>CAJQUW010015129.1:0-517159 GCA_907163375.1 Prostheceraeus crozeri
CTACAACCCTGCATAATAATCTTATGCATATGCTTCGCTTATTGACAAAATACTGACAGCAGCCTAATAGGCCTGGGTCAGTTTAACCTACCTTACCTAACTATCATTATACAAAAATTTACCTTACCTAACTATCATGATACAAAAGTTTATTTTTAAATAATCTTGGTTAAGGCACTTTATCAGATACATGTACACATGTAGTCAAAGACAGCGGCTTTGCATGCGCTACAAATGGCCTATGGTACATTATATGATTAAGCTATTCTTTCTTTCATTTGACAAACGCTTCAATCATGATGGGTTAACATAGTTGTACTTTTATATACTGTAGGCTACGTTGCTGCATAGAATGGCCTACATGTGATTACATAAGAAAGTTTTGGCCTATCCTCCTAATCAAAATTCGCAGTCTAAACCTACACGTGCATGTATATATTCCATTAAGGTAGCCTGAATGCAAATTATGAAGAGTCGTGGTAAATGAATACCGGTAGCGAGCGTTAAAGTTTTGAATTACTATTAATTTTGATATTGTGTGTGCACTTGTAAACATAGCAATAGCTAACATTAGAACTTGCAGCCAATTATGTAATTTATCATGTTATAGTCGTCTAGTTGTTTACGGAGCCATCTAGACCCCGTTGAATATTCAAACTAAACATTTCAATGAGATTTCCTCGTGATTAGTATTGATTTGTTCAGAAGATGACAAGTCTCAAATAAGCCTACATTTCCTACAAAATATTCATTTCGGACGAAGATTTTGTATAGGACAAATAATTGCTTCCACACCTAGTAAATATCCTGCGAGTTCGACGCATAGCATAATGTTGTTGTTATGTCCGTAGAAATCCGACTTTTTGCTTTATTTAAGTTAGTGAGACTAGAATGGACAACTGCTGCTGGTTGATAGTATTTTCAGCCGTTCGGTCAGCATCTTTGTCAATGTTGCTCAATGTTAACCTTACACAGTCGTGCAGTCTTGTCGTAAAGGCAATACAGACTTACTGTGGGAGCGGGATGCTGGAAATAATGGGCTGGGAATAATAATTTCAGTTATAGGATCCCATAAAACTGTCACAGTTATTTGTATGCCTTCATAGTAGTAACGGGCGCGATTCGATTTTCGTGCGATTTCTGAAAATTTTGAGATTCAGTGATTAGAAGTTTACAGTTAATCTAGCTTGCATTGTTTTTCATTTCTAGACCATTCTTCATTAAAAGGTTGATAATTTCCATTACATTTGAGAGCATGTAACACTTCTATAGTCTATTCACATGTAGACTCAAATTATAACTACCCTAATAACTAATGCGACATTCAATTTGTAAATGTTTTGGAAAACATCATAATAGGTCAGAACACCTAAAAAGTCGCAAATAAGGCATGAAAAGTATTAGCACTCTTTTTATAAGATCATGCGGCAAATCTGCCATCATAGAATTACTGCAAGTGCATGTGTTATCAAGTATATTATACATATTTCAATTTCTCAGATTTGGTTCTTTTGGTCTTTATCAATCATGTTTTGTCGAGTATGGCTGTAGGAATGTAGGTGTTTGTCGTTTCTTCCATCAGTTCTGAAACAATCATAATTGTGCATCAATTAAACCAAGCTATCAAACTTATAATGATTGCAAGACATTGGCAAATCTAATAGAGAGACGTCCTCAGACTTGAACTTAAGTACAAAAGTTGTGCGGCCTTAGACACTGCGCTTTGCCCTACAAGGGTTCGTCAGCACGGCTCAGAATGGTCCAAAGCTTAAAATATCTAGAACTGGCTTTCTACAATCTTTATGATTATCTGCCTCACGGCAAAGCCCGGATAAATAAATTTTGATGTAGGAAGGGAAGCTTTCTGTGATAATGCGGCGGTCCATCAATCAGTGTCATCAGGACATCCTTATCTACTTGACTTTAAATATTTTATTTCAGAATGCATCGATGTCTGGTTGCGTCGAATGCATCGGTCGAATGCAGTGGTTGGCGAAATTTGCCAATAATCAATCATTATGAGTCAGACCCAGGGAGGCATGCTGTTGACTAAGCGTGTTCTATTTCCATGTTTGGATGATGAATATCTAACTAGCACATTTTGTACTAACTCTTCTGCAAATCTATGAGACAAATTGTCGTAGATGTGAGATAATAGACTGTCCGATAAGATAAATAATGGCCATTGTCCAATGTTGTAAGGTAAAATCAGATCAAGGCTATTGGTTCAAGTTATAAATCCATTGAAAAATATATTGAGAACAGCATTGGATTATATACTGTAGGATATGATTATATCAAGCACAGAGCAAGAATTTCAATACGTGCATCAAGATGAAAACAAGAAAACATGCAGGTATTCATAAAGCTCAGCATCCTAAACAAACACGTTTCTAAAACCATGTAGAGGTTCTTATAAAAAGTAAAGTCAATAAAAATGTTGGTTTGCCCGGTATATACTCATCCGAATAAGAGCATACTTGTATCAGTAAGATCTGTGGATGCATGAAAAATATACTAGAGGTGTCAAAAAGCATGTACAAAGTAGAAACATTAGACATGTTCAGTGTCAATAAAAAATACACGCAGGAATACATCTAAAACTATACAAAAATCAAAATAATGTACGTTGAATCTAAAATAATCAGAAACAGAGAAATACAGGTATAGAAGACTTGACTGTTCACTATAGCTATATTGTTATCATTTTGGAAATTAATGTAAGAAATCATCTGAAAATTAATGTAAGGCAAATCACTCTAGATCAATGCTTAGGTCAAAAGAAACATCGCGAAAGTTACTGATTACTGGAGTCACACAGAGTCACACAGACTCACGACCACACAGAGGCATCAATGGTCTTCGATAAAAATCACCTTCAGTGATCCCGCACGCACGAAGACGCTCAAAATATAATTTCAATAGTTTATATGTGGCTACTTAAAACTCAGTATCGTAATGTTCGACACCTCTATTTGTCTTGTCAGTTTTCCTAATAAGCTTAACGAAGCGACCTTCGTCGCCCTCTCCAAATGTAAACTGTTCTAAGGTCAGAGTTCTATGCTTATCGCTTGACCTTAGCTCAAGTCTTCTCAAAAATATAGGATGATGCCACACACAATCCCGTGAATACTATTCGCGGGATATTCTTTCACATTTTTCCGCCGGATCTCATACACGAAGTGGGACAGAGTATTCTTGAAAACGTCGCGGCTAACACCAGTCAGGTCGTCTATCGATGGAAAGAGCTTTTCTGGGAAGGTCTCATTCCTTTTCGATAACCATTCCTCGTAAACATGCACGGCGTAGTAGGTGGCTCTTTACGTAGGCCTATTAGCTAGCGTAGCTTTTGCAAGGCTGTCTTGAATATCCTGTGTACTGACAAATTGGAAGCGTGACCGTTTGTCTTCCAAATGTCTTTCACTCTCTCATATATCTCTACCTCAGCAATCAGGCATGATTGCCCATCACAGACACCGTCCAATACACAGGCAGTTACAAAATAAGCAAGTCTTAGACAATTGCGCAATACATGTAAACGCTAATCTAGCGTCACTCTGCATGGAATTTGCCACAAAGTAGGGAAGTAAGGAAGAAACTGCACCAATAACAGGCTTCATCTCGTTCACCGTACGCTATTGGACATAGACTTTTATTTATCATATCAGACAGTCTATTATCGTCACTCCTACGACAAATGCCGTTAACAAAGTATCTGTTTCACATAATTGTCTATTGATTGGTTTCAAATCTTTCCTGAGAGACGCTAGAATAGCGTGATTCCATGTGAGCTTATAATTAACACAGTTCAAACTAGCAGCTAACAAGGAACCTGTGTCCATTGACCAACTTTCTCTACTTTACCACGTGCGCGATATCTAACTTGGCGCTAAATTAGGGAAGTAACTGTCCCAATAACTAAAAGTTCTCTTCGGTCGCTGTACAGAAACCCAATTATTGCATCCTGTCCCTTTTTTAATGCTGCTATCGTACCACCTACGACAAGTATGCATGTAGGCTATTTTCAAACATGCGCACCTACTGTATACATGTAGACCTGCTTTCCGGTGTCATAAACAACATGCTTGAATGCACATTGAATCACACATGTACCAATATGATTAGTCTATAGACAACCTCTTACTCCAATAAATAGCATTTCTATAACTGTAAGTAGACATAAGATATCCACTCGCAATGGTTGGTACGAATATTTCATGCAGGGGCGTATCTGTATTAGCCCTATCATCTTTATGTTAGTATTGATGTTCTTTTTAACCATTTCAGTAGACTCTATTATGACCGATCAGGTTAAAAACAAGCACCCATGCAGCAGTACCCAGTCACCTCTAGTAAGGGAGATACTTGTAGCTCAGATGTTTGAAATGCAATTTGCAGGGTAGTCTGATATGGTGGATTTTCCATGGGAATTCCCATTGAAATCTCTTGGGAATGGGATGCTTATGGGACGAAGAAGTCTCGTCCCGTGGCAAGCCTCGATATATTGCAAATTAATTTATCAAAATGATTTTTATTTGCTTAATGGGAAATTATAATAACCGTGATTCTGTACGAAGTGCACGGGTAGGGCATACCGGTGTCTCCACATTGTCAACCACAAGAGGCCATCATCGCATGGGTGTTGTCATGTCGAAGCATGTCCACAACGTAGCATTGTTTTCAATGTGAATGTCCTTTCTAGTTCCTTAATCAATATAAGATAGTGTCAGATTTCTGTGGCAAAAAAATTCTGTGGTTTTTTTTGCTTAAATTGCTTTTGGTAGGCAACCATCGTACCACTGTGAAGTGATGAGGCTCAACGTAGAATGAATTAAAGAGATGTCTTGCCATTGAACAGGCATCGTGTCTTCTTATTTAATGCACCAACAGTGCACCTCATGATCGTGGGACTTTCATTTCATCAATTTCATCACTTTACCATGAATATCAATAAGTAACTATTATCAAATTTTGAATAATTCCACATCGCCGAAGCCTCTGCTTTCTCCCAACCCTCGAGAGTGGCCATTTCATCCCCGGTTCGCAACGTCAGCCTGGCGACATCACCATCTTAAACTGGTCCCGGGGCCAACCGGCTGCTTTAGACATCACCGCTGCAGCAAGCTGCCATTATCAATACGGCGGCTGAGAGGCTGTGGCAGCTCGTCGCCGCCAAGATGCGAAGGATGGTGCGGTTCTGGGCTCCAGCGAAACGGCGGGTTTCGTTTTCCTCCCAATAGCTGTTGAGAATTTCGGTGCTTTGGGTCCTGCTGCTCTAGACACAATCAAGCTGATAGGTGGCAGATGGACCGACCGGTATCGATAGCAGCGTGGCAAAGCGATCGACTGGATTTTCCAGAAAGTCTCTATCTCGCTACAACTCGGCAATGCTTTCAAGAAGCCCAACTTTGGATGCCTTTCATGGTTAACGTGTTTTCTTCTTTTCTTTCATGTTACTTGTATTGTTTCTGTAATTTGTTTAAATAAATGAGCATTTCTAACCACCATTAAAAATGACATTATCTGATAAATCAGTGTTCTTGTATTTGATATGTCGAATTTTCATTTTGTGTTTCTACTTTTTCTAGGCCTACTCATCCTACTGTATTCATTTTTATTCATTGACAGTAATAGTCGACTATGTGATGGGAATGAAGTTTGCCCTTTGAAGCACTTCATGAATCAGTTTTCATGAACTCATTTCTCCAAATCACTTGGGAATTCTAGATGTGACCCAAATTCTGATGCTTTGATATCCAAGACCTCAAAACCACTAAGACTAATAAATCTCATCAGTTCCGATACATTTCCGACATCGGAATTCCGGTGTTAGCTCCGTGGTGACTTTCATTCCATGCACGAGTTGCATGATGAATGTGTGATGAAGGTGATTACTGCGAAAATACGTTGTTGTCAGCGACACAAGTTTGGCCTGCTGTATCAAGTTAATAAAGGTTGCTTTATCTTTTCAGAGCTCTCGATCGGGTATAGCGATCTAGCCATTGACAGTTTACCTGAAGATGCAACGAATGAAGAAACGACAACGACCATGAAGCGGTGAGTTATTAATAGGGCAACTCAAGTAATTTAAAGTTATGTAAAGTTACACAATTAGGATGAAGTAAGATAAAGGAGATTTTTTTCGGAGTCCATGTTTCTGATCACGGCTGTGATAATGGAGCCTTGTGACATAATTCTTCCAAAGCATTGACAAATAAATAATAAAAAAGCTTAAATAAATAAACTTTGTTTATACTCGGATGCACATTAAGCACGGAGCCTTTCTTTCATGTGGCTTCCATGAGCCTTTCTTACATTGTTTATCCCACTATCATTCTCTTTGTGCTGAGTGTTTAGCAAGAATGCAGAGTGTACCTAATCATGAGTTTGACCTGACCAAGGTTTGAACCAGGGGCGGATTTAATGTGGGGCGAAAGGGGTGGCCACCTATGAATCTAAGTAGTAGTAAAATTGCTTTTTAGTTCCGCTGATAACGTTCATCGTCAAAAAATTCACTAATGGAATACTGAAAGAAGGTTGCATTTGTTGCCCATTCACACATTACGATTGTTCTTAATTTACGTAAATCTCTGAAAGTTTCTATTAATTTTGACTACTAGCCTAATTAAATTTCCACTTTCATCCTTCATCTGTAGACGATGCGGCAGGGACAATGATGCAGGTGATTATATCATTAATGCACATGCATCCGAACATTAGAATTCCTCTTGAAGAAGTAATCGATACTTTTGTCTTATCAAAACGTCGATTGAACTTTACGTTTGAAATATAATTACAGAAATTAAATTCATGTTATTTCTTCTATTGTAGTACTTAGCGACATGGTAAGAGAACTTCAACAGAGGTCAATTTTCCACCATCCGAACATGTATTGTGTGACCGCCCCCCCTATGATTTATTCCTAGATCCGCCACTGGTTTGAACTAAGGTTTCCTGGGCACAAAGTGAACACTCTAGGGCCACAGCCACACTGCGAGCAAAGCAAATTAGAGCGATTGATATCCTGCGAACATGTGCGTTTGCTCGCGTTTGCTCGGGACGCTCGTGTTTGCTTTGCTTTCAGTGTGGCTGAGGCCTAAGGCCACGACACCGGTAGAACGATAGTTGCATCATCTCAGTGTGTCAATGACGTTCATGGTAGCCTCCTAATTCGTAAACGATCAGTCATATCAATTCGATGGCTCAAGCAGTATGCATATGCGTTTCACTGGTGCTAATAGCGTCAAACTGTGTGCAATTGATCGAGTTGAATCTATTGCTGTTGTCTATGCTTGTCGTTAACCTACATCTGAAAATGACGTTTGTAACATCAGGCCATACATTTTAACACATCTTCAAAGGGATGAAACCACCATTACACACATGATTCAATTTTTCGTGATTTGTATGCAAAGCTGCTTAGAAAGCTCTTAGGAAGTGATCACAGCTTTCTCCCTTATAAAATTTTGAAATGCGCTATCACCTTAGCTTAGTTACAAAATGTGTGAGGCTGCTTTTAGGATTGCGTGTGATACACAATAAAGCAGAAAATAATCACCAGTTGTAATTAGAGACGTAATCTTGATTTATAATGAAGTTTGTAATGAAGATGTTTTCTGCTTATAAAGAATTCATGTGAATTAGTGAATTTCAAGATAAAAGCGCATGTCTGATTGTAAGAAGCTTTAGTTTCATAGGTGCATTCCATGATTGGGTCATATACTCTTATTATGTAAAGGCGCAATCCACACAATTTCGAACGTGTGATATTGCATAATATGAATCCTTTCCTATTACGTCACATAAGGGAAAATTTTTGAATTTTTGAATTTTTAAGTTTGAAACATCTTTGGACTTTTAGGAAAGAATTTTACCTGCCCAAGTTATTAGACGAATTCATTGGTATTATACCTGAACTGAATGGGAAGCGGCTGTAATTACTTGGTCTACTTATCATGTGAGCGACGATGCAAAAAATGTAAAACAGAATTGAGCAAAATAGTCTGCTGAATAATCGGAAAACTTCGAATAAGGTACCATAACATACTGAATTATGTTAAATTAATGTTTTCTCTAATTTGAGAAGCTCATTTATTGTGTTATTTTATAGCAGTCATTATGTGGAGAATACGATTGCCTGAAATTGTGATGCATAGAATATAAACATGATTGATAAAAGCACTATAATTCATTTGTTAAAAGTCATTTATTATCAGCATCTGTATTCTTAAAGTTTTATTGCCTATTACGTGATAGGTAGATATTTACTACACAGTATAGTGCATCAATTGCTTAGATAATAATCATTCAATAGTTCATTCAGAAATATAAGTAATATATTATAATGCTGTTTTCATCAGGTTCACTTGATTTGCTCAAATTGAAAGATGAACTTCTATTTCCCTAATCCTCTCTTCTACATTGAATGTTAATGTTCAGTATTCATTGAACAGTTAACTTTCATATCTCTTGTAATAACATTGACTTCTCCAGTACTGCTGAAACAGTGGACAAGTAGTAGCGCCATTTATTGTTTCAGAATATATTCCTACAATTGGTTTAGTTACATTTGACTGGCTTAGTCTCTCGGTTACTTCGTTCTACTGAACCTTATCTAATCGTGATAAAATTGATACTAATCAATCACCTCTCTGTACACCGAGGACGCAGTCCAGTCTTTTGCTTGAAATCGATTTATTTATTTGCATTGCAGTATTTTAATGTCAGCAAATGCTTGGAAGTTTTTCTTGACAAGCGAAGACAGAGAGTTCGAATCCCGGATGTGACATCTCAGCTCCTTAGAGAATTGTAATGCTTGTTTGAATTATATATCAATGCACGATTTGGCGTGGTTAATGCTTGAACTTTAAACTCCAGATGAAAGATTGATCTTTTTTCATCCCAGCCTGGTCAGTCTTTCAAGCCAGCCGTTGCGGCCTTCAGCCTGATATTTGTCTAACAGAAGTGGACCCGGCCGTACTTCAAAATTGATCATCTTTTACTTGTTAAGATATGAAATCCAATTAGTCATTATATCAAGGAATTAGACTGACTTGATGAATGACATGTTGCATATATTGTATTTGCTGTGTTGCATTTCTGCATATCGACTTTATATGTACTTCATATACTGTATTATTTTATATCTTCGCAGCTATATTCGCACACCTAAAATGTCTGCGACAGCCGACATTTGTCTAAAACTGAATTCACTCCAAGTTCGTATTATGAATATGTTTAATCATGCACTTACTACGCAGCTATACTATTTATTGTGCCCTAAGTTTGTCTATATTTCTGAATGATGAAATGAAAGCAATTTCTGCAAGTTGTCGCCCAAGCTATCGAACAGAAGCTTCGGCAGTAGAAATATAATCTTTGTTTAATACAGCAATAGTGAAATTGTAAAATGCGAAATTTGACCTGTAGAAGAATCTTTGCGCAGGCACAAAATACAACGAATGTACTTCGTTTGCCTGATTATAGAGAGTTAACTTATTTATTTAAACTTGGGCTTTGGGTTTTGACCCAAGTTTTGGCACAAAACTTGCATTGGGTATACCCTAGGTCTTACGGGGCTGATGTTCCTTGGGCCTCAGGCGTTGTATGAGCATTCTAGGGCTGACTTTCTATGAACTTCTGCGGGCTGACACTCTGTAAGTGGGGCGAGTCTTGTTTGCATGAAGGAAGGACTGGATTGAAAATTAGAAGAGTACATAATTTTACATTCATGAAATTAGTTGACTTTGCAACATTTTGTGACATGTGAGCCTATTACTTGCTCTATTCAAATAATTATTTAATTATGAACAGTAATCAATGTTATTTTACTAATTATCAGATATTCCTTCTAACGCCATAGGATGTTATGAGGATAATAAAAATCAGCTATGTTAGCATAGAAATGTGCGATTTTGAGTCCCATGGCAAAAAATATAAAACAGAATATTAAACAAAATTGTCGGCCGAATAATCGGAAAGCTTTGAAATGGTGCACCACAACAAACTGAATTATGATAAATTAATGTTTTCTTCAATTGAAGATAGCTCATTTATTCTGCAATTTTATAATAGTCATTATGTGGAGTAGTAGTTATTGAACATAAACATGATTGATAAAAGCACTATAATTCATTTGTTAAAAGTCATTTATTATCAGCATAATGTATTTTCAAAGTTTTATTGCCTATTACGTGATAGGTAGATATTTACTACACAGTATAGTGCATCAATTGCTTAGATACACTGTAATAATCATTCAATAGTTCATTCAGAAATATAAGTAATATATTATAATGCTGTTTTCATCAGGTTCACTTGATTTGCTCAAATTGAAAGATGAACTTCTATTTCCCTAATTCTCTCTTCTACATTGAATGTTAATGTTCAGTATTCATTGAACAGTTAACTTTCATATCTCTTGTAATAACATTGACTTCTCCAGTACTGCTGAAACAGTGGACAAGTAGTAGCGCCATTTATTGTTTCAGAATATATTCCTACAATTGGTTTAGTTACATTTGACTGGCTTAGTCTCTCGGTTACTTCGTTCTACTGAACCTTATCTAATCGTGATAAAATTGATACTAATCAATCACCTCTCTGTACACCGAGGACGCAGTCCAGTCTTTTGCTTGAAATCGATTTATTTATTTGCATTGCAGTATTTTAATGACAGCAAATGCTTGGAAGTTTTTCTTGACAAGCGAAGACAGAGAGTTCGAATCCCAGATCAAGGTTTGACAAGGTTGAT
Source organism: Prostheceraeus crozeri (assembly GCA_907163375.1). NCBI lineage: Eukaryota > Metazoa > Platyhelminthes > Polycladida > Euryleptidae > Prostheceraeus > Prostheceraeus crozeri. Next base: position 10,754 of record CAJQUW010015129.1, read on the forward strand.
CAAGGTTTGACAAAACCAAGCCTAAGTTTCAATGAATGAGTAGAATCAATTAAGCGAAGTGCATTCTTTTTATTTTGGGCTGACATTAAGAATCTTCTATAGGACAAAATTCCTATTGGGCCCATGAGAAGTGTGTTTTTCAGTGGGAAGAGATTTTTTATTGCAATGGCTGTAATTAGCAGCCTAAGTACATGTATTACTCGTACGTTATAAAGCTTTCCTTTGATTTAGCCTGCATTGATATGCTGACTAATTCAAAATCTTTGATTTAATTGTGATTGAGTTAAACATTGCTCATAGCAAAGCAATTGTTTTCATTTTATCATTCAGAAATATATACAGACTTAATACTTAATTAGTATTATAGCTGTCAAGCCTTAAATGAAATGGCTATACCACAAGTACTTCTTATTTGAAATGTTCGGGAATTTAGTGGAATTTTGATAAAAAATCAGAACTTTATGCTCTTATAGTTCTCATTATAGTTTGTAGTTCTCATAAGATCCAAAATAAAATTTTAATTTTTATGATTTGATTTGTATATGCGAGTATGAAGCATTGATGCAAGACCCAAGTTTTCAATCACTTACCCAAGATCGACGTAAAACCCAAGGTCCAATCTTGCATGGATGTGGCAACTCAGATCCTTCTTAGAGAATTCTAATGCTTGTTCGAATTATATATCAATGCACAATTTGACTGATGGCTCATGATGAAAGATTTCTCGGTTTTTTAGCCAAGCTTGGTCAATCTTTCAAGCGACCGTAGCGGCCTTCAGCCTGATATTTGTTTAACAGAGACGGAGCCGTCCGGACTTGACAATTGATTTTCTCATCCATTTTGTTAAGATGTGAAATTCAATTACAGATTGTTTCATAAAAAATGGATCACCCTTAAACATCGCCTTAACTTCAACTTTGTCTAACTCCGCCAAACTTGAACGAATTTCTCTGAAATTCGGAAGATATGTCAGTTGTGCTTACTAATATCATTGTTGGAAATTTCAAGCATGAATATTGAGTTGTTTTCCTGTTATAGATTAAAAAAGTAGTAGATAATTTGATCTTCATTTAGCAATGTTACACAAAATCATACCTCACTCTTATAAAATTACATTTGTTTCCTTTGTTATGTAATATGTTGTTCTACAAGCCAAAAGCTATCAAGCAAAACAAAAATAAAGAAAATCGGTCAATCAGAGCCAGTATAGCAACATTATTCATCAACAATAATATAACTGCTACATGTGATTAACTGGACTTCATGTTCCATAGCTTCCTGACTTCGTTGCGGTGGTGTTGGCAGCACTCCTGATTGCTTTCAGCTAGAAATCTATCTCTTGCCGGTTGAAAACAATACAAAGCACAAATGAACAATAACGAGATCGCATTCACAAAAGGCAAAGTGTCAGGGTTTTCTTTGCGAGCTACAAGCAAGCGACTAAATGTCCTTTACACAAATGTGCATCGATGGCATAATGATGATTTTCGAGTCTGTCGTAAAGAGGGCTCTGGCCGTCCACGCAAAACATCCAAACGTAGAGACCGCCTAATTTTGAGATTTGTTAAAGTTGATCCAAGTCTCTCGTTAACTGAGATGGCTGCACTATACTCGTCTATTTCTAAGTCCACTATTCTTAGAAGACTTCACATACAGCAAGGAACCATGAATTCTGAACGCTATGTGAATGTTTTACGAATGAACATTGGCCAAATGACAGATCAACTTGGTGATCCATCGACTTGGTTATTTATGGATGATAATGCTACGTGTCACAGGAGTAGTAGAGTCAACTTATGCAAGTCTCAATTAGGGCTTAGGACATTATCTTGGCCAGCTCGTTCTCCTGATCTGAATCCCAAAGAAAATGTATGGAGTATTCTAAAACGTAACGTTCGTCGTTCACTGCTACCTACAGATGGCGTATCACAACTTACGTCACTGTTAAAAAGAGAGTGGAGAAAGTTAGATCAGTCAAAAATCAACGATATCGTCGAATCAATGCCTAGACGAATTGGTAATGTCATTGACAATAAGGGTAGGGCCACAAAATATTAGCTTCTTAAGAACCGTTACTGTATCATAGCTTATCAGATTATAAAAGGACATTTAAATATATAAGGGACATGAAATAACATGAAAAATGCTTTCTGTATCATACTTATGTTTTATTTAGTCAAATTTTAGGATGATCCATTTTTTATGAAACGGACTGTAGTTATGATTACGAGGAATTAGACTACCTTGATGAAAATCATGGGTTGCTTTGAATAAACTGACCCATCTATACATCTTAGATGTGTTCAAATGCCCATATTAAAGCAAATGATGCAATCATTTTTCTCGCATAACATTCTCGTACACAAAAGTGGTCGTTAATGAAATTTAGGATGATGTATCGATAATATTGACTGGATGTTTTGCTATTGTTTCACATGCCGTATTCTCCCTAAAGGAACCTCTGCAGTAGGTCCCTCTAAAAAAATGGAAAATTATTTTAATTGCTTGTCTTAATTGAGAGCGAATGCTGCATTTTCACTAAATAAGATAAAATGATTCGATTTTATTTCAAATTTGAAGTAGCAACTTCGGTCATGCACGGTGCCTACGATAGATCTATAAATCCAAGTCTCATCCAAGGCACGGGGCTGCATTAAGGTTGGGACAGCCTTCACACACCAGTCATTCTCACTGGACTCGGGTTAGTAACCTCTAATGAGAGCGGTGGTGCCTCCCAAGCCGGAAAGACTCGGACCCTTGACACTCCGCACATCCTACCACTTCTACTCTACGTACTTTATCCGTTTAGCGTCCTTTTCTCCACCTCAGTTGGGTTGGATGAATATTCTTCGTGGAATGCCTCCAGGTGTTCCTTGAGGCTCAATTGCCGATAGTCTGCGAACAGTGTTTCTCTCTAAGTCTTCTTTGGGCGGCCTCTTGGTGCTGATCCGCTTATTTTCACTTTCCACACTTTCTTCACCAAATCGCTTTTGTCTTTCCGTACCATATGGCTGTACCGTCGCAATCTGCACACCCTCATGGCCTTATCGATTGACTGCAGGTTCAAGCTCACCAGAAGGTCTTCACTGGCTATCTATCTTCGAGAGATGCTCCACTTATCCATTTGATCATCCCTCTGTATGCTACCTCCTTTAGCTTGATTTTCTACGTCTTTATTACACTAATGAATTGGAATGTTTTGAATTAATGTAAATATCTACAATTACAATTTAGGTCTTGCTATTTGATGCTAAAGGAATTTCATTGATTGATGCACGCCCCCGTGCACAATCTGCAGATGACAGCAGTGGTAGATTTAGGCCTCAGCCACACTGAAAGCAAAGCAAACACGAGCGTCCCGAGCAAACGTATCTCCGCAAGATATCAATCGCTCTGGTTTGCTTTGCTCGCACTGTGGCAGTCTGCAACTGCTGCAATGATGACATCATATTTGCTGCAAAACGCTTTGCTCGGAAACGCTTGGAAAAGCTCGCAGTGTGGCTGAGGCCTTACTCTCGTAGTGATAACAGCTCTCAATCAGTTTCAGAGTAAAGGAAATGACCACTATTTTCGCATTTGAAATTGCAATATTTCGTTTCAGGGCTTCCCTGACACAAATGGCAGGAGGTGAAGACGGAGATTATATTTGTTTTATCGCTACTAGTACCTAGGCATATCTTCCATAATTGTTTCCTAAAGGGAGTCATTTTTGTCAGATAGTCACTTCAAACTGCTATACGGGAGCTGTTTCCGTCACTGTTTCGCCATATTTTGACTGCTGATATCTTCCTTAGACTTCTTACTTCCCTACTTTTGCTTTTCTGTCTTATTACTTTCTTTTTGAAGTGGAAAATTCCGTAAAATGTCAATGAAATTGTCTTCATCGGTTTTCTTTTAATATTTGCTTTCAATGAACGACAGTCATTTAATAAGAAGTACAATAAGAATATACGTCGTATGTCGCCAGCAGATTTAGGGAAACACATTGAGCATCAACGATACATTTTAGTTGTAACAATGTAACAGGTGTTCAGATTTTGTCGTTGTTACAAATTCATAAAAGACAAAACAAATCGAATGCGAAGTTTCCTGTTCCAAATCTGCTGAACATTTTATCGATATATCTCTTCATGCGCAGGAAATTCGCAAGCTATCGGATTGAATTACATCAAACACCAAAAGATGACTAAGACATGTGTTCATGCACGCCGGAGATAATCTGTCTGGCATTAGCATTATCACAACAGTTTCTGATGACTTTGTAGCTTCTGATCTTGTCGAAAATGCAAGATTGAGACAAGATAAGCAATTATGTTGTTATTCTTTGTAATTGACTTCAATTAGTTATGATGGAGGAAACGCTGTTTCCCTCAAAGCTCTCGAATCCTCTTTCTATCATTCAAGAGTAGTCTGCCGTGAAACGGAGCAACTTGGAACCATTTTTTAGGGTCTTAATCACGGAAATTATACAGACTATCAGTCCAGAGCAGTGAAGCTTTGCATGAACTGCGTGTTGTCTCATACGCTTTCAGGTTCATGTAATTACAGCAGGTGCTGCGAACCAAAGTGGATGATCATCAGTAGTGCACCAGGTGTCATCAATCGGTTGCAAGCTCATATTTTCTTCTCTGTCCATTATTTCCATTACAACTACATGTAGCTCCCAGTATTCTTCGGTTAAAAAACTAGACCTACTACTAGATTATTCCAAAATATGTAATTTCTTCTTATTTTTTGGTGTTAAGTTGAACAGTTTTATTCAGACAAGCAAAAATTCAGATGTGTCGAAGAGACAATAAACGAGGAGTAAAAAATGAATAAGTAAACGAGCAGGTGATTAATCAGTTGATGTGTGCTCTTAACATCTTCCGTGGCCACGAGGTATAGGCCAGTCCTCTTGAGAGGTGAAGTAAATTGCATAAATTGTTAGTCATCAATTGGCTTTTCAATAAGAAAGTCTATATCTCCATTTCATTCATTTCTTGAGGTTGTTCCAGGTAAAACTCTAAAGGTAGATTCTTGCAAGTTTGTTATGTTTTTATTTTTTTGGTGTGCTCAATTTTCTTTGTTCTATTTTGAAGTTCATCACAAATTCGCTATTTTATCGCTATTTTCATCTCGTGTAAGCTTAGATTAATAAGAGACATCCTATTCCTATTTTTCAAATTCACTCAACTTTCCAAGTTGTCCATTTAATATTCTACAAGAGCTGATGCATATTTCATACAAAATGAACTAATCCAACTCGATCAATGTTCGTGTTCTTTATGACGGAATGCTCTGCAGTTATCAGTGCTTCATTAGTGCTTTGTTTAAAACAAGCAATTTCACCGCAACTCTAGTCCTTGTCAGCTCATATTCCGAGATTTTTACTGCTGCTTTAACTAATGACTAGTTCTCTTCATAATAACGAGATTTAGTCAATATTTGAATAGTGAAATGGATCTCTTGAAAACTTTGATTAAATGAAAATCTCTAGACGAGGTTTACAAAGTTTCCGACTACAGTCGTTGCTTTGTATTTCATGGACATGACCTTAAACTCTCGTCTAACACACGACATTCCTCTCCTCATCACAAAAGCAAAAGAAAACTGCTACTCCATCTTCTACTTCATTTTCAGATTTGGGGCGATTTTTTCGAAGATGTACACGGACTTGCAGGTAAGGTATTAAAAGCACTTCAGATTTTCAATACAGGAAATCTCATTGCGTTGCTTTCATTCTAAAACGTTTATCGTTGACGGTGATATCACAATTTATTGCCACTAGTCAGGCACTTGTGCCTTTGTTCTCCGTGAGCTGACATTCCAATTTGATGGTCGCCTTTACTGATCGAGGATTCAGGGTATGTTTCTGTTCCGAGCACTTGCTTCCCACGCTGTTCCCCTGAGTTATGGTCGGAATTTTTAAGCGCTCCGAGCTGCCTCTTTGGGTCTTTTGAAGGCGGAAGTGAACAACGTTTCTTTTAACTACGCTCCGAACTTTGTTGACACAGATTGTAGATAAGGATGAAAACATGAGAGTAGGAAGTAGAGAGGCATAATGGACAGTGAAAAATGAACCTTTTAACGAAGGCTTACAGATGAAGGGAATTTACATGGAATTTGGCATTTTCAAGCTGATTAGAAAAGAAAAGAATTTTTAGAAATGAAAAGTGTTGTTTCCTGTTCCATACTGATTTCATGAAAAATAGTTGATATTGAAGACGGGCTAGTCTTTAAGAGTGTGTGGAAATTTTTCGTTTCATTTGCTCAATGGATTCATGAGGATATCGCTATCTAAATTAGTACCATTTGAGATCGAACAGATTAACCTTCGCCCCACTAGGTGGGGGGGGGGCGTTTTGTTCTTTCTGTCAAATATTTTGAATATCTTTTAAACCAAACTAGCTATGGCTACCAGATTTCTGGTAGCTTACTGTCTACGAATCATGCAACTTTTGACAGAAGACTTTAGCACAATACTTTTGGCATGAGAGCTATTTGAACCAAGCAAATTTGAATGTTTGTAATATTTTGACTGATTTCTCGGTATTTATTCACTTCTGATGTATATTGCGGCATCAATTCTTGATGAAATAAGTTGAGATTACATAAAAGATTATTCCTATCAAAATTAAGATATTCACAAATGCAAAGCCGTTGAATCTGAAATTATCTCCTTATATGATATTTTTAATTGTCTTTGCGTTTTTTAGTTCTGCATCTTATCAGTAATTATTGAAAATTTTCAGAATCATGTTGCTTTTAGCCTCAGTGTCTCGATAAAGACTCACCAAATCAAATTGGACTGTTTCTTCGCCTGCAGAAACTAAATACTAAAATGTGCGATTCTAGTGCTGCTTGAGTTGAACCAATAGCTTGAATTATCTGACCATTGACCTCATCCAATACAATGATGTAATCTCATAATGATTAATATAATCATCGTTTTAATAACTACCTTGACCAAATCTTTCGATTGGTGTATGGCTTGTTAGTTTTTGTTGTCATCTTCCATTTCAAATAGTGATCTAATGGAAATTTGTTAAGATTTGGCGTTTTTTGACCTTTGACCTTCACCTCAGCCCAGGGATGACCTTAGAAATAAATCTGATGCTGCTTTTCTGAATACCCTTTCAATGCCCTTTCGATTGATGTGTGTTTTGGCAAAATTGGTATCATAGTGCGTTCGGAACAACACCCCAATGGGGCGAGGGTTGACTTTCAGTGGGCAATGAAGCCTTTTTTCAGTGTCAATATTGAATATGTCGACACTTATTTGAGACCAGTTGCCATTTAGAAACAACCAGAAATTACTTGTTATGGATGATTATGGATACTTATAATGATTTCTACGAACTTCTGGTCTGTAGACCTAGCTTAATCAGTCTTTGTCATCACAACATGGAGAAGTCGTTAAAAACGTGTGCATAATACTTAATGCTTGCAATTTCATAACGAGAAAAATACATCATATATCAAATAAAGCATAAAAAACAGACATGTTTTATGTTTAGCAATCAAAGTGTATAGAAATTCAGTTATTCTATGACTAAGAGCAGTTTATATTAATGTGAAAGATAAAACATTAACTAAATTTACTCTTTGTAGTAGAGGATGCATCAATATTGATAATCCGATCAAATATTGATCACCAACTCAAACCCATGAATCTGGAGGACTAATGTTTTCCTGACGATATTCAAAACATAAAAAATGTATCTAAAATATCGTTGCCCAACTTCCTTTGCGATCGAAATTTTGTAATCTATTATTTGATCTTGTGGGCTCAGTTGACAGTTGTTCGAAGATATGCTGTCACCAAATCAATTTCTGCAACTATACAAAACTCATCCGAATGATTTAAGACCGTTTTTCTCGTCCCAATTTGATTTGAGGATTCTTCGTTGGAATGCGACATGAGTGCGCGATAATTAAAATGCCAATCCTACTTTCGGTGTCCCTTGACACGTCCAATTTTGTATCTCCAAACTCTTGTGTCCTCAAAGAACACGACATCGCTGTTGACATCAGAGAGATCGAAATTATCGACCTTCTTAAAGTCGTAGTTAGAAATTTTGGTCAAATATTTGAGATGCGTTGTCTTCGAAATTGGAATGATGTCCGGCTGAAATCAAAAGAGAAATTTGCTCATTTCTGTGGTTGAGAGATTAAGAAGTCAAAAGCGTGCTTCAGCAAGTGCTTGGAAATGAATGATAATGTTTTTGTATGAATTCTGCAAACCGACGCATTTTCGCGCCAACTTTAATTTCGTGAATGTACTGAAAAGTCATCATAATTAGCTTGTATCATCAGTGTGATGTTACACAGGGCGTCATAGAGTGATCTGCAAGTGACAGTTATCGCACTCTTGGCTTCGTGGAGACCGGAGGTCGAGATGAAGCCTTGAGTGCGATAACTGCCTTATTGCTTTACAGCACGGCGGAGGAGAATTGCCCGGTTTCAGCACGCTGTCATGCAAAGGAAGTACCCATTAAACGCTAAGTTATCGCATTCCTTCATGAAAAGACGATGCGTATATTAGACCGAGTTTTACAAATGAACTTTTTGGACAATTACGGTAGATAAATACCGGGTAATTCGATTTCGATAACAAAATAACAATGTACTGGCTTTTCAATCGTGCCATTAATGAAAGCTCATAGTGAACGCTACCTTTGTGTTAACATTGCGCTGGTTATCAAAATATTTGGCAAGTGTTTCAGAATAACTCCATACATAATCACTGTGAATATCAATTGTTCTATTTCTATTTCTGGAAATAGACGTCTGTATACAACCACAGTGCGGTAAGAACTTTTAACAGCCATGTAGCGTTAAATTCTTCGATAATAATTATTGGACGATGAGGGTCATTTATCGTCCGTCGAGCAAAAAAGGCGCGTTCACATTAGATCGATAACGATATGCGATAAATTAAAATAAAATCACTCTGCATGTGTAACATAGCTGCTGTTCACATTAGCCCTATTTCCTCAAAAATAGAATGTACAATGTAAACAACGGAGCTGATCGATAAAATGAAATATCGTCTCAATTTTATCGCTACCGCTATCGTGCTGCTAGTGTGAACGCACCTTAAGACAAGATACATATACGAGTTTCATTGTGATCAGAACCCTATATATCATGCCATGCACATCCAAGTATGATGCATATGGCGAATACTAGGGATTGTATATAATGCAGTTGCTACAGACATGGATTCGAAATATAAAAGAAATTGGCATACTCTTACGCCTATGTTGCTACTGTGCTGTCTGGCATGAAAAATGGAGGACACTAGAAAACAAAATGTGAGAAACACTGTCAGAGAGTCACTGCAGATCTCCAGTTCGCATGAGGAGAATGGATAGATACTTTGGATCCCAATAGTGAAGGTATTAGTTAACAACAGTCACCAGGCGTAGCTCAATCCTTTGTTTACCTGTTGCCCCCTGGAGTTCTTGCAGTACGGTCGATGTGCGCGGATCGAAAGAAATTGTACACAAGTCTTGTTGAGGCATTATTGGAGCCGAGAAATATCACAACATGGTAACCCGGAGAGAAGCCCAATGGAGTAGTCGAGTCTGGAGAAGACATGAATGTGGATTAGGGTTCCGGTAAGGCATAGCGGTGCGGATTTGACGGAGGATGCCGAAGCAGACCTAAGTTGTGACATGTAGGATGAGGAGGATGTTCAGCATTCGTCTATAACATCGGGTTCGAAGCTTCCTAGTCTCCGATTTGTTTCTCAATGGCCAAGATTCGGAACCATACAACAGTCCGCTGAGTGCAAGGCTCGAAAATTCTCAGCTTTGTAATTGATGCTATCCACACTTCCATATTAGCCTAATACTTATTGAGTACATTTTTCTTTGTCTCATTTCAATGGTGCCCATCGGCTTGAATCAGTTGTCCAAGGCACTTAAATGACTTCGTTTCTTTGATCGTCTCTTTGTCATTGGCAGCTTGCATTTCTGATTTTGAGGTGATCACTACTTCCGTATTGATTTTTTAGATATGTAGGCTCAAAGAAATTCGACCAATAACAATAAAGCACTAGAACGGACATGGACATTGAAGACAATATCACGTCACAGTTGTGTGTTGTCAGGACAACGGCAACTGTGCGATGGCGGCTTCCAGTGGCTGACAATGAGAAGATGCCGGCGGCTTATCAATTTACTTCGTAAATCTTCACGACCACCATAATTTCTATTTATATTAAAAGCATTTAGATGAAATAACTTACAAAAGATCACCTTGCAACAAGAATCTACAACTGTTGCATTCTTCAGTCATTTGATTCTGCTAAGATCTAGCAGCATTGATCTGTAGACCGGTGCCTAAAAGATAGGTTGAAATGACCATCAACAAACTGCTATTGTCCTTTCCAGTCTAACTAACTTAAACAAAGCGAAAAGTCGGATTTCTGTGTGCAGGCCATTCTCCGATGCTTTCTTCCAGGCATAGCATGCTCGCCAGATTAACTGAAACACTCTGGCCAGACTTTTTTGATTTGTAAAAGGCAGCTCTCTCCATTGCAGGTGATGATGTCAATATCGTTAGCATAAGTTAATGATCCTCGAATGAATTTTGATGCTTTCCTCATTCTTTATGATCTCTGATTCATTAATGATGTGTTGTAGGAAGCTATTAAAGATGCTCGGATTTATTAAGACCAGCTGCGCTCAATTATGACTGTGCGTTGTAATTTTCGCTTAATAAGCGAAAACATAGAACTATTCATTTCAACCAAATACTGCAATCTGCGTCCCTTTCGACTAATATGTGATTTTATTTGATTCCATCTGACAAGAAGAGTAACCGGATAGAACTCGGCAGACGCGCAGTTTCGTAGTAGGCATAGAGTATACATCATTCTTTAAAAGTCTCATTTTCTGTCCAGTTCCCTGCAAAAACTCGCTCTGGCTGATGGACAATTAGAGGCGATGGCGTAAACTTTATCCAACGTTTTTCTTGGAAACACAAAGGCCTACACGAAGATGTACTGTCAACGGGCAACACACTCGGATAACATTCTCACTTACCCGCATCTCAAGTTTTGCGACGCTCTTTTAATCGTTTAAGCTATATGGTCCTCAGATTGACTTTGATACTTGAATTAATGTCTTAATAATCGGTTATCCTTATACGCTAGCGACGATATTTTTAGCAAATCCATAGCAATAGAGCATTATTAGGTATTATTTTTACTGATGAATTATCATCGTCAAAGTTTTACCTTAGGATAAAAGTGATAATAGGCTCTATTTCGAAATGACAGACGCAGGTTGTCTAGAAAAGTGGCAAAAGAAGACAAAGGACAAAGAAAAGGCAAAATCAGTTGCTGTGGATAACTGTTACACAGCAAAAGTCACTGTTGATCATTCGATTGATGAACGTCGTTCCGTTATTCGCACTAGTAGTCTCTCTCTGCAGCCGTTGCAGTCTTGGTCTCAGGCCCCCTTGGTGAGCAGTTACGGTCGGTAATTGGCGGTGTAGCATGTGTTCTTTTTGCACTATTTTTCGGATTAATTTCCTTTCCATTTCGCGGCGACTTCATTGACATCCGCAGACTTGTCGTATCCGTTGCGTACTCCTCGCTTTATGTATTTTTCGATGCGTTTCTTATCGTATGCACTCGCGAATCTCCACCAACTGGGTGCGGCGTGCATTATCGGGTGACCGCACAGAAACATTGTTAGATACTAAGTTGCTTGTGACAAGGTGATTTCGATGGGTGAATCTTACTGTTAGAGATTTGTTGGTCTAACAGTGTGTCTGTGCGGTCGCCCCTGTTTGTCACCAACGTTGCGTGAATTTGATGCAGCAGCTTTTGAGTAGTAGCTCGACTTAATAATATCTTCATGACATACAAAGTTTCATTGCACTTCTTAAGCAATTTGTTGACGAACATCCAAAGCATGTGTATTATATAGAACATATATATAGAACATCCATTGAACACCCATTTAATTATATGAAGATTGTCACTGACACACACACTTCTGCTCTGATGAAAGTTGTTGCTTAATGTTCGTGGGCACGTGGGATTCCCATTGGTCGAAAATTGAAAATCCCGTGGGATGGCAAGGGCCTGGAAATAATGGCCTCGTCCCATGGACATCCCTGGTTAATAATGACCAGCAATTACAATAATAATGAGTGGGAAAACTCAAAAACATGATATTTACGTGATGCATAAATTAATGCCTTATGTAATGGAATTTTCGCGTCAAGGTTCCTGATAATAGTCGCTGTACATGTCGCTGTACATAATAGTCGCTGTAATACCTAGATTTAATACTTGAATTGATCAATTGTACTTGAATTCAAATTATGGGTGGAGTAATTTCTGCAAATTTGTTGATGTATAATTCTCATTCGAAGAGCGACTCTCAACAAGTATGAATTACTGTCTCAATTATAATCGTGAATGATGGAGTGATGCCTTTCATTGCGTGCAGGTCAAACGTGAGGCATCAAATTAAATTGATTGAGTTAAGAGGATTGTAATCCATCGTCTGCTCACTTTTGTCTTCAAATTGATGAATCATCGCACGCAGATGCGTAGAAATTCAACTCAATTCACAATGTAGTGTGTTGATTGATCGAGGCACTACTTTGAAAGTGAAATGAGCTTGCTGGGAGAGGCTGCTGAAATTGCAGATCGCGGCATGATAAGAATAAAAAGAATTTGGATTCAAATGACTTCGCGTATTGATCTTCAGCTTGGTATGCGGTTTCCATGAAATTCACGGGCGAAGTAAAGTTTTGAGTTCTATCTAAATAAAATATTGGAATTCGATATCTAAAATGATTGAAAGTTGCGATAAGTCGAAAATAGTTGGTCTCCATGGCACAGTGGTTAAGTGCTTGGCCGAGCGACCTTTCGGTCCAGGGGTCGAGCCCCGAAAGTGTCATTGGAAGTCGGCAGGAAAGGCATCCGGACTAACAGTACCACAACTCTCCAGAAAACTCTATGTCAACACCGCCCAAGCCCCCAGAAAGGGTGAGTAGTGACGTTAAAGTTTCATCATTTATTAATAAGTCGAAAATAGCTGTAAAATTCCTACATTGTAATATAAAAGGACAAGAACGGACATTCACATTGAAAACAGCAATGGAACTCTTTGCGTGGCCACAACAGCATCAGACGAATGTCGACTTTGACAGACAGTGGTGTCGTTGTTATAATATTCATTTATGCCTCCCATCCTCAATCTAAATTGTTGATCGGAAAAAGTCATATTAGAAAGCCAGAAGCCCTATTACGTAATTTCTCCCTCGTAAAATAGATGCAAATAAATTCTTCCAGATACTAAAGTTTAAATATTTAAATTTGCTTAAGCCTTAGCAGAGCAGTAATGGCAAACTTCAAAAATCTCCCTAGAAGCCACCAGCCTAGAATTTGCTTCTTCAGCTTGAATCTTAGTAGAGTTGTAAGGCGAAATACACAGAAGAAAAAGGCGGCCATTCAATATCAATGTTGCAAGCTTGAACTAGTTTCCATGGAGCAAGTGAAATTAATCTTAAAACAGCTGTCCGTAAATAGAAATGGTGGGAAAACTTAGAATGTAACGCCGGTACCTTGTCAGTGCACATACTTTGAAAGATTCGCGATTTTAATAATTGTCATCAGCAAATATCTTCGATCAGATTTATTTAAATTTACATGTAGTTGTTCATTGAAAAACGTCCCCATTGATACCGGGGGTATTGAGTTCACTTAGGTCTACTGTCAGATATTCCACTTCCGTGATGTTGTGATTTAATCGGTCACTCCACGCTTGGATGTGCTGCTGAAGATTCCTTCTGTCCTCCGATGCTATCATGACGTCGACCTCGTAAATAAAAATCCGTTGGAGATCACGAGTGACGCCGTTCATGACTCGGATAAAAAGCAGGGGAGACAGAAGCTATCCCTGATGAACACCTGCAGTGATGCGGAACTCTTTCGAGCCGGCGGCGGCTTGTGCACGACTTCTTGGACCTTCAGACAAATGTTTCGTGGAGTGGCCTCTACTTCTCTCTCTATACCTTTGAAAGAGCATCCCCGCGGCATCGATAGCGTCTGTTGTCACAGTTCTTCACAAATCCGACTTCACGTAAATGATGCTATGAATTCGGAGTTCGAAGACACGCTCGAATAACTTGGAAGTGTAACAAAGGAGTTGTGTCTGTATTGTAGCAGTCTGCTGGGCTGTCCTTCCGATGCTGTATTTGTACTGTGGTGTTGCGGTTGCAGTCGGAGGGGGTGTGTTTCTTTTGTGACGATGGGGAGAAAGTACTGTGTCAGCCAGCCGGCGACTTTCCTACGACGTGACTTCACAGGTCCGTTGCCAGTTCGTCCGGACCAGTCACTTTGCCTATCATCAGGCGGAGAAATTTGCGCGGCTTCCGACTAGCGAAAAGAAGTTCATGCAGTCCTTATCTGAATCAATGCCACTACTGGGTGTTCAAACTCTCGAAGCACGAATTTCGAAGAAGGAAATTCGCGTGCGGTGACGAAATTCTTTCTGATTCCGTGCGAACTCTTCGTTCACTTCCAAGAGGGAAGCTTCAAATTGAACTCGAACTGTGCTCTATGCTGGTAATTATGTCTGTTGAATAGGTCATCGTGTGTATCGCTTGTATCGTCTATATTCATTTAAACTTGCCCATAGATTGTTTCTGTCTCAATACATGGATGTCTACATTTTTGCAGAACATTTTCATTTTGTTTTAAATAGCTCGAGTTCATGCAGCTACACAGACATCAGCTAGAACGTTGTTGGTTTTGGGTACTATAATAAAATGATCAAGATGGAATTAAGATTTTCAAGGATAATGCTTATTGGATTGCATAACTTTGTCTATTGCGTTAAATATTCCCAGTGCGGGAACTAATTGGGCACGCTAAATATTTCCAATCATTGCAGGCCACTATTCTTCAAATACTTTGTATCGTAGCAACGCGCAACTACGGGGAGTGCTGCTGTGTTTGCGGATTTCTATGCTTGCCATATTGTTGGAACAATAATCCTTTTTGTACACCTCTATTTCATAGATTTACTGGGCTACAAACCGTATCTACAAATCTCGGGTCTATTCGGTTGCTTGCACATGATTTACACATCCGCACAGTCAGCTACATTTTCCAATGACACTTAAACTTTACAATGTGTCCAAGACTATCAAGATTGAAAACAATTCATGCATAATCGACTGGAGCCAACCATGAGAAAATTGATTGACGTCATAGATAAGAAAAATTGCACAGAAAGAAATGTTTGTATTTAGAGATTGCATACTTTATCATTGAGCATACACTCGACATTTCATGACGCATGCATATTTCAAAAGAAGACGGTCAGACAGCTTCAGTGTTTCAAGTCAAACCTGTCAACAATCTGAGACGTGATAAGCTATCCAATTTCCTTGCATGTTCTGCGTGATGCTTTATCAAGAAAAGTACTCGTGCATCATGATTGACTTTCATAGCAATAATTTGAGTTTCATTCAGAGAGCGTTTGCTAAGTATAGATCTGAGTATCTATCAACATCATCTAGCCTTCGCAGAAAATGGCTATTTAATTATGAAGTAGACAATTAAATGATTATAAATGCAGTATAAGATACATGCTACATTTCCTAACTACTACTACATTTCCTCTAATAAGTGTCCGGCGTATATTTTCAATTGCCAATTTTATCTCCGACGGTTATTAGAGGGCGACGCTTATTAAAGTACTCGATTTTTCACATATTTTTCTAAATTGAATAACTGCAATAATTACAGGTATACAACCTTAACGGAATGTCATCGATAGGTGCTGAAAATTCATGTACCATGTTTCTTGCTACATTTCCTATTTATTCATTGTCGACAAGACTATGTTGCTTCGACTATAATTGAACATCGAAATTTAAAATCGCCTCTTTTAGCCGATATTTGTAAATCTCTAAAAATTTTTTAAAAACTGCAAAGTGTCTATAAGTGCTACAAAGCATCTTTATGATATTATTTACGATGCAAAACTCGTTGGATGTACTGAAAAGGCACTTATGAGTACAAAAAGAGAACGATTTTAGTTATCAGTTCTTTGAATATAATTCAAGTACTAATATATGAAATATGTAAGACTTTCCTCCAAAAATTAGCCAATCCAGTGTATCTGTCAAACGGCTCTATGCAATTCTAAATAACTTTCAGTGCGAGTACAAAGATAAATGACGACTGGTAGATACTCAAAGAATTCAAGTGATTAGGAAATTTCACAAATTGACTCTACGAGTATATTTGCCATCACTACTAAAAGCTGTAAGAAGTAGCACTTCTAATAAGAAGTAGCAATCCTATTTCTGTGCATAATAGATGATCATGATGTTTCATTAATCAAATTTTGTATTTATATTGAAAGCCAACGTTGAAAGTCATCACATAAAATCAGTCACTCACTCACTCATCCCTTTCTGCGTCTTTTGCTTCCAGAAGATACTGAATTTGACGTTTGCTGCTTGAGTATGAACTTCCATTTCGGTTGATCACGGGCGTCCGCTTTCTTTGCTCCAACACGGATGAGGTCATCTTTCACCACTTCCAGGTCTTCTTTTCTCTTCCTGGTCCTCTTTTACCATCTACTTCCATCTACATAACTTTTCTGATCCACTCTGTCTCATCCTTTCTTACCACGTGGCCAAACCAACAAAATCTTTGCCTTCTCGCGATGTCTGTGATGTTTTCAAGACCCATTGCTTTTCTGATGCTGTCATTCGATTTTTCCTGTCCGATAGTCTGACACACATATCCACCTTAGCAGTAGTAAGCAAGTGACAAACACTCGACCGGCGCCCCCCCCCCTCTGGAACGGTAGAGTGTCGTGGTCGGCCGCCGTGGTGCTTCGGGTCTGAGTCCCCCCCCCTCTGGAACGACAGAGGTTGTGGTCTGTCGTGGTGTGCCGGCCAGGTGGGTTCCCGTTCACAACATGTTCGCTGACTCCCCCCCCCCCCTCGAAAACGACAGAGTGTGAGACTCGGGTGAGTTGGTCCGACCGCCAGGTTGACGTGGGCGACCGTCTAGGTTGACGTGGGCGACCGTCCAGGTTGACGTGGGCGACCGTCTAGGTTGTCGTGGATGGTGAAATGGCTGCCAGATTCGGATTCAGCGTAAAATTCTGCATCGGTAGGGTGAGTTTCAAGGCACGACGAGAAAAAATTTTTCTTCAAAATTTTAACAGAGTTAAAATTTGGGACGTTTTGGTGTGTAGCGCCCAAACGAAGCATCGGATGAGAAAACGGAGGCCAGATTCGGATTCAGCGTGAAATTCTGCATCGGTATGGTGAGTTTCAAGTCAATCGGAGAGAAAAAAATTTTCGCTGATGTCACCCCCCCCTCTGGACAGCTTGCTTCGATTTTGGCTTCTAGTGGACGGATTTTGTCGTGCGATAGCTCGTTTGAAAGCTAAGAGTGAGACAAATTCACTGAAAGAATCGGCTTGTTCCTATCTGTCTTCGTTTAGATGTGAGACGCCATTTAAGATTTTGGGACATTGGCGAAAAACGACAGAGTTAGAATTTGGGACGTTTTGGGCTGTAGCTTCAAAACGAAGCATCGGATTGGAAAACGGATTTCAGATTTGGAATCAGCGTGAAATTCTCTATCTGTATGGTGAGTTTCAAGTCAATCGGAGAGAAAAAATTTTCAACATTTTTCGAAAAAACGACAGAGTTAGAATTTTTGTGATGGCTGCCTACTGTAGAGCCAAAACGAAGCATCGGATGAGAAAACGGAGGCCAGATTCGGATTCAGCGTGAAATTCTGCATCGGTATGGTGAGTTTCAAGTCAATCGGAGAGAAAAATTTTCGCTGACGTCCCCCCCCTCTGGACAGCTTGCTTCGATTTTGGCTTCCAGTGGACGGATTTTGTCGTGCGATAGCTCGTTTGAAAGCTAAGAGTGAGACAAATTCAGTGAAAGAATCGGCTTGTTCCTATCTGTCTTCGTTCAAAAGTTAGAGCGGTTACAAGATTTTAGGTCGGAGCTCGCTTACCTGAAAAAATCCTAAGTGTCAGAGTGACTTTGTATGGGTAAAATTTTGAAAATTTTCCAAAGTGTGGAATTTCGACCTGGGACCGTCACCAAAACATTTTTCATCAAATTTTGAAATTTCACTGACGTCCCCCCCTCTGGACAGCTTGCTTCGATTTTGGCTTCTAGTGGACGGATTTTGTCGTGCGATAGCTCGTTTGAAAGCTAAGAGTGAGACAAATTCAGTGAAAGAATCGGCTTGTTCCTATCTGTCTTCGTTTAGATGTGAGACGCCATTTAAGATTTTGGGACATTGGCGAAAAACGACAGAGTTAGAATTTGGGACGTTTTGGGTTGTAGCACCAAAACGAAGGCTCGGATGGGTAAACGGAGGCCAGATTTCGAATCAGCTTGATGTTATTGTCCAATGAGGATCATCATCCAATGAGAATCAAGCATTTCTTTATAAATAGCGAGCCTTCCACAGTGAGAATCATTCCATCGTTGAATCACACGAGTGACGGACGCATATTTTGTCTCTCTCTCTAGTTCCCTGTTCTATTATCCAACTAAAATGGTAAGTCGCTACTTCCCTCCCTCTCCTCCCTTGAACGTAAACTTAATACAATCTTTTTTCATTTTCAGGCATCTACTCCATCTGCTGCACTAGTAGGACAAAATGGCGGTCAGAATCTACAAGGTTCGCTACGGTCAGATCATCTACAACTGAGACCAGTGGAAGAAACAACCAAGGTACATAATCCTACACCGCTACAGCGTAAATTTAAACAAGCCTTGCGTTATGATGATCATAGCGTAGTACTCCAAACGGGAATGCTCCCTTCCACGGATGTCAAGATAATGCACAATCAGTATGGGGACTACATACTGATCCCCGTGAGTCCGTACATTCGCCACCAACTTGATATTATTGAGGAGTACGTGACATTAAATATGGACATTCCTACTCCTCTTGCTCAAGAGTGGAAGGCTAGAGATGACAAGGATACTCCCTATAGAAAGATTTGGGATGGTAATCACATTTGCCTACCGGTATCACATTGGTGTACTTACTATAAGAAGGATGGAGATCATTCAATACCCATCAGATGTGATGAGCTCGGAGAAGGTACTTGGGATATCCTTTTCAAAGTGAATGGGCTATATTATGGTCGACACAAGGATAATAAAATAGCCTCTCTCTCCATGCATATGGAATCCATCCTATATATTCCGAAACCACCCAACGTGGACGACATAATTGATCAAATCCTTAACAGCAGTGGTACGAAGCGCAAGTCGGAGAAGAATGCTACATCAAAACGCAAATCAAAGAAGGAGAATTACTAGTCCTTTCCTAACTCTACCCTATGACAATTCGCTTATGTGCTTTGAGTGTCGTAGACGTGGTCTTATTAGATACATTTTACTTCTTCGTTGCCATCATATCATTTGTGTATTTTGTCGTGAAAAGCATCGATGTAATTCTTCATTTTGTAATATGTTATAGAACGTTTCCTTAGATGTGTAAATTTCCGTTTTAGGCTTCTATCATCATTTTTATGGATTGTGAGGGTGAACCTGTACAGGAGCTCAGTGCTATTGCTATGAACAATTGGACATATCAGATTGTTAGTGTCTATCATCAACATGCCAACTGCGATCCCAATGTTGATCAATGGGCGAGAAAACACATTCATGGACTTAATCTGAAATATTTGCAAGACTATGGCTTTTCTTGTGAAAGTGCTCTTCTTATTGACTTTAAACGATGGTTAGCTGCTTTCAATGTTATACGCATCTTTTGTAATAATCCTGGTAAGGAGAGGAAAGTATTTCCCAATCTAATCATTGATGATATTTTGCTCCCGCCTTGGGATAGTAGAGTGAATCAACATTATCATGAAGTCACGAAACGTTTTAAGGATTTGTGTGTTCCTATTTTGTCTGTTCGTTGTAGTAGCTACGTTCATAACCAATGCTTCTTTCCTCCTTACCTCAACACTGCCAAAGTCCTGTATGGTTATCATTGCTCGCTGTATGATAGTTATCAGCTGTATCTATTTTATCTCTTTCAAACCATTAATTTATAATGCATGCTTGTTACCGTTATTCAATAAATGTTACTATGAGAAGAGTTGTTGTTTTCATGCAATGGATGGGTTAGTTAAAGGGCGATCATGTCTTTCTCAAACGACTGCGGAACATTACGTTTTCATAGGCAAAGTTTAAAAGGAGCTGTTCAAGATTATGTGATAAATTTTCATAAAGATGAGACCGACATCGAAGCAGTGGTCGATGATGCTAGCACTCTATTTCTAGAGTTAATGAATACATTCTCTGATAGCATTGACATGGCGCGATTAGTTGCGAAAATTAAGTTTAGTCATTTTGGAAAGGAAGAGGTGGAAAGTCGCTCTTTCCATTTTGCTTCTTATTCAATGGAAGTGGTAGATCACCCCGAAGAATTTTTTAAAAGACATATGATAAAAATTGCTGAACGTCTTAACGCATTTAACCATCATGGTAGCAGTCTAGTGATTGAAGCGATTTCAGATATTCACATTCAACTTTCCATAAAGAAAAATTGAAAATGCAGTGGTACTTGATTGTAGCACAACTGGTTTTCGAGCTATGTCTGCTCACTCTCGAAGTATATTCCTTCTGTACATGCGTCTATTATTTAGAAAAGGCTAGCAAATTCATATCTTCAAAAAGACTTGCTATAGACATCAGTAACGGTGAAACTATGTGTTGCGATGTATGTAAGCGAAAGGATGGAAATGAAAAGCGCATCTTCAAGAGATGTAAGCATGCTTTTTGTCAACGCTGTTTCATACGTAATTGCATTCAACTTTGCCAATGTAACCACTGTGACGTTGCTCATTTCGAGTGTCACTTATGTCGCAATAGTTAGTACCTATGCAAATGTGGTAAAGATAGGTTTTAGCAAAGACTAACACGGAAAATGGCGAAACGTAAAATGACGAAACGTAAAAGTCAAAAGTTTTCTTCAGCCATTCAAGCTCTCCGACGAATGAAAGCAAATCAGCGATACAATGCTATACGACATGCTAACGATAAATTCATTTGTGAAATTATTTCTCATGTGAGGAAGTTGAGGACGAAGAAATTAGCGCCAAAACAACGAAAGTTACTTAAGCGATATGCTACGAAATTGCGTTTCATCTCCAATCCTAAAGTCGCCCTTCAAAGAAAGAGGAAAACTCTAACACAAAAGGGCGGTTTCCTTTCAGCAATACTTCCAATGATAGCTCCTGCCGTGGGCAACCTATTGGGAAATATCTTTGGCTCTAAGCGTTAATTATGCAAATGTTGAGTCTCAAAGTAATAAAATGGATTTCAGACTTCAATGTGATAAAGTTCTGACTGTATCAGGTCCATCTCATGCAGGTAAAACTGTTTTCACGCTGAATTTATTGGATAAAAGAAGGGAGTTGTTTAAGGAACCTATCAATCGAGTGATTTGGTGTTATGGTATTTATCAACCGTCGCTGTTTCAGGAATTGCAAAGTCGCAACTTTATTCGACATGAAGGAATTATTCCAGTGGATAAACTTCAGTCTAATGATGTTGTTGTATTGGATGATTTATTAAAAGAAAGTAAGAATTCAAAAGATGTTACAGATATGTTCACTCGCGCAGCACACCATAAAAGGTGTTTTATCATCTATATTACACAAAATTTGTTTCCTGATGGAAAAGAAGCTCGTACACGAAACCTGAATACACACTATTATGCTATTTTCAAGAATCCGCGAGATAAAAGTCAATTTGAAATTTTAGCGCGACAAGTTGCACCCAGAGGATCAAAAGCCTTAATTGAAATTTTTCAAGCAGCTACTGAAAAACCATACGGTTACTTATTCATTGACTTTACGCAAGAGTGTCCGGAAGAATTTAGATTTCGAAGTGATATTTTGAAAACTCCCATGATTATCTACAAACTATGAGTTCTTATTCTCGCATGATTGTTATTCCTCAGGATGAATATGTACAATTGACTGCCATGCAGCAAGTAAAGCAACCTCTTGCAAATCAAATGTATAGGAAAGAAATAGATTATCAGCAAAATGTTCACATCAAAGATCCACATCGTGCTGTATTATTACAATCGGAAACTGTTGAGCAATTGAAAAACTTGAAGAATAAGATTCGTGACTCTGTATCGACTGCTACACCTTTAGCATCTCGCGCACATGCCATATCTCTTTTCAACAGTATTGAACCCCATCTCAATGTAAATGATAGAGGAGAAATCATTACAGATGAAAATAAAGTGATTGATGCTTCACGTTATGAAGACTTGATTCAGTATGCGACACGTAGAAAGCGCCGTCAGGGCTATGTTCCACCTGGTTGGTCATACTTTCTTAAACTATTGAAAAAGCATAATGTGCCAAAATTTGCTTTAAATAATGAGACATTGAAAGAACTTGATTCAACAGTGGCTACTACTCCAATGCTTCAGGCGATGAAAATGCCAACAAATTGGTTTAAGGCGTCACCTGCTACATCCCCTCCCACACTCACTAAGCAAACAAGAGGAAGAACTCGACGTAGATCTACATCGCCACTAAAACTGGTAAAAGGAAAACGTAAAACAGCTCCTCCTAGGAAATACATGTTCTCAGACTATTAATATGAAGCAGATGTGTTGCTTGCCATGTAATGAGCCGCCAGAGGTGAATGTCGTTGTCACTTGCACTTGCTGCGCCAGCTCTCATAATGAAACCCCTAAGCAATGTGAACACGATCGCAAAACCGCTAAAGCTAAATGCTGCAGTTGTTGTAAATGTAGAAAGGCAAGAAAACAAAAAGATGAGAAGGAGGAAAAAGAGTCAGCCGTCATCGACTGAACGTTTGAAGTCAATCTATTATGATGTAAAACATCCGGCAGGATTTGCATCTATCAAGAAATTATCAAAAGCGAGTGGTCTTCCACAATCACAAGTGAAACGATGGTTAAAGGGTCAGGCTACCTATACACTCCACAAACAAGCGAAAAAGAAGTACCGCACCCGCCATTATATTGTTCATGACATCGATGAACAGTGGCAAGCAGATTTGTGCGATGTTGCCTCCATTTCAAAACATAACTCGGGCAATAATTTTATTTTAACCGTCATTGATATTTTCTCGCGTTATGCGTGGGCTCAACCTTTAAAAACTAAAGAAGGGAAAGGAGTAGCAAAAGCATTCCAAACAATTTTTCGAGAAGGTCGCATTCCAAAAAGAATTCAGAGTGATCAAGGAAAAGAGTTTGAAAATCAGCATGTGACAAGATTATTTGAGAGGCATGACATTGAGTTGTTTAGTGTAAAGAGCGCTTATAAAGCTGCACTCGTTGAACGTTTTAATCGCACATTAAAAAATCGCTTGTGGCGACATTTTACTGCCAACTTGACACAAAATTGGACAAAGGTCCTACAAGATACACTCCATGCCTACAATCACTCTATCCATCGTTCTATTGGACTCAGACCAGTAGATGTAAATGCTGACAATGTAGATAAAGTGCGCGAACCATTCCAACGTAAACGCACTCATGTGAAAAGTGATGTGAAAATTGGTGATAAAGTTCGTATCTCAAAAGTGAAAAGTGTTTTTGCTAAAGGGTACCTTCCGAATTGGACAGAGGAGGTATTTACAGTATCAAGGATTAATCAAAAAGACTCTCCGACCACCTACAAGTTGAAAGATTACGATAATGAAGAAATTGAGGGTAGCTTTTACCGCGATGAGATTGAGGTAGTCACTGAAAGTGAAACATATTTGGTAGAGAAAATCATTCGATGTAAAAAACGGCAAGGTGAAGAATGGTGTCTTGTTAAATGGACTGGTTATCCTTCAAGTATGAACTCTTGGATGCGTCGTGCCGACATCTTTCATCTAAGTGATCGACAGTGATTCATGCAAAGTTGTAACTAACAATGTTTAGGGTTTGAGCTATGAATCCAACTGCCTCATTTTATTCACGACCCTCCTATGTAAGTGGCGGAGGACAAATTTACATCGGTGCTCGCCGCCAACGTGGAGGTAGCATACTTGGTGCACTGAAATCTGTTGTAGCACCTCTCATATCCAATGTCGGTAGATCTTTAAAACGAAATGTTTTAAGTAATGCCGTTGGCTTTGCTGGTGATGTTGCTAGTGATCTTTCCAGAGGTAGAAGTTTTAAGAGCAGTTTGTTGAATCGTGGGAAGGAACGCGGTTTAAAAACATTGAAGCAGACCATTGCTGGTGTTACTCAAGGAAAGAAATCACCTAAACGAATGAATAAAGGAAGGAGGAAACATCGCGGAGCTGGTAAGGTGCGATCTTCAGTCAAAAGGCATTCACGCAAACGTCGCAGAGGCTCTAATCATTCATCAGGCGCTAAACGACGACGCTGCTATAACTTCTAATCATGGAGTGTAAAACTTCCGGTTTTTGTTTGTTCGATCAACAAGCCATACAGACAGATATTCTTAGTTCAAGTATTGTAGATTATCATCCTCGAACAGCTGAGAATGCTGGCCCCATTGAATTTGTTATTCCTCGTGGTAGTGATGACTACATAGATTTGAGTTATGCGATGCTTGATTTGAGGTTTAGAATTCAGCAAGCAGATGGAACTGCTATTGACGATGCACATAAAGTTGGACTGAACAATTTACCATTGACTACATTACTTCGTGATGTTTCTCTAACGATTGGAGAGCAGCAAGTGGAAGGTGGTCAAAGCGATTATCCCTATAAATCATATTTCAATCATGTATCACAGTTTCATCCAGCAGCACAAAAAAGTCATATGGAAGCCATGGGATGGTACAGAGATGAAGCAGGAAAATTTGATGTTGAAACAAACAGTGGCTTTGTAAAGCGATCTGCTATGATTAAAGATAGTAGAGTATGTCAGCTATATGGTCCGCTGAATTTAGACTTCTTTAGACAGTCAAAGTTTTTACTGTGTAATACCAGCATGCGACTCAAGCTGACATTGAATAAGCCTGAATTTGCGCTGAATGCATTTGCTAAAGTTGACAATTTTAGAATTCATGTGGAAGATATTGCACTTTACATTCGTCGAGTAGTACCGAATCCAAGTGTCATTAGAGGGCATGCTGAAGGCCTTAACCGCCAAAATGCCATTTACCCCATTCAGCATACAAAGCTTCTCACCTTTACAATTCCGAAAGATCAAAAGAGTTTCATGAAAGATGGCCTCTTTCCATCGGAAGCACCGAAGCTCCTCATGGTGGCAATGGTTGAAAATGATGCATTTAATGGTAATATAAAGAAGAATCCTTTCAATTTTAAACACAATCAGTTAAGTGAAATTGCTTTACGTGTAAATGGTGTGAGTCATCCTGGTCCACCCTACAAACCAGATTTTGCTTCGGATCAATTTATGCGCAGTTATGTTGATTTTATGGATGTTTTTGGCTTTTACAATACGGATGACACCAACGGACTGACTATGAAAGAGTTTAAGAGTGGATATACTATTTATGCATTTGATTTGACTGCTGACAGCGATATTAGTGCACCCTATCGTCAAGCGAACGTGCCTCATAATATTCGTTTGGATTTGACGTTCAAAAGAACACTACCTGAGACGATCAATGTATTAATTTATGCAGTCTTCGATTCAAATATTGAAATTACAAAGTATCGTGACGTGATTCTTCAGTATAATCGTTAATGAGTTGGTTGACTGCTGACGATATTAAGACTAAAGTGCAGCGTAATGCAGACGAAGCGACGTTGAAAGCTTTCGATAATGTCTATTCACTCGATACCTTACCACCTGCAGTAAATCACTATCCCATCTTTATTGTGCTAAACACTCATTCACAGAATTTAGGCGGTGAGCATTGGAAAGCGATCTTTATTGGAGAAGACCGACGTGGTGAACTATTTGACTCTCTTGCTCAACCTCCAAATATACCAACACAGCAGTGGTTGAGAAAACATACGCGTCAATATCAGCGAAATGAACGCATACTACAACATCCACTTTCATCAACGTGTGGTGCTTTTGTACTGTACTTCATCTTAAAACGTTTACATGTATCTCGATTTGCATCTATTATTCAAAACTTTTCATGTAATCCATCCTCTAATGAAAAAATGATTTGTAAGTTCTATCATGATTTGAAATAAAAACATCATGTTGGAAAAATTGTTTTTTATTTTACAATCCGCTGGGTACGTACATACTCAATGAGATAGTCTAGGATCATATTTGCTTGTACATGAGATTTTAGTCCAGTAATGATCACTTTACTATTATGAAAGATTGCCACATGCACAGGTAACCAACAACTAATGAGAGCTGCAGGAAAAAGTTCGGGTTCATAACACAAACTGTAACTGCTGGTACGAATCTTCAAAAATGATAGACTGTCACTCAATTGAGTAGAGATCACCATATTGTCCACAGTCAGATTCGACATCACACACCTCTCCCTCTTCCATATCCGACGTAGTAGTCTTTGTAGCTCTAAGCGCATTGACTGCGCCGATGAATGAGAAAGGGCGCCGAGAATCTGTACAGTCCCATTTGGGAAGAGTTGAAGATTTCGTGAATTGTTCATCTTCACCACTAACATTTGAGGACGGCCCGGGTAATACTTGCTGTTTGGAAGCTGTTGGTGTAATGTTGTGAGATCGATTTTGGTGTAGAGTCTGAAGCGACGGAGAATGTTGACGATGGTGTAGCGATGGCGCTTCATGATGAAAGAATGAGTAAATTGAGCGATGTACCTTCCTTTTATACTTTTCCCAACTACCTTGATGAAATGTGAAGTTAGTATGAAGTTGGGAATGATAGAGTTGAATTCGCCGATTGTTGACGCGCAGCCAGATGCGATTTCCAATACGTGAATGTCTTTTCATATAGAAGTATTTCAAGTCCTTCATGATATGATGTAGAGATTGAAAATGACGATAAGATAAAGCAAACTCTCTTCTCACATTTCCAGTTGAATCTTTGAAATAGACGTTTCGATCATGATCCGTTTCAATACGTTGTAGGGAATCTAATTTCCAACTCATGATGTGTGGTAGTCATGTCTGATTAAGATTTGCATAGTAGGGCGATGAACTCACGACGAATAAATGTCATGATGGAGCGATGTATATATCTTCTATACTTCTCCCAATTGTATTTGCGAAATGAGAAACAGTTTGCGGAATGAGAATGGTAGATTTGAATTTCATTTCTGTAATGTTGAAGCCAAACTTGATCACCCAAGGAGATGAATCTTAATGTTTCAAAATATTCCAAATCCCTCATGATATCATTGAGGTTGACAAATTGTCGCCATGTTAATGTAATTCCTCTTGATGTATGACCATGAGAATTTTTGAAATGTACGTTTCCATCACGATCAACTCTGATATATTGTAGAGAGTCCAAAATCCAAGTCTTCATGATGTTATGCAAAGTTGCAGATTAGCAATATAAAAATGTCGTTTTATCATATTTTGCTTAGCAATGCGGCTACAAAGAGATTTACTAGTAATCGAGCTGCACTCTTTTCTACTCCCATTGATCATGTACAACAGCTAAATGGAAATTGGGAAGTGGGTGTCACTCAACTTGTTTATAGCAACTGTGTCTATACTTTTGATCATGAGGTGATGACTATTAATATGAGGCGTACAGCTGCTTACCAATGTGAAAAGGGGTGCCGAGTATACATTCCACAGTGGTCAAAGAAAGATCTCTTATCATGTAAAAAGTTTATATATGATTTCTTGAATAAAGCGTGTAAACATATTGTCCAATTTACTCCGCACAATGATGATTATAATTATGTACATCATGTAGTTGAGAAAGATTGGATTGTTGGTTTAAGTCCAAGTTTAAGAAATGATTTATGCTACCTCGCTAGCGCCTTAACAAGCTATGATAATTTTAACGTTAATTACCACATAAGTGGTCATAAACAGTTAATATATCGAGAGGAAGCTTATTATGTAGATCTTATTCCAAGAAATGAGAAGACGTTGGTGAAGAAGATTGTGATTAAGCCAAGAAAGACAAACATGACTCCTGAAACATTATTGAAGAAATTTAATTATCTCCTTCGAGTTGATGGTAAACAAGTGGCAACATTGACTTATATCAAATCATCTAATCATATTGCAATAAGCAAATTAAATGATGATGATCTAGTATTAGTTTGTTCAAAAGATTTTCATCAGTTCTTACGACATCGTTCTGCAGCTGTTCATGGAAAATCTGATATGCAACATTTACCATGTGAAAGGCCAAATCAATTTGATACAGAATGGGCCGTATCTTTATACAGAAAGTGTGTAGAGCCTTTTGGTGGTGTCTTACATGAAACAAGAGTGTTGATGCCTCGCATTATTACTTCGGTTAAATTGGTTGTAGATTATTTAAATGAAGTGATTAATGAGCAACATATTTCATTTTCTGAAAAAGAAGGTACTTTGTCTCTCACTATAAATGGAAAAGGTATTGAACTAATTATGGATAAAACTCTAATGGACATTTTGGGTTTTGATCAAAATATCTTTAAAAGTGGTACTGTAACCAAAGCTAGCGCAGACATGTCGCTATCGCGTCGTATTAACTATTTTCAGATATATTCCAATATTGGTGAAGATGTACGTGTGGGAGATGTTGAAGCTCCATTGCTAGCAATGATACCATACCAGCCAAAAAGCTGCAGTATTTTATCTGAGCATACTTTCAAGAAAGTGCATTATACAAAGCTGAAATCAAACTACATCCCACAAATTGATATTGCCATTTATGATGATGCTGGTGCGTTGATTCCTTTTCATAAAGATGCTGTGACAAGTATTACACTCCATTTCCGAATGAAGAGTTAATGCAAAAGTATGCTATTATATTTTTCCAATGTGAATAATATGGAAAGTGAAAATAAGGACTCGTTTCTAATCTACTTGCCCAGTAATGCTTCTATGAATAAATTTCCCAAAAATAAACCATCAGACTATCGAGTAGAATTAAATCGGCCACTGCATTTAGAAGGTGAATGGGAGGTTGGCGTTTCTAGTATTTGCTATGATAGCAATATTCAGAATGTGAATGATTTGGAAGAAATGATATTGACTCCTCGCACCCATGATGGAATAACGATGAATAATGCATTCCAGTTCCCATACAATTTAACATCAGATGGAAAATGGAACTATGAATGGATTCAGATAAAATCAGATTCTTATGAGCCATTTGGGAATGAGAAAATTATTAAGGCATTCAACAGTGGTAATACTTCCATCATGAAGAATAAAAATCAGAAAGCTTATGAGTTTACTATCTATCATTGGAGTGGGAGACAGTTCCTCCGCTTTCATTCTTTTACTAAAGGTCTTACGCTGAGGTTGGATAGTGAATTCTATCCGCATCTTGGTTTTGGCCATGGACTACATCTAACGTCAATTGCTACTGCAAATGTTAGAAAAGTTTATTCAAATCGAATCAACAAATTTCATTATAGATTTAAAATATTTGATGAAGATGTTGTAGAATGCGAAGAACGCATCATTTTGAAAAAGCGTGGTGTTCAACCTTTATCACTTATTGAGTTAGTAAAACGATGGAATGAGACTGTGGGTAAGAAGTATGGAGAAAAAATTATGGCGGACAAAAATAAGTTGGTTATTCAGAAATATAATGACAAACTTACAGTTTATTTCTCTCCAACCTTGCGTCATTTTGTAAGACATTATACACCTATTATTGGAAGCGGTGTGGTGTATGCTTCTCATGAATATCACACTAAAGCTGATTCAGTTAATGATGAATGGTGGGTGGACATCTATGGCGATCGCATCAAGAAAATTTACCAGTCTTATGAAGAATCTAAAGTTGCTATCAATATAATGCCGCGTCTATATCATACAGTTGAAAGCTTCATTCATGTAGTAAATCCTTATATACAACAGAAGTTGAAGCATGTGATGAAAAGTAAATATGATGTAAAGACACACCACATTTCGTTTTCAATTGAAAATCAACGCGTTGTTCTGAAACTGGGTGATGACATTCAATGTCAATTGAGTAAAAATTTGAAAAAACTCTTTGGTTTTTCAATGCTACAAACAGTGTTTGCTGCTGCGCATACGATTGGTATAGAAACACCAATGACACTTGATAAACATGAACAGCACCTTTACATTCAAAGTGATTTGATTCTACCTATTTCTGTTGGTGAGAAAAAAGAATACATTTTACGTGATTTCATTCATGATAAAGACGCTTCATATGGAATAGTCGAGAAGATGTTTGAATCTATTTTCTATCATCCCGTCGTCAAACAAACTATACCCTCTATTGCTATCAAAATTACCAATGGTTTACAAGAGTGCATCCATGTGAAAGATACTAAATCCCTCATAACGTTAGTGTTTCGGAAAACAAAGTGAAGTCATTGTGATATGTTTATTGAAATATGTACATGAATGTGAAGCAATAGACTTTATACAACATCCACTGAAAATATATACATGAGCGCACTTCAATAAACATTGTTATATACAAAAAGTCTTTTTACTTCGTGAAGGGTGGAAATATACAGGGATAGGAAAAATGTCTTTCAGTGGAAAAGTCATCACATGGGGAATGTACAGATGTGGACACATATTCACAAGGAAAAAACAATCTCATGCGATACATAAAACAACAATGTTTATCTACAGAAATCAACATCAAAATACTAAGTTAAGGATGATTATGCTAAGACGTCTCCTGAATGTGGTAGTGTGAGTTTAATTCTTTTGGGTGGTGGTATGTTTGTGTCAGGATGTCCATGTGGAAGAGATATGTTGTGTTCTAACCAGCACCTCTTATCCTCCCATGCTGAAAGCGCCCGTTTCCTAAAAGTATGAGTTTTGATCTCATGCGACTTAGATTTTAAGATTGTCATATTGACAAACGTTATATTTTTATTTCTATAGGCTTTCCTGAAATTCTTATGTTTCATATTTTGCACAATGGATTTTGATATGCCTTTAGCGCGCTTAATGCTATCATCACTATCCTTTAATTTCATAGAATACATTTTTGGACGGAGGAGAATCATTTCATCTATTTCCTTCCCTGCTGTCTCATCCTTAAAGCAGCCAAGTTTTGCCTTATTTTTGATGGAGTAGAGTGGATGATCAGCAGGATAATTTGATGTATCAAAATATCTTTCTAAAGATTTTCCTACTTCATTGAAATTTAAATCTTTTTGAGTGGTAATACCTAAGAAGAAACTATCTGTATCACCACCCAACAAACGAACCTCTTTTACGAGAGGACATGGTTTTAGTATTTTATAAAAGAGTTGGTACATTTCAAGCTTAGAATAATCTAGTACAGCTTGACCAATATAGATGGGTTTGCACAACTCAACTTCAGATTTTATCATTTTAACACCTATAAGGTCCTCATCGATAATGTCTCTATCGATGAATAGAGGTGATGAGGTCAATTTGTGATACTTTTGATCATCATTAACTAGTTTGTAGTTTACGCGCTTTCTAACATCCTCCATCGTCTTACCAAATAGACTGTTGTTCTTATATTTATAAAAATCTTTTTCAAAGTTATTTTGGGCTAGTGCACGTTTCTGGCTGTTGCTATCAATATATGGCTTGAGGAAGGCTTTCTGTCTAAATTTAATAATGCGGTGAACTCTTTTTAAAATCATACCCATTTCTAAATAAAATTTTAAGATGCTAAAGTGGACTAGATAGTTTTCTTTATCATACTGGGTGAGTAAAAGTTTGCGACAAGGCTTATAGTCGGGTTGTCCACATGATTCTAAATCTTTATGAAATTGTTTCATAAAGTCGGAAAACATATCTTTACTCACTTCACCTGATTCGGGTGCGAGTGGAAAATCTACGGTTTTATGTTTAATATTATTTGGATAGATTAGATCTATCTCAAAATAATATCCCCAATCACCTTCATCTGGAATTGCTAGTATGTTAGAAGGGTTGGAGAAATGTTGAATATCACTAGCATCTAACCAGCTAAACTCAGAGTGAGGTAGCGGTTTGGATAATGAACTACCATACAAATTATTTTGGTCATAATACTTCAGATGAGTCTGGTCATTGCCTACTGTTTCAGATTTTAACCTATGTTTATTTACAAATGTGAGACCACCGCGAATTCCTCGCTCAAATAAATTATACATCTCTGGATCTTGTAAGAGATGAATGGTCTCACCAGTCATTTTAAAAGCAGACTTAAATGACATGGCTGGCAGACTGACAAAGTGGACGGGATCTAACTTATCTTCTTCTAATGCCACTCGTCGAAACTCCTGAAATACATCAGCCAGCAAAAATACATCTAACTTAAGGTAGGCAATCATATATTCACCAAATGTATGGCAGTCAAATTTTATCCATGCATCTTGTGCATGATCATAATCTTCGGTCTTACATTCTGCGCCGGTCAAATCATTTTTAAATTTATCTATGGGCGGAAGAGAAGTCTCGCCGAGTTTACTAATCGCATCAAAATATGCATATGGAAAGACTCCTTTCCGTGTGATGACTTCATCGGTTAGATTTGGGTATTGTTTCTTAAGATTTTGTGTTAGTGGAAGAGACTTTAGATTTTGCACGAGAGAGGCCAGTGATGCAGTCATAAATTGGTAGGAATCTAAAAATTTTATATCAAAATAGACCGTCTTATTTTCTTTAGTTTTATCGACAGGCACTTTTGCTGTCATGGCCATAAACTTCTCTCTCGTTTGCGCTATTACATCAAGCTTCCACTCTTTCATTTGACCTAAACCTCCTTTTATTATCATATGGCTGTCGTAGCCCTTGAAATTATGGAAAATGACGGGTAATGTACGCCGTTTCATCCTAAGTGAAAAATTGCATTTTGAACAGAGTGCGTTTCTAAATTTACCATTGATGTGATCATGGTCGCGCACTTTCTTAATCTTATCATCGTCAAATGTTTTCCTACATTTGGGGCAAATGTTGCAACTATCAAATTTTGCTTGATCATCTGCTGTCATATGCAATGATCTGCGATAGAGTTCACCATCATGTTTTTGTTGAAATTTTACAGCCTGTTCGAGGAATTGTAGGAATTGGTCAATACAATCCTCACCTTGCCAGACGCGCATTTTATTTTGCCTACTCCTAAAGTGATCATGCCATACTTCATAGCAGGAAATGGCTGCTGGTCGATGGATGTTATCATCGATATAACATTCGATGTCAGCATAGATGACACGAAGAGGACTAAGTTCATCACCATTCTCTCTATATGAAAACTCCTTATCTTTGGGCATGCGCTCCATTTGCAGTTTACCTCGCTTACACCATTCGTAATGAGTTTCAAATTTAGTTTTCCTCCTAAAGTGGCGAATACATCTGTCGCAGTAATATAACTCTCTACTAGAGTTTTCTAAGTGGTGGTATAAGCGAGAGATTTTGGGAATACCGCAGTAGTGCCATTCCTCACTATCATCCTGTTTTACTAATAACAGGTTTACTGTACGTTCATAACAACTCGAACGCGAGTTGTAGCGCACACCCTTCAATCCCTTTTCCCAAACATGGAGAACTATTTTGATGTTGTTCAATTTTTCAAATTTTTCTATATCTTTAATTTTCATATCGTCACTATTACAGTCATCGAAGTTTAATTCATTCTCCCACTGTTGATACTTACTCTTGCGGTATCGACTATTCTGCACATCATTATAGTGGAGAATGGAGAGGACGGCATACTTAAAACATTGCGATTCGCAATCTACAGAAATGACTGCTGCTTTATTTCTTAAATTTTTCGGAAGTTTAAAGGAGCCTCGACCACTATGATTTCCTAATAAACTGATTTTAATCATGGCGGTCTCAATACCATCAAAAACGAGTCCACTATCACGCTCGTTAAATTTATCTATATTTAATTTTAACCCTTGGATATGAAAATTTATCCAAGACTCACAGTCTACAACTTCGGTTGCAGGAGAGGAGGGTATGTGAAACTCCAACCTCTCTATTATTTGTCCAGTATGGTGGTCGATTTTTACATATTTTATTTTAAGATAGATGAGCGCCTTCATTCTAAAATTGTCTAAATTGTTGAAGAGCGCTTCTATCAATGATGAATTTTGATGAAACCATTCCTCAAAGTTAGCAATGGTTTCTGAGGAGTCCATCTGGTAGTTCCTCACTAAATTATTTATGGACACCTCAGTGAGTCGGATAGAGGAGGTACCGTTGGTGTAGGTATCGTTCGTGTGTGTATGTTGAAGTCTGTGCGAAGATAGTTCAAAACGTGTCTCGAAAGACTGAATGCATAAATCGCAAGAAAAGGAGACATCGTTAACAGAATCATCCCTACCTTCGGAGATTGATGCCGGCTTAGGTCTACAAACACCTCGCTTGATGTGTCGGATGAGATCACGCTTCCTCGTGAAGATGTGTCCACAGTCAGCACATTGCCGATCGTCGCATTCCCGTGACAATGTTGACATGGAACTGGTATCACCTGAAAGAGAAATCATTCTTTCATCTCTGTTCAAGTCTCAGTGTATTGTTACAACCTACCTTGACTCAACAACTCTAAACTTTCCTCGAGAAGGGAGGGTGTTGGTGATGAAGTTGATGCCTGAAATTGAGGAAGATGCTATTAGCCACACGTTTGAGGGAGATGAGAGAGGAAATTTTCAACTTACCATTTGAACGAAATTATGTTTAAGCTTGATACTTCAACAAGATAGAGACTTCACTCAAATTTGGAATTCACTAAAGAGCAGTTCACTTGTACGCCTCAAATACAGAATTCGTCAGAGAACAGTTCACTTATGCGTCTCAAAGACAGAGTGAAATGATACGGATGTCACTTTGCTTATATACTTTCATTCTCTTCATTCATTGGATGTTCATTCTGATTGGCTGCTTGTGTATACTTAAGAATTAGAAAACATTTCAAAGTCATTATTCACAGTCAACATGACAAGCCCTCCAACAACATCAAACACAAAATTCTCTTCTCCATGCTCAACACCAAAGGCGCTCGTTACACCAAATGCACCAAGAAAGGCGAAGGTGGAGAAGGTGTACCGACTGGACAATATACGAAAGTTGTCATTACCAGCGGACGAGGAAGAGGAGAGTGTATGTGAGAAGGAGTGTCCCGACTTAACAGGCGTGAGGTGGAAGTATCTCCAGTACGATACTGACGATGTGATGGAGATCACCAGCACGAAATTCCTCCACCAATTATGGGAGTGGTACACCCCTAACTCCCAGCCACGAACTATGGCAGAGTGGGAGTATATTGATAAAGTGAGGCTCGCAGTGGAAGAACGATTAAAGCAACTGAACTGTTTTTGTTATCTATGTGAAGCCAGACTCTGGGACGATATTGACGATGAAGACCTTTTGAAATACATGCCATAATAAATTTTTATTTCGTATTATCTTTGCTTTCATACTGACGTACTTGAATGGGGCTTCAGTGGATGATTTAACCATGTATACATTTTCATTTGGAAATAGTAGCACGCTTAGTCTAACTTGTAAATCTTAAAACATTTCATATGGACGATGATGATAGATGAAATAGTGTCAAATAAAATTAAGATAGCTTACACTTCTGATACAGGGATAGCAATCGACTGCGATCCATGTGTAAAGAGCTTGTTAGACTACGGATGGGGTTAAGTGGATGATTTAACCATGTATACATTTTCATTTGGAAATAGTAGCACGCTTAGTCTAACTTGTAAATCTTAAAACATTTCATATGGACGATGATGATAGATGAAATAGTGTCAAATAAAATTAAGATAGCTTACACTTCTGATACAGGGATAGCAATCGACTGCGATCCATGTGTAAAGAGCTTGTTAGACTACGGATGGGGTTAAGTGGATGATTTAACCATGTATACATTTTCATTTGGAAATAGTAGCACGCTTACTCTAACTTGTAAATCTTAAAACATTTCATATGGACGATGATGATAGATGAAATAGTGTCAAATAAAATTAAGATAGCTTACACTTCTGATACAGGGATAGCAATCGACTGCGATCCATGTGTAAAGAGCTTGTTAGACTACGGAAGAGAGAAGTGTGTTATGTTGCGTGTGGCGCGTGAGTGTCCTCCCATTTCATTCCATTCATTATTTTTCTTCCCCTCTGCATTCCATATCCGAGGATATGTGGCGGGCTTGGGACCGCTTTAGCTGCATTAGAAGGTTGGCCCTTAAAAGATCCCATGGGTCGTTCTCCGTCCACCGACACTCCTCTCACTTCTGCAAAAACTCTGAAAGAAAAAGAATAGGAGATTAGATGAGCTACAAAAATGATCATGTTGAGGAAGCTTACTGGGAACTTTCTTCCGAACTTTTCGGACGACGAAGTCTTCAAGCTAACCGGTAACGTCCATACTCATGTGGAGACATCGGACTCCGTCGCCCTCATAACACTGCTGGGTCACGTTGGGGTCATCCGTGATGGTTGGGGCGTCGCATACATTATTCTCAAAGAGGGGAAGATGGACTTCATACACTCTCCTTTTTCGACACTTCAAACGCTCATGCAGTCGCTCCACTTCACCCGTCAACCTCTTATTAATAACCTTCACCTCCTCCGTCTCCTTCACCACGCTTCGCATCCGCTCTATCTCTTCATCCTTCCTCGACACACTCGCCTGCAAACTCTCCACCAAACCTGCCTTCCTCATCAACTCGCTCCTTTCCGCCATCCATTCCTTCTCCTTCTTTCTCAAGCTCTCCAACTCTTCCCTCGTTGCCCTATACCCCTCAACCTTCACCTTCAGCTCTTCATTCTCCTTCAAAACTTTTCTATTATTACTTTCCAAAGCCATCACACGATCCTTCATTCTCACAAATACCTCCGTATCATACGCCTCTTGCTGCCGTGGCGATGACGCTGCCATCGGCTTAGCCACTTCCTCCCCCTCCCACTCTTCCTTCAAATCCGCTATGTCCCCAAACAAATCTTCCATCACCGCATCCAAATCAACATCATCCTTCTTCTTCATATTCGCTCTCAACTCAACTTCCTCATTCGAACTCCCATCACTCGAAATCACATCACTCGCATTCCTCACCACTTTCTCCCCAATCACGTCCTGAATCGTTGCCACCGCCTTTCTCACCTCTTCCCTCTCCAACAACTCTCCCTCAAACCATGCCTTGAACCCCTTCTCTCCGATGTTCCCACTCTCACACTGCAAATGCGCCTTCATAAATTCCTTCTCATCCCCCATCACACATTTCCGACAAGACACACACAACCTCAACATCACTTTCCTCTCATGGCCCATCGTCCCCTCTTTTTCTTTTAAATGTTTCTTCAGTTCGCTACCTCTGGCAATCTTGCCACAACTACACTTGCCCACCAACATCTTGGCATTACTCGGTTTTGTCATGATAATTCTGTAAAGATAGAGTAAAATTTGATAGCAAGTGTTTATAGGATACTACTTGCTGATATGCATTGAAAGACTAAGTCACCAAACATTTGATAGCAAGTCAGCAACCGTTTGGGTGTTAAGCTCTTGAATCCGTTACAGGCATTACTCAGAGGGGATCTTATCCCAGCTCCAAGGCCTCGACCCACAAATCCAACCTCGATCGGACAGAGCGTGCGTCATATCACTGTGTTGGTATCCGGGCCCCAGTTTTGACATGAAAACCGGTGGAGTTATTTACAAGAGGAAACGACCCAAGTCACAGAGACTCATAAACGACTGCTTTTTATTCAAAAACTTTAATTATTATCATTAAATATGAATTTAAATTTTTCAGTATTTTAGTACTACTCATAAAACGTTTATAAGTAGTCCGTCACCTTCAGCATAGCAAACGCTGTCGAATGTTTTTTGAATCAAGTCTAAAGGACTTGTAGAAGCAAAGTTATAGCCGTTTGAAGATTTCGGCCTACTATCATCAAATGGTCAGTCATGCTATACTGACTAACCTATAAGTCTGACACCTTAGCTGATATCAGCAATGTAAAGTCAGAAGTCCGATATCGGACCTCAAGAGAAACGACTTACCTGTAGTCAGTTTCTCAACTTAGTGAAATTCCTCTCCCGATCCCGTTCTTATACACCCTGTGAATATGCAATCGATAAGAGGGGGGGGGACGTCAGTGAAATTTCAAAATTTGATGAAAAATGTTTTGGTGACGGTCCCAGGTCGAAATTCCACACTTTGGAAAATTTTCAAATTTTTACCCATACAAAGTCACTCTGACACTTAGGATTTTTTCAGGTAAGCGAGCTCCGACCTAAAATCTTGTAACCGCTCTAACTTTTGAACGAAGACAGATAGGAACAAGCCGATTCTTTCACTGAATTTGTCTCACTCTTAGCTTTCAAACGAGCTATCGCACGACAAAATCCGTCCACTGGAAGTCAAAATCGAAGCAAGCTGTCCAGAGGGGGGGGGGACGTCAGTGAAATTTCAAAATTTGATGAAAAATGTTTTGGTGACGGTCCCAGGTCGAAATTCCACACTTTGGAAAATTTTCAATATTTTACCCATACAAAGTCACTCTGACACTTAGGATTTTTTCAGGTGAGCGAGCTCCGACCTAAAATCTTGTAACCGCTCTAACTTTTGAACGAAGACAGATAGGAACAAGCCGATTCTTTCACTGAATTTGTCTCACTCTTAGCTTTCAAACGAGCTATCGCACGACAAAATCCGTCCACTAGAAGCCAAAATCGAAGCAAGCTGTCCAGAGGGGGGGGGACGTCAGTGAAATTTCAAAATTTGATGAAAAATGTTTTGGTGAAGGTCCCAGGTCGAAATTCCACACTTTGGAAAATTTTCAAAATTTTACCCATACAAAGTCACTCTGACACTTAGGATTTTTTCAGGTAAGCGAGCTCCGACCTAAAATCTTGTAACCGCTCTAACTTTTGAACGAAGACAGATAGGAACAAGCCGATTCTTTCACTGAATTTGTCTCACTCTTAGCTTTCAAACGAGCTATCGCACGACAAAATCCGTCCACTAGAAGCCAAAATCGAAGCAAGCTGTCCAGAGGGGGGGGGGACGTCAGTGAAATTTCAAAATTTGATGAAAAATGTTTTGGTGACGGTCCCAGGTCGAAATTCCACACTTTGGAAAATTTTCAAAATTTTACCCATACAAAGTCACTCTGACACTTAGGATTTTTTCAGGTAAGCGAGCTCCGACCTAAAATCTTGTAACCGCTCTAACTTTTGAACGAAGACAGATAGGAACAAGCCGATTCTTTCACTGAATTTGTCTCACTCTTAGCTTTCAAACGAGCTATCGCACGACAAAATCCGTCCACTGGAAGCCAAAATCGAAGCAAGCTGTCCAGAGGGGGGGGGACGTCAGCGAAAATTTTTCTCTCCGATTGACTTGAAACTCACCATACCGATGCAGAATTTCACGCTGAATCCGAATCTGGCCTCCGTTTTCTCATCCGATGCTTCGTTTTGGCTCTACAGTAGGCAGCCATCACAAAAATTGTAACTCTGTCGTTTTTTCGAAAAATGTTGAAAATTTTTTCTCTCCGATTGACTTGAAACTCACCATACAGATAGAGAATTTCACGCTGATTCCAAATCTGAAATCCGTTTTCCAATCCGATGCTTCGTTTTGAAGCTACAGCCCAAAACGTCCCAAATTCTAACTCTGTCGTTTTTCGCCAATGTCCCAAAATCTTAAATGGCGTCTCACATCTAAACGAAGACAGATAGGAACAAGCCGATTCTTTCACTGAATTTGTCTCACTCTTAGCTTTCAAACGAGCTATCGCACGACAAAATCCGTCCACTAGAAGCCAAAATCGAAGCAAGCTGTCCAGAGGGGGGGGACATCAGCGAAAATTTTTTTCTCTCCGATTGACTTGAAACTCACCATACCGATGCAGAATTTCACGCTGAATCCGAATCTGGCCTCCGTTTTCTCATCCGATGCTTCGTTTGGGCGCTACACACCAAAACGTCCCAAATTTTAACTCTGTTAAAATTTTGAAGAAAAATTTTTTGTCGTCGTGCCTTGAAACTCACCCTACCGATGCAGAATTTTACGCTGAATCCGAATCTGGCAGCCATTTCACCATCCACGACAACCTAGACGGTCGCCCACGTCAACCTGGACGGTCACCCACGTCAACCTAGACGGTCGCCCGCGTCAACCTGGCGGTCGGACCAACTCACCCGAGTCTCACACTCTGTCGTTTTCGAGGGGGGGGGGAGTCAGCGAACATGTTGTGAACGGGAACCCACCTGGCCGGCACACCACGACAGACCACAACCTCTGTCGTTCCAGAGGGGGGGGGACTCAGACCCGAAGCACCACGGCGGCCGACCACGACACTCTACCGTTCCAGAGGGGGGGGGGGCGCCGGTCGAGTGTTTGTCACTTGCTTACTACTCTTAGCATTCACGTCTCTACACGCTCAAGCATCTTCTCATGGGATGAAAGCAACGGCCATGACTCGCTACCATAAAGCATGGCTTACCACACACAGGCTCCATATGCGACCCTTGGTTCTCAAAGATTGGACGTCAAGAAGGATAGTATAAAATTTCTGCAAATATTGACAAGCTTCAGACTTTCAAAAATGAACTTATCAAAATAGGTCAGAAATTTGACCTTCCATAGGTCCTCCTAATCCAAAGATATTTTGTGAAAAGCATAAAAATACGCCAAAA
This sequence comes from Prostheceraeus crozeri, assembly GCA_907163375.1. Classification (NCBI taxonomy): domain Eukaryota; kingdom Metazoa; phylum Platyhelminthes; order Polycladida; family Euryleptidae; genus Prostheceraeus; species Prostheceraeus crozeri. The sequence goes on from CAJQUW010015129.1 coordinate 51,461, forward strand.
CTAAATGTCACAAAAACGCAAGTCAAACGACTCATATTCACAAAGTCCATAGCAAAAAGCTGTCATTAGAGATAGCCAAGCGTCCTTTGAAACTTTACGCATGTGCTTCCCTTGAATGAAGTGATGAGCTTTTCAAATATTGAGTGAACATGGAAGTCTCTTGTCGCATTTCGCCGTTTAACCCATAGAGTAAGTATATATAGGTAGTGTGTCGACTCAAAAAGTATCTGTATACAGTGAATTTTTTTATTTTTGCGGAGATGACGCTCCTGTGGTCCAAAACGTTATTTGAGCAGTTTTTAAAAATTTAAAATTTTGCAAATTTATGCATTTGCCAATAAGTATCCTAACTAAGCGGAAATTAAGCTGATTGTCAAGGGAATTTCATGAACCGCATTATAATGGAAGTCTTCATGAAAAAGTCGAAATCTTATTGTGCTTTCTTGGCTGAAGTTTCCGTTTTCTATTTACATCGGTATGATTTTATGATACCCTAAATTTATATGTTCCATTTCTTGAATCTGAACAGTGGTGTAGACCCATTTATATCTTTCAAAGTTAATTGAAATAATTGTTTTTGATTGTTATTTTGCTTTGCCAGTGCCAGGTTGCCTGTGATACGATCACGCTGGAAAATACTCTAGACGTTGAGCACGAAAGTAATAGCAACCTTTAGAATTGTTAATTTAACAAACATTACCTCTCCTAGGCTGTCATGACACGGAGGGTCTGCAAAATACCATTTTTCCTTTTGCAATAAAATCATGATCAGTCAATTCCGTGGTAATTTCTTCAAAACTGCAAAAATGTGCTTATCTCACATTTTGTAACAATATCCAATTGTATTCACCTCGAGTTCATATAATAAAATCGAAAATGCATATACATTGGGGATTTAATAAATGCGGAGTTACCACTCTACCTGATATACTTACTCTATGGTTTAGCCTCTTATTGATATTTCTTCAAATTGTATTTTATAGAACATTTTCAATTACTGATGTTCTCAGGATCAAAAAGTAAGAAGATTTGTGCATTTAGAAAAATGTACGTTCACTCATCTTCATGATGTGCAGTGCACATGCACATACATGAAATAAGTGGATGGAATCATGTATTGAAATGTGAAATGACAGTTTAATGGACGGTGATGACATAGTCAGACCTTAATCTGGATCTTTGTGATCTTCTAGTCCGGATGCCCTTCCTGACGACTTCCAGTGACGGTTTCGGGGCTCGACCTCTGGACCGAAAGATCGCTGGGCAAAACACACGGAGACTAGTATCATGCATTGTTAATTGAATGGCAATTTTTGAAGTAATTCAATTAATTTCCCTTAATCAGATGATAATCATCTGCATGTCAATGTTCGTAAGATCTTCAAATGATGAGAGACCCGTATTGCACGGGGATTCCTAAGCTGTTCTTGGAAATTATTTATGTTGATCTTCCATGTTTACCTGTGGATTTATTGGTCTATTTGAATTGTCATAAACAGATGTATTTACAATGACAAATTCCGAAGCGCTTGCTTGCTTGTTTGCACTAGATCATATCTCAGGATGACTTTATTCATCAAATGTAACATGCATTCTAGAAACGTATTAAATTCGATCATGATAATGTTAAAATCGTCTAAGTCGGTACATTCATGTGTCACAATTGATGCTAATAATTCATCCTTAATTCAAATGGTTCGCAGTATGAATATTCAAGTTCTGAATTTTGTTTTTATGGCATTGTGACGCTTTGACATCATTTAAACCTTGCTCTTATCCTTATTTCGTTTTTTTAAACAAGTTCACCTCATAAGTGTAGCGAAATTACGCATTTTGTTGAATAACTGCGACGACATAATCTGCGCGTTGAAGATTAATGTTCCGATGATATTCTAGAGGATGAAGAATAAAATATTTACTAGGAGTCCTCCATTTACAATACCGGAACATTCCTTTGAAGCTGTAAAAGAATGCGAAATTATTGAATAAGTAATTTTGTGATACTCTTATGAAGAAAAGAAGAAAGTTCCGGTGAACGGCATCGGATGTATTCCGATGTACAAGACATCGCTCTTTCTATGCATTTGTCGATTTAAGTGATAGAGTCGTATAGCATCTAACTTCGTTCATGTCTGTTGCCATCAGTTTTTCCTCTTACTTCATGTACCCAAAAATGCCTTTCAGATTCCAGTATGATATCTTTGTCAGAAATGACGAAATGTTGATGCTAGTGACGCAAATCGTTCGTTTCTGTGGATGCTTCACTGAGAAAGCTTGCCTAAAATGTTAGAGTCAGATTTTATCTCATCCGATATGTCATTGATTCATTGTTTAATACATCAGCAATATCAAATTGTGTGCCATTTGTTAAAGAGGTATTCTCACGATGCGGAAAACTTTCTGTTTTCTCTTATCGCAATTTCTGGCTCATTTCGTTAGTAGGCCTATATTGTCAGCGCTTGTTCGGACCGACCATTTTTCAGAAATGAGATGTGTGAAAAACCGGTGTTGCGTTTTCCATCCATTAACTTTTCCGGCCAATTTGAAGTCTGTCCGGCACACTGCTTGTACGTGTAGGTTGCCGCTTTTCTCTTTTATCCCTAAGAAGCTTTTACGTCACTACTCCCCATACTTGGGGCTTGGACGGTGCTGACATAGTCAGACTTATGGAGCGTTGTAGTACTTTTAGTCCGGATGCCCTTCCTGCCGACTTCCAATGACACCTTCGGGGCTCGACCTCTGGACCAAAAGATCGCTAGGCCAAGCACTTAACCACCGTGCCACGGAGACCACATGTAAGCATAATAGTTATTTACGTTGCTAGTGTATGATTGCTTCTTTACAGCATTCCACGAGTTAGATATCTTAAATGCCCGAGCCCATAGGCTGAGTTGTTGCTTCGCAATGTTGTCCCAAAAGATACGGGTCGAAATGTCTTCAAAGGACACAATGTGCATGAGAGGGTCAAATAGAAGTACACATTAAATCACGTCAACATTTATTTCCAGCAGATTTTAAACAAGCTATTTTCTGCCTCTGTCTTTCAACAATTGCTAAAATTTGTATTATTCTGCTTCCCGGAATCTTTACAATCTACTTTTATTTTTCTTGGAAGCAAAGAAATGGAAAAATCATTTTTTTCTCTCATCTTATCTGTGAATTTGCAATGAACGGTCTACAACATTTAAAACTTATGTTTTGAGGCTAATTAAGTTTTCGCAAAAATTCCAAGCTGGCTTAGAAATACATGGCAGAAAGCGAAGAAATTATCCATAGCTTGAACTTGTGCAATATGAGAGGCAATGTAATAAATCATTTATCTCTTAAAGTGTGCAAGAACTTCTCTCCGAGAGGCCATTGTCCGCGGCTGATTTTTATGATTATTTTATTCTCACCTCTGTTTGATGCTGAAATTCTGAATCGCTGTCCTAGCAGAATATTTGCTAATATTTCCCATAGGTCCATTGTTTACACTTGTGCGACAAGACTTTTTCTCTCTTGATTGGATTCGTTTATTTAATTATCAAAGCAATGAAGCTGATGATTAATTGTCCTTGAGGCATAGACACACAATTTTGTGATTGTTTATCCTCAGTGAGGACGAATTAAGATGTTTTCAGACATAGTTTATTGCAAGTAAAAATATGAGATTTGATGAAACACGATGCAGAGACAATAAATAAAATTTCTTTGTTTAGCGACATCGTGTTCTGTGGATAATTATACAGAATTCAAACAACAAATTTCGACCAGTAGACTATTTCATTTGAACAACAGAAAATTTCTCAATTATGTTGAGAGATATTGGTAGGAAACTACCAATATTGGTCGGAATTAATTTGAGACAAATTTGCTGTTTAAGTTGTTTGTTTACTTTCTTTCAACATCTGAAATAGTTAGCTTTAATTTTCAAAACATGAATGCAGCACCGAAGTAAGATAATAATAGATGGCTACGTGGCTTGAATACCAAATAGAATAAAGATTACGATTAACTTTTAGTTCATTTCCCTACATAATATTTGTTCGGAATTTTGACCACAGTAGCGCAGCAAAGAGCCCATCTAGAGGGGAAATACTATCCAAAAATAGAAATATCAGCAAATTGCACTAATGCGATAAGCATAGAATCTTCTAAGAGTCTTAGATCTTTAAATAAAGGGTTATTCTAAACGCATTTTATTGGCTCCATCAGAAACCTCTTCTCATGCGTCCTTCAGGCATGAACATGGTACTGGTATTTGTCAGGGTATGTGTTGATTCCAAAGCTGCAATGTGAGCATAAAAAATGTCGAACTACTCACTGTACGTGCATGTGGTCAACTTTTGCTGACTTGATATGATATGATGGATCGTGCTGACTTAACGCGCTCTTTTGGGTCGTGTTTCGTGTCATGTTCGTGTCCTGCAGAACTGCTTCTACCGTAATAGTAACTGTCGAATAGAAGAAGTCGCATTTCATGATCACTCATAATGTTAGCAATTGTTGTTGATAAAGGATGTTCAAGAGAATCATTTTCTTCTTTGCCATTGTGTCTTTCTATTTTCACACAAATACATTTCGATTATATCTATTCAAATATTCTTAAATTTCAGCGAGCTGTGTAGCCAAACTACTGAGGCTTTATTTAATAAAACCGCTACTTTACTTGAAATAGAATATTTCAGAGCATTAGATGTTACATGTGGCTGCAGTTTAAAAATGGTAGATAATATATGTTAGAAAAGCAGGCTTTGATGACATATTTATTAGCATAGCTTTTCGAGGACGAAGGTTTGTTGAAACTTTTCTAGTAATATGTTCTTTAAGATGCAACATGTTCTATTTTGCTGATAAAATTTTATTGTTACTAACTTCTCAATTCTGATTTACGCTTCATCGTATTTAAGTAAAGAGGCGGTCAGTATCGCAGAAAAAGATGACAAGGAAAGTGTCATTTCCTACTTTTTACCTGAAATGGTTCCAATATTGGAAATGATCAGTACTTGGGCCTTACCGTTTTGCTGCCTTTATGTGTTCTCTCAGGTTCGAAGACAGTGCTCACAATGTAAAAGCAATTAAGTATGCTGATGACATTACCATTGTTGAACCTCTGTGTTACAACCAGACCCCTATCATTCATATTGAAGCATGTACTTTTGATAATGCTGGTCTTGTTCTAAATAGACAAAAATGCATGCAAATATGTGTCAAGCGCTCTCATGATTCATTTTGTCATATGAACAATGGGTTTAAAGTTGTTGAGTCATGTAAAATTCTTGGATTTTTTATTGACTGTAATATGAAATGGGACCTTCAAGTGTCTTATGTGTTAAAGGTCGCTTCTCAAAGACTCCACACTGTTAGATGTCTTAAACACATCTTGTCATCAAATGATTTGATTACTGTTTATCACTCTATAATTACTTTTCTTGTATGCGTCACTCGTTTATGGAGCTTTACCTGTGACTCTCCTGCAAAAGTTTGAGCGATTTCAAAAGCGCAGTCATCGTTTAATTTGTAACTCGTCATGCAATTGTGATGCATTCCCTGATTTGTCAATTCGTTTTCATAAAGCTGCAATCAAGTTATTGGCATGTTCTGAGACTCATCAGTTCCATCCCTTGCATCATTTGGTCCCTGAACGGCTACCTCACACGCAAAAGTTATCGGTTCCTTTCTCTCGTACCCAAAGACGTTTGAACTCATTTCTCCCTTGGGCGACGATCTTATGTAACTTATAATGTCTTCCTTCCTTACATTCGTATGCTTGTTCACTTGATTATTTTACTTGGTTTATTGTCTATTTTGTATTTAACAGTTTTTGTATCAAATGTGATTGCTTGTGATTATCAATCTTTGAAAATATACGCTACTACTGCTAATATAAATGTATGACCATTAATGACTGCTTCAACGCCAAACCAAATTGTTGGTCGTATATAACGTTGGAACAGCCATCAGTGGAATTATTGATTTCTCAGTGTTTGTAGTTCTGTACTCGTCGATACATAATCGTCCCCGGTGAAGCATTGTCTGATAATATAAGGCGATTGCCATCAATTTTGATTTTGCGATGCACAATCAAGATCATGCAAAATAGAAGACAAAGTCTGTACAGTTGACATTCTTGCAAAGTACAATGACTTGAGACGCCAATGCGCGGAGAAAAATGATGAGTTTACTCTGCAGTTTATCGTCTTCTCGCTATTCATCTTCATGCGGATTGTAGTTTTGATGTTTCTCACTCCCCACATTATCTCTCAGATGACGTTACCAGATTCAGCCAAAAAAGCACGAACATTTCCCCCTCAAAATCTAAGTTAATGCACACTTAAAAGCTTCGTCGCTGACATTCAAGAAATAAAGATTATACAAAAGCTCAGAAATTGAATACTGACAAATTTTATGACACATTGAGAATTTGCTTTATTCGGATGCACAACCTTAATTACAGATGAGCACATAGTACTTCTCATACCTTCTACATCAGAGCTGGAGCCGGGCCGCTATTTTCGGGCTGTACCCGGTCCGGGCCTGCTGGGGTGAAGAATTTTGTCGTGTTGAGCACTTTACCATCCTTAATCAAAACATTAATTACGTTAGTTGAGTGTAATCGCCTTAAAAATCATTTAATGGTCGATAACATGATCGTATGCTGTAGGGTTTATGCATCTTCTGTAAGTAGATCGATAAATGTTGAACAGTAAGGTGAATTTTCAAACATTTAACGCATAGTGAATCTTTATTTGTTTTAAATGTTGTACATGCATAGCACGTTTGTCTATCACAAATAAATTGGATCTTATTTGATGTGCAGATAGCTGCCACTGTTGTAAGTTGCATTTAGAACTATAAAGACAGGGAAAACGAATGCACTGAACACATGCAGTCTATTTGAAAAAATGATCTCATTATGCCAGTGTTTATTTCATCATATTGTTTAAGAACCATGTTGGTAGGCCATCATATGAAATTGATGTACAGAATTTCAATTATCAAATGAGGAAGATATTTCATATTTCAGACATAATAAACATTGGCCCGGTCCCCGGCCCGAGTTCTTGCAGAATTTTCGTAGACCCGAGTCCGGCCCATCCCCACCCAAGGCCGGGCCCGCTTCCAACTCTGCCCTACATGTTCACTTCTAGTAAAATCAGCTGTATCTTCAAAAGTTAAATGAAATTTTGATTGCTTAATTTACTTATACCAGCTGTTCTGAGGATATAATCAGACGACGACCATTCACTTAAGATTGCGATAGAAACAGCGAGGACATGTGCCGAAACACATGTTGATCGTTATTTTTCCAAGTTCACGCAGAGCTCTTACGACATGACAACGCTATAGGTGATATACTTTCGTCAGAATGTCATTTGCATGTTGACCTGAAATCCTGTTGTGATTCGCAAAGTGGCAGAAGACACAGCTATTAAGCAAATGATGGAAGAAAACTCTAAATATTCTTGTTCATGTGGGAACATATGATGCCTTATGTCACATTATTCGTGTATTCCAACAGTTGAACCATTTTTTTGTACCCTCAACTGCCTTAAAACCAACTAATAACGCATTTAGGTGTCAGCGAAAATGGAAAAACACAAAAGTAATCATACTCAATGGAACTGCATTAGATTATCGCAATTAGAATAATTTCTTATCGATGCACCGCCATCATGGTTTTTGCACAAATGCGACCGCCAACAGATGATATATTGCTTCGCATGAATTCTGTACATGCATTGCAGTGATTCCTACAGACCTTGATTATTATAATTGATGAATGGGGACAATTTTCAAATACGAAATTTGGATTTCTTAGCTGTATAGAAGCTGGTGTTGAGCTCACTAAAATTTTCTCCTGATGTGGGAGCAAATAAGTGGCATCGAAATCCTTATGCAATTTATCCTTGTTAAAAGACTAAATGTAATCTCATAAAAAGTGGATAGAATTCAATGACAGGCCATCCTGTAGCAAACTCTAAGCAAACTAGCTTACCTCGTAGATCAAGTTAATTGACCGCAATGCTTCATTACACTGCTCCTTGTGAATGCCACCATTTTTATTGTATTAATTTGCGGTATTTATGATAAAGCCATTTTTGATAATGACTTCAAAACTTGATCGATGCAAATTGATACTGGAGTGGAGTCTCAGTGCGAAAGGTTTATACAGTGGTGTTCATTGTGGCTGTCAGTGCATGAAGAATGCTTTTTAGGTATGGCACACCGCCACATGCCCCCCATTTCGAGCTATGCCTGTGTTGCTCGCTTAAGCTAATCAATATTTTGTATGTAAAAAAGCATCGTCCCACAATTTGCGTTCTATGCTATTCTGATATAGACAACTTTCACATTGTTTGGGAGACCAACTTTGATATATTAGTTTTGGCCATGTAAAATGCAAAAGGTATATTACTGCTCCAATGCGCCCCTTAATAATGTTTGAACACTTCTGTTACTGCTTATGGTGTTGTTACCAGCATGCCATGGTTTGTTCGATTTGTGTCACAAGCTATGTTTTGAATTCATCGGCGCATAGCATTAGCGATGCCTCATTTTGTAATCAATAGTAGTATCAAGCATGCTGCTAATTGGTTTCTTTTCAGCTGTACTAAACTTTGAGCTTATGTTCACGTCCCAGCCATTCGGCTTCATATTTACAGCATTTGGCACATTCAAAATGTGGTTGGTTTTAGGAGATGAAAAATAACACCCTGGTGTGTTACAGAAGATAAAAACTATCAACCTGTTCGATGTAGAAGATAGAAAATAACATTGTGGGTGATGCAGAAGGTAGCAAATAACACCCGGTGAAGATAGCAAATAACACCCTGTGAAGATAGCATATAACATTCTGGGTGATGTAGAATATAGCAAATAACACCCTGTGTGAGGTAGAAGATAGCAAATAACATCCTGCACTGCAAGCTGCAGGGCACTAGCTTAGGCGCGAAACCGAAATTTCGTGCCAGTTGGCGCCTAGTTAGTGCCTTTCTAGTGCCTCGAGGCAGCAGTAGGCGCCACTAGGCACAAATAGGCACCAAACCAAATATTTGTTTATCCAATGAAATCGAAGGAAAAATCAATGGACACGAGCTCGGCACTATGAACTTCATGCCTACTCGTGGCTTGTGTTGGTTAGAATTGATGCCTAATTCAAGCGAAATTTCGTGCTTTAGAGTTTACAGTTTATGAAGATAGCAAATAACACACCGTTTGATGTAGAAGATAGCAAATAACATTCTGTGTGATGTAGAAGATGAGAAATATAATCCTACTAGGTATTTTTCTACTATTTCCTGAAAATTTTTTTATTTTCCATCATGAAGGCAATAAATAAATCCTGTTGATATTGAATCGTGATATTTTAAGAGAATGAACGAAGCGAGAAGGAAGGCAATTGAACTTTGTCCAGATGCAGCCTTCCAGTGAAATTATTCAAATCAGGGAGGTCATCACTTTCATCCCCTGTGGAATTAACTGCGTGAGATCTTTATCGCCTTTTCCGATCCTCATTTCTTTCGTCTTCGCTAATTGCTCATTCATGCATCGTGAGATGGCTCTCAGACTGTCTGGACAGTTCACGAAATCGAATGAAAGTTCCGCCAATTCACTTATTTCTTCCTGATTGTTGACCGATAGGGTTATAAAATTGCCGCCACGACTCAAGCGGATACTTCACAGCGCCACAATTATCTCTTCAAGTTGGTAAATCATCATTCGTACCTGTTCTATCGAAAATGGTATTCAATAAAGCGAGTTTTAAGCAGTGAGTAGATCGCGTGTCCACTAAAGATCATTTAAGAACTCTTTGGAAGGATTGGGAGATGTGATGTCGATGAAATATGCAAAGAGAGCGCGATATGCCTCTACTGCGTTTTGTAAAGAATAATGATAATTCTCATGCGATGATAAACATTATCCCAGTATTTCATATGTCAAACACTGTAGAGATGCAAAATGATGTGTATTGGGATTTTCAACTGCTTGTACTTGCACTTGCAGTCGAAAGGCCACTTAGGTGACCGTAGAGGCCAGGTAGGGCGATCTTGCGCGGTGTCGATGAGGTCTGCGATCAGTCCCGTGGCTTGTACTCACGCCATCCTTGAGCATCGGGGCGACTAATGAGTTCGGTGCCTGCCTGAAAGTGGAGGACCGTACGAAGTGGTAAGGATCTGCCTACGAGGGTGTCTCGAAACCATCGCGGGCGTCATGACCGAGAGACCGAAGTTTCTTTCGGCGGACGATGGTTGTCAAGCGCGTTGAAATAAACCATACAACGAGCGTTGGAACCATCGAATGGCGTCGATGCGGCGGAGGCAGGAGCGGTGAAAAGCATCCAGAAGGGATGCAGCATTGATTTCAATGTGAAACACTGCTGAAAATTCAATTAGATTTCTCGTGGCAATTAATTAAAATTGACTAGTCTTGTCACATTAACCGGTAAAATTGGAAATCTTAAGCTTTCTCATACTTACACTTATTCCACACAGTACCTCACTTGTCACACACTAGCGATGGAAATAGAAACGAAAATTTATAGCCATCAATAACTATGTAGTTTGAGCGAAATGGATATTATATAACAAAATGAACCGACGTATAAATAAATTATACACAGCAAATAATACTATGTTATTATTCAACACTGCATAATTCAATTTTCACATGTTTTCAACATTGACTTTCTGACAATAACATGCTGTGTCAAACACCTGTGTTGCTGTTTGAAGAAGATAAAGCATGATGCTGCAGGCAGTTTCATCATCATCAGCAGGCTAGAAAGAATCAAGTTACCACTAAAAAGCTTGCAAATTTATTGATAAGCATTATGTACATAACAGGGTTATCCATGGAACCATTTTTTGTATTCTCAGGACCATCCCATCCCACGAATGCATCAATTTTCGACCCATTGCATTGACATTCACCCAAACATCAAAGTCTATATAAGGACCGCATGACTGATTTAAGCGATCGTCACAAAACTTGAGATGCGGGTAGATGAAGTTATCTGAGTAGATGAACGTCAGTGCAGCCTATCTCTTCATATTTCAAAGTTACTTGAAATGTTGTGTAAGATTTTAATTTATCCGCTAAAATTGATGTGTGCACATGGTGACATTTACGTCATCGTCTCTAGCATTAAGACTGTAAGTCGCATTCAAATAAGGTTGGTCTCCAGTTAGAAGAGGACCTGTATCTTCATTAACGCATGTATTTAATTTTGTGATGATTGGTTGAATTTGACGGTTCCTATAGACTTAAGTATTATTGGTGAATATCTTGATAAGATCTGTAAGTCTATCCAATTTACAAGCTTGCTAAACTGAAGCTCTTTTAGCATTCAAAATGCCAGGATACACCCGAATGATATACTTCATATATTGATGTTGAAGGCTAGGAACAGGAGGTAATTCAATTTTCTTGGCATTGTGCTAAAAACAAGCGGATCACTCCTTCTCTTTATTTGCCTTCGTAAAGTTATGTACAATAAAATTGAGTCGGCAAAAACCACGGCGTTTCGTGTCATAGACACATCAAAAGGTGGGACCGTGCAGTCATCAATCAACGCATTATATCGCAATGAGACCAAGATGTGTTAATACCGTTAGAATTAGAAGTTTAGTAGTTCATTCTTGCGGTTCATAGCGGGTCTTAATCTGTCAATTTGACGAGCTTCATTATTTCGGCAGTGAATTGCATTGTCACTTTTATCCAAGATACCGGGTAGTCAAAAAGTCCTTGGACTCTGGGCAATGTTACACAGATATTTTATTTGAATTGAAAAACAAGTAACCATGTCTATACAAGAGGAGGTATACACGATAATACGCGGAAAGATACATAGACAATGTTGTTGTTCCACTTGTAATATCATATTTTACTCGTCGTACTGGAAGAGATATGATCTTTCAGCAAGATGGGGCTTCATGCCATTATGCAGCAGATGTGAAAAACTTGCTAGATCAGCATTTGCAAGGACGATGGATCGGCCGAAGAGGGCCAGTCGAATGGCCAGCACGTTCTCCGGATTTGATTGTGTGTGATTCATTTCTTTGGTCCTATTTGAAAGACAAAGTGTTTACTCCTGGAGAACGATTTGCTAATCTCAACAATTTAGGAAATAAGATCACCCAAGAAATTGACAATATCGATCATCATCACTTCACTACTGCATTTCGTGATTGGGCCAACAGAATAGAACGATGTATACAGGCCAATGGACTTCATTTTGAATAAATTTGTGTGAGTATGGTTCTTTAGACTATTATCGTGTATACCTCCTTTTTGACTACCCGGTATCTATGGTCAGGTCGTTTATTGACGGAACATGTTCGTCCGCGTGAAGTTTCCAGAAGTGCGCATACAGAGCATTTTTCTTGTTCTTATTAGTGATGTCGCGCTGGTGCTCTTTATACCTATTAGGTAGCGGGCGGCTAGTTTGACCGATGTAGAAATCGCCACACGATAAGCAGGTAATTTTATAGACTAAAATCCGGTCGGAGTAAGAATACTTATTATGCTCTGAGCATTTCTGGAAATTTCACGCGGACGAACATGTTTGGTCAATAAACGACCTGACCATAGATACATTGGACAAGAGTGACAATGCCGTTGACTACCGAAATAATGAAGCTCGTCAAATTGACAGATTAAGACCCGCTATGAACCGCAAGAATGAACTACTAAACTTCTAATTCTAACGGTATTAACACATCTTGGTCTCATTGCGATATAATGCGTTGATTGATGACTGCATGGTCTCACCTTTTGATGTGTCTGTGACACGAAACGCCGTGGTTTTTGCCGACTCAATTTTATTGTACATAACTTTACGAAGGCAAATAAAGAGAAGGAGTGATCCGCTTGTTTTTAGCACAATGCCAAGAAAATTTTTACATTGATATTCGAGCTGATTTTGAAAATTTCTCTTCCCATTGGGGACTCAGCGACCCATGGACTCAACTTCTCGTCACAGACCCATCCTGCTGGCCATTCCTGGAATGCAATTTTCATTTGATTTCAAGAGTGAATATCAGATTTTTTTCATCACTTTTCCTTACCACAAAATTTATGCTGAGGGAAAATTTGGTTTAGTCTGTTGATTGCGAGATGGCTATGCAGCATTTGCTTCTTTTTAATGCTGTTTCGTACTTTATTTCCTACCAGATGCACATTTTTCTAATAATTATTTGACAATTGATAGCATAACGTGCTCACTTGATAACCCAACCATAAGGAAGCTATTACTTCTTCCTTACTGCCTTTAGAACTGCTTTGGTGAATAATTACATACTTAATGTAATTTTGTCTTAAGCATGCTGTGATCTTGTGGTATAGTCTGTTTGCTCTATGTTCGGGAGAAATTGGTTCAAACTTTGGTCAGGTCAAACCTACGACCTTTAAAATGGGTATGCTCTGCATTCTTGCTAAACACTCAGCACGAAAAGGATGCGAATGGGATAAATGGATCTCGGCCACATGGAAGACATAGACATGGCTAATGTCTATGTCTACTATGAATACTAATATCTAATTGAGTATAACCCATAGAATTTCATTTATTTTATGGATTGTCTGCTATTTGCAAATGCAAAAAAATAGAATAGTTATAGAGCATTTGCATTGCTGTTGCCTGTAAATAAATAAAGAAATTGTTGACATTTTCGTCTAAAACCATGGATTGATATTCAGCAATTTTACTTGCCACATACTGCAGGAAGTAACTTTTTAAAATATCATCTTTCATTTTAAACAGGTCGAAGCAGAAATTACTAAACAGTCATTGAAAGCAATTGACAATAGTAGCTGTAACATTATAAAGAAAGAACTCGATTGTCGATTACCTTTCTTTTATTCTAAGACCGTGTGAAGGCAAATGTGTGCATTTGCTTTTATATAATGGCACTCACTGTGCTCTTACTTTGCATTTCATTTGCGTTGTGCATGCACTGCACATGTATATTGATTTGACAGTATTTTGTGACCGAGGCGTTCATGATTAATGCGAATTCCCCTGATAGTTGATTTATATGTCAATTAATCAATTACTGACTATTACAGGCCGGCCATAAAGTCACGCAGGATGTTCAAAACACCCTGTTCCCAGGCATTCTCACCTATACAAATCCAAATACTGTGAATATATTCTCCTTATCATGGCAAATTGCCTGGTATCTCGCGATACCCCCGTGTACAAAGAACTTTGATAGAGATCTGCCTCAAAACAAGTACTGTATTTACGTCACTCAATCTATCTTCTAAGATATAATTCAACTCTTCATTCTTATTTAATTAAAGTTCTAGCATCTGATCCAACTGTCATTTTTGTGAATTGTGTTGAACTGATTTAATTATTCACTGCGAAATCAAGTCAGTGAAAATCAGATTGAATAGTCATCACTTGCGGCGAAGAACCGATCGAACACACGTGTAAACAAAAGAATGGATTTACCAACCCGTATAAAGTTAGTGAAATTTTATTATCAATCCAATTGCTCTCCAAAACAAGCATTGCGACTTTTTCGAAATGAAACTGGTATCAGGAATCCTCCTTGTTGTGAAACGACAGTTTCACGTCTCATCCAACGTTTCGAAACTACCGGCAGTGTTGAAGATGAGCCCCGATGTGGACGCCCAAGAGTTTCCGATGCCACAGTTCAGAAAGTTGAAGAAACTTTGACGGATTTGAAGAAGCGACACTCGCTAGGGGTGTGTAGCTCTACAAGAGTCGCAGCCAGCACTCAAGTACCGCAATCGACTGTCAAGAAAATTTTCCATGAGAGATTACATCTTCGACCATATCACATCCAAAGGGCCCAAGAACTTAAGGAAACTGACTATGAAAAGCGTTTACAATTCGCAAACCTCTTCACAGAGATGTGTGAGCGTGATCCAAGGTTCTTTGATTCGATCCTGTGGACTGATGAAGCTCATTTCTATTTGAATGGTTGTGTGTTTACCAGAAATTGTGTTATTTGGGTCGCTTCTAATCCGCATGTGACTGTCTCATCATCTCTACACCCAGAAAAGATTACCGTTTGGGGAGGCTTTACGTCAACAATGATTTTACCACCGTTCTTCTTTGATGGCAGTATTGACGGTGATTCCTATCTTGCTATGCTCCAGAGTCATGTTGTTCCATTGCTGAAACAAAGGCGAATGCTCTCTAAGACGACTTTCCAACAGGATGGAGCGCCTCCTCACATAAAGAGGTGCGTGGCTGATTATCTTCGGCAGCAGTTTGGGACAAGAATTATCAGCCGATGCTTTGATCGTCCATGGCCTCCACGATCGCCTGATCTGTCACCGGCGGATTTCTGGTTTTGGGGTGCTCTAAAGCACAGAGTGTATCAAAGGTGTCCGACGACATTGGATGAGCTTAGAGAGGCAATTTGTGAAGAAATGAGCTCCATTTCCCCGTCAGAATTGCGCAGAAGCTGTGAGAATATTCTGGTTCGTCTTGAAGAATTGAAACTTAACCAAGGTCGTCATATTGAGAATTCATAGACTGTACACATTTTGTTTGACTACATTTATTTGTTAACGCTACCAATCAATATTTCGAATAGAATACAAGTTGTTTTTCTTATAAAAACTTGCTCTGGAACACTATTTCTTGAATAAATAGTTGAATTATATCTTAGAAGATAGATTGATTGACGTAAATACAGTACTTGTTTTGAGGCAGATCTCTATCAAAGTTCTTTGTACAAGGGGGTATCGCGAGATACCAGACAATTTGCCATGATAAGGAGAATATATTCACAGTATTTGGATTTGTATAGGTGAGAATGCCTGGGAACAGGGTGTTTTGAACATCCTGCGTGACTTTATGGCCGGCCTGTATATTACGAAGTTAAATATAAATTAAATTTGAAGATTTTGTTTAATTCGACATCGAAAGTCTAGGTGTGGAGTAGTTTCTGGTCCAACATTATAAGAAATTTGCAGAGAATATAGTTTGTGTAGTCATGCGCGTGTAAGCTAGAGTTTAAAAAATGGGCTTATTGCGCCTGTATAAGTCGATTGCGAATTCTGATTACAACAATAAAGGAAATAGTCAATTAGATTGAATTATCAAAGTCATTCGCTTCAAGTTGAAACGTGATATTCATGGAAAAATGCAAACTTGGTAATCTGACAAGTTACAACAAGTTAACAACACAAAAAATAGAAATTTTGCTTTATCTTATTTATCTGTGAATTTGAAATAAGATAAATGCAATAAGTATAATATTTGCATTTGGTGAATTGTAATTTTTGTTTCGTAAATGAGTTTGAACAAGTTAGCGCTCGATGTCGTCTGTGATATCATATTTCCATTGTTTCAGTAAAAACTTGTCATCATCAATGTGTAGAAATTCAGTAGTGTTGATTGTCTGATGTCTTTAATCTTCTTAACACACACACCCTTACATGAAAAACAATAATCAACAAATGATAGAGTTCACGAACCTTTCACGCAAATTGTTGATTTCTGTGAGTTGACTCAATATTCTAATTCGACATTTTGATACTTCCTAAAGTCCTTTATAAAGAATTTCTGTTCTGAATTGCATCCAATCAGACCAATTATCGAGAAACTGATGTTGGGAAAATTTAACTGTTGTTGTGTTATTGCTATTAGTAATTGATTTAAAAAGGAAGATTTTGGTCTCTTAGGCTGCCAATTTTATTCCTGGACGAAGGATAAGCTCCTGCTGAGATGATTTCTTTGCTTGAGGGATGTTGATATCAGCTTAATCTTTCAATATCGGATTCACAGTGTCGTCTAGTTCTCCCTCGACACAGATGATACGATGGACTTGTGGTTAAACTTGAAGTTGCATGCCCATTGACTCCATCGTTACTGGTTCGAACCTGCCATTGAATGATGAGGCACAATAGTAGGAAACATGTCGTCTCGTTGAAGTTACATTTTTGCAGAGGTGATACGTTTACTTCGCAACGTGCGCTTTCGATTCGTTCAAATACAGACGAAGCAATTAGTTTTGAAAGTTGCGACGTATAATAAAACGTTCGCATTCACAGTGACTGTTCCACTTCGACAAACTTGGGTTAATTCGATGATGAAAGGAAAAACTAACTAATTGGAATGATAAGCGGAAAGCAAACATAGGGGATTTTTCTCGCTCGATAACATTCTCCTGCAATGTATTGGAAGTACTTATTATGGTGTAGTTGGATGTCCTATTCTGTCGAACAATTCAAATCGTCCGCAGTTACATTCTTGCTGCATTCTTTCTTCCAACATCCTTCTTTTTTAGCCGAAATAATTTGCTGTCTATGACAATTTCCTTTATGCTTTGACAGACATTCGAGAACTAGCTGTAAGATCAGTAGTTGTACTTGCATTGGTTCAAAACTATGTTCTGCTCTCCCGAATTTACTTTGGCTATGAAATAACTGAGAAAAAATATGTGCAAGGTGCTCCAAGCATTGATGCGCTGCCAGCCGATCACCTTATGTCACAACCAGACTTACAAACGTGCAGGATCGGACCCGAAAACATCTTACTTACTGTCCGGTTTTGAGTCCTTGTTTCCACAGTATTGGGGGTTGGACTATATGTCGTGTCGATTCCGATGTGGGTGGATTGCGCTTCTCCACGCAGCACGGTCTTGTGCAGTGCGACGGTCGAGTTGCAGATCTCTCAGATCCTTCTCCACGTTGTGGAACCACTTCTTTCTCTGGCCACCACGAATATGCGGACCAGGTACCTCCAGAATTAGAGCTTTTTTTGGCCAGCTTGAGTCAGGCATCCGTTCCAAGTGTCCGAACCATCTCAATCGGTTTGCTCGCAACACACTCGGCAAGTCTGTGATTCCCAAGGCTTGTCGTAGTCCTTCCATTGATCTACGTTCGCAGAGCTTGGCGGCACACATCCATCTGATCATCATGTTTTCATTTCTTACCAGTCTGTTGATGTCGTCATTCTTCAGAGCCCATGTTTCGGAGGCATAGAGCAATACACTACGGACGCAGGTGTGATAAATGTACCCTCTACGTCGTAGAGAAATACTGCGATTCGTAAGAATCGGCAGTAAATCCCTGAAAGTCATCCAAGCCATTTTGACTCTTGCAGTTGTAGCACCGAAACAGCCTCCACTTCGATCGATGACATCGCCTAGGTAGCAGAAAGAGTTGACGACCATTAAATCATCTCTGCCAACAGTTATTGTTGCGGGCATGTCAAACGGGGACGGCAGGTTACGTTCACATCTACTGCATTTGAAGCTGGGATCGGCGCGTATGGTGTTGAGGCTCGTGCATCTTTTGTGAATCCAGCAATTGCAGTAAGAACACAGAATTGAGTTCCTGCCTACTCCCTTTCGGCAGACACCGCAAGGATACCTGGCCTTATCCACTTGCTGGCTGATATGATCGGCCTTGCTCACCATAACTTTCGTCTTCCCGACATTTACCTTTAGGCCTTTACTTTCCAGATTAGTTTTCCAAACGTTAAACCGAAGCGACAACGATTCAATTGAGTCGGCAATTATGACAAGATCGTCGGCGTATAACATATCCCAAAGACAGCCAAGGCGGAAATCTTCTGAAATGGCTTCCATCACGATGACGAAGAGAATCGGACTGAGTACGGATCCTTGGTGCAAGCCAACCTTCACATTAAACTCATCACTGTAATGGGATCCAACTCTGACCATAGACTTAGTATCTCTATACATCGATTGTACAACACGTATGAGCCATTCGTCGATACCCAACTTCCTCATCGCCCACCATATGATCGCTCGCGGTACACGATAGAACGCCTTCTCCATGTCTACGAAAGCAAAGTAGATGTCCTTTCTTTTGCCAAAATACTTTTCATGCAACTGACGGACAATGAAGATGGCATCAGTTGTGCTCTTGCTTGGCATGAAGCCAAAATGCATAGGGTCAATCGTCACCTGCTCTCTGATTAGCTTCTCAATTACGCGCTCGGTGATTTTCTGCACATGATCCAGCAACTTCAGGCCACGATAGTTATCACAATCCAGTGAGTCACCTTTTCCTTTGAAGCAGTTCACCAAACAGGAGAGTTTCCAGTCCTGTGGGACTTGGGCTTCGTGAATGGAGGCGTTGACTAGATTTGTGACTGCTTCAATAGCATCTTCTCCAGCAGCTTGTACCATTTCCAACACAACACCAGATGGACCTGAGGCTTTATTTCTTTTCATTGCCATCAGCGCTGACCTGACCATGCTGCTGTTGATTGAGGGTGGTGGGCCTTCTACAGGATTCATAGGAGCTAGTCTCTCCGCATCCCATGGAAATTCGACATTGAGTAGACGTTCGTAATGATCTTTCCATGCTTCAAGGCGTTCTTCCTCGCTGCAAGTAAGTCTATCAGAATTGTCTCTGACATAGTTCACTTGTGTAACGTCCTGGGATTCACGCTTGAGTTTCTTGGCGAGTTTAAATATGTAGTTCTTGCTGGCCTTCTTTTCGAGGTTTGCCATTTTTACCGATTCGGAAGTCTTCTTGGCATGGTACACAACCGATTTGGCTTTCCTCTTCGCTTCAACATACCGTACTCTGTCTGTGGTATCATTGCTCCTCCGACATATCTTCCATAATTTCCGTTTTTCTTTTATTGCGCTCTCAACTTCGGCATTCCACCACCATGCTTTACGTGGCTTACGAACACCACCCTTCGTCCAGCCGCATACGGAATCACTGGCATTCAGGAGGGCATTTTTTTAGGCTCCCCCATATTTCATTAATACCTTGAGGCTCTGAGCGACTCTGAAGACTAGAGGACACGGCTTGTCTATACTCTTCTTGAACATTGGGGTCACGAAGCTTCCAAAGTTTCCGCCTTGGCGGAACTCTACGTGGGCGAAAACTATTAGTTCTCAGTGAGAGGCGACACACTAGGAGCTTGTGTTGAGATACGCATTCTTCATTATTTATAACTTGGACATTTCTGACCATGCGAAGATCGTTTCGCTTTAACAAGAAAAAGTCAATCTGAGATTCATTCAGACCTGACTTATACGTTATCAATTTACTCACATGCTTTGTGTAAAAGGTATTGGCTATTACAAGATCGGCTGCAATACACATGTCCAATAACCTGACACCATCTTGATTTCGAGTACCGTGACCTTTGCCGCCATGATTGAATTCAAAGCCGTCTTGCAACTCACCTACGTGTCCGTTGAAGTCCCCACCAATGATTTGAACTTCATCGTCAGGAACGGTAGATATTTCACTCAACAGCTTGGCGTAAAAATCCTCCTTTTCCACGAGAGGCCTGCCAGTTTGGGGAGCGTAGACAGAGCGGATGTTTAGGATGATCTTTCCGAAATGAAAAGGATGCGCAAACTCATCTGGCGGTTATCTACACGTTTGACCGATATGACTTGATCAGCATATTTTTCCTTTACAAGGATGCCAACACCGCCATATCCATCATCACTACAGCTCCAAAAGAACTTATATCGACTTCCCTTACCGCTGATCAACCTTGCTGAGCCGCCTCTCCAACGTGTTTCTTGTACACAGAAAATATCACAATTTCTTCTTTCCAAGATCTCGACGACTTCATTGGCCCTTTTGTGCATTGATCCAACATTCAGTGTGCATACTTTGATACTTGTTTCGCTGTTGTTACTTATTTGGCAATCTCCGTTTGCACGTCGCACCTCGGTCAGAGGACCCTGAGATGAACCCTTGATCACACCTGTCGCACCAGTCCGGGGCTGCTGATGCGCCCTCCTGATCGCATGACGAGAGTCCGGAGGTGGCCCTCTCTTATCTAAATTACATGGAATCGACATTTCATAATTAATTTTGGCAAAAGTTTTGCGACCGGATGCCCTTCCTGCCGTCAACCCTTTCTGTCTGGGTGGGACCCATAGCCTTGTTGACAACCCACCAAGGCAGTAGGGGATTTGTGTAGAGTTACCTTCTCTTAGACAGGTTTACCTGGAGAAGCTCAGCGGACCCTGTCTATCCCGTAAAATAATGACCTTTTCAACCGTTTGGCTCTCGGACCAGTTTGCTGTCCAATTGAGATGTTGGGAAGAGCTTTGACAGGGAGCGGCACTGGCAAACACTTGTGAGATACGTGTGATATTGATCACGTCATCACCACGCTAAAACAATGGTACTGAAGTACCCTGCAGTGTGGGTGCCTGAAGTGCTTTAATGGCATTTCCTCCATCAGGGTTCCTCTACCCTCCCGGACTGTCCGGGCTAGCCAGGTTATTTACAGCCGCCCAGCACCCGGCTGTGGTTGAGTTAGTTGCTACCTGCAAGTAAAGGTAGCATCCAGAGGGCACGACCTACGAGCGCAACCAAGTAGGTAGTTCAGTAGGGGGTCGGAACCTGGACCTATAGAACTCGTGGACGTCCAACCAAAAACATCAGAGTCAATAATTCATGGCTGAATAGGAGGAACTATTTCTGCAAAATGCGGATGTTGAGACTGATGTGACCACAGAATTAGATTCATGACGATGGTGAAATCATCAAATGAACTAATTAATTTTCGTACGCCTGCTACTTTTTTATAATGATCGGAAGAGCCAACATTATGGAGAAAACGTAAACGCAATAATCTGAATTCATCGAATCTGAAGGAATTTTGGCAATCGAAGCACTTTGCTTGAACTCACATTAATCCGCAAGCGACGCACGACTTTTTTCCTATCTCTGTAAGGTATTAGGAATTCCTTTTTGCCGTCGATTTCGAATTAATCACACTTTTAGAAAGCCGAAGCAGATAAACAAAATATTTAATTCTGTGGATGTGACACATTCCAGTTCGGTTCTGCGCGAATCACGCCAATCAAAAAGTAGTCGCTGCCGCTATCTGAAATAATGCAATAGAAGTTGTTCCTAAATAATCGTAAGTATTAGAATTTGATTGTTTTTCTCGTATTAGAACACACACAAAAATGTTGGTCTTATTTGGCACGGCGCTCGGTGTTCAAGTACTTGGCCTGATATTGCAGTTTTCGCTGGATACCTTTTTAGTGTTTTGTCTATTCCTACGATGTGAAGTCAACCGAATTTGCCTAGGCTAATGTTGTCCACCGGCTATCTACATGCTTTACCTAATCGCATAAATGGCGTACAATTCTTAACTTTTGAGACATGTTGGAATTTGGTTTTGTTTAATTGAAAAGCAGCCTGTCGAATCCGAAGCTGTGTTCACAAAATATGAACTAACAGGTGAATTTTCAAGCTTTATCAGGTGCATGTCGTCTGCCTGTAGCAAGGTAGTTGAGTAAATTTTCGGATTCGAGAAAAAATTTCTCAAAGTTCACACCTTATGGTTGAAGAAGCTCAAATTTGTAAATTTCGTATGATAGACCCATTCAATAAAAGTCACCATTGAGGTATGAATTGATAGAGTATCTTGTCTACCTCAACAGTAATTACAACGACCGGGTGTCTTTTTCACGATCGATGATCAAATAGTGCTGGACACCGAAGGCCTGTCTGTGAATTGTGCTTCGAGAACATAAAGCATTATTTGTCGACTTAGTTCTATCAAACCAGATAGGTACACGTGAAAGCAATGCTGAAAATTGGGTTATTATCTAGTAGTCATGCATCTGGTGATTCAGTTGTGGTAATCTTTTAATTGAATAGAAACTGAATTTTCATTCAGCTTGAATATGCATCAGTGGCATAGCGTGCTTCAAAGCGTCTCCGGGGCTAAAATCAGTCTTGGCATCGGCATGCCTTATAGCATGCATCATATATGTAAAGTAACCGGTTCTAGTCCAGAAGTCACTTTGATGTTTTCAAATAATCATGAAAGAAAGAAAAAAGTGAAGGCATATATGTGTAAACTATTGGCTACGCGTCTGTCAGACTCGCCGTGATTAGCCGGTCAGGGTGCGTAGTGTAAATGCCACTCGTAAAGAATTCCTTGTCTTCGCCCTGGTTAATTCACAGAGATGAGTTGCTTCCCTGTGGGTTGCATGCAGAGGCCGCGAGGAGCTGTTCTGGCTCGTGCGAACGGCACATTGATAGATTGGCTGACTTGTCGATGACATCATCAAGCCATTGTTAATCATGTGTGGTTCGTGTTAGATTTTGGCCAATCGGTGCAATCTCGGCGGCAGTCCAGCAACTGCCCATGAGAGAGGAAGGTAGATAAAGCCACGGACAATTATGCATACAAAGATGGCAAAGATGAAACATGAAATGAAGAGTCAGTAAGAAATAGCGTTTGGTCACTTGACGCGTAGGCCAGTATAGTAGGCCTACTTGATTAAAATATGTTGTGGAAATTATCTAAAATTGCATTCGGGGCACTGTCACGAATGCCCCAATGGACGCCACTTCCCTGATATGCATATAATAGCAGCAGGCCTATCATAAAGTGTGCAATCCTCCATTCCTGCTTATGACATACATGTAAAATTTATCATTTTGTGATCATTTAGATATCCTTGAACTATAAATGTATTTACAAGGCAAAAAGGGAGCCATGTTTATGGATGTTGAATGTTTAAACACAATTCTATTTATTGCGAGTGTCGAATTGACGTTAGTTGACTATTAATTTATTGCTCTGCTATTTAAGCTTTAATGTCATGAACTTTTGACTTTTAAAATTCATGATTTGTCGCTTTTTGTAGTCCCATAAGAAAATCCTGACTACATTTTCCGTCAGTCATGAATTTACCACATTCCACTTTGCATGTTTCAGTTCAGTTACTGGAAGCAACATGTGCTACATTTTGATGGTCTATTCATGAAATACATTTTCCCAAATAAGTTGATTTCCGTTTTTCATTAGATAGAGCTTTCAACAATTATCTTTGTTTTTATAAGAAATTTGTAATCAAATACAGCGATTCGTCTATTGACATTCAAAAATTGATCAACCATCTCTTTCTGTAGGCGGGCTTGATGGAATCTTGTTAAATTTCACCGACATAGCTGAAATACTCCTTATCATAAAATCTCGACTACTACAATCATTGTAGGAATGTTTTGTTGATTTATTGGACCTTATAAGGCGGGAGCAAGGCCTTCATAAATATTGTGAAGAGACCATGAAGCTGATTATATTTGCAGAAAAGTCTGACACCAAAACAAACTTCCATTGAGTGATAGCAATCTCTAATGCTTGACAACGGAAGTCCTGAGTAGGTGGCCATATTTACATCGATACTTAAGTGTATGAGCTTCTGCAAAAAACACGTTCCACTAGTATGGATGCTCAGCAAGTCTTTCAAAACAGCATTATGAAGCGAAACGCTTACAGAGCTTTAGCTTTGCAAAGTTTATTGTTATACTACCAAGGAAGAAGTAGTGAATATCTATATTAATTGAGCCACGAACGTGGATATGAGCCCTGGATTTTCATTGATTGTCGTTGAGTATGTCTATCGTTATACAATCGTTAATGTGATAACTTAAGTATCTCAAGCTTCGAATGATTTGCAAAAGTTCAGAGTTCCACAGTACCCGCACAACAAGTTTGAACTGGCGATGTTTGAGTCAGTGGGCACGCCAGCTAAAAATATCGGTCCTTTTTATTGGTAACCTGTTTACTTATGAAGACATGTAAACTAAGATAGCGTGTGTGTTGGCGGTACAGTGCCTCAACTTCCGATGCGATGATCACTGAAAAGCCGAACACCGTTGGTCTTGTGGTTAGATATGTTTGCGTGTGCTTTCTCGAACGTGGCTGTCTTAGCCTTTATCGGGACTGATGCTAATGAGGCCAGATATTTGATGAGATTTGACTATTTCTTCGCTTGCCAGGTAACTGTGAATAAATGTCAATCCCGTTCGTCAAAAACCATTAGTTTTTTTCTAAAGAGGAGCTCAGAGCTCATTGGCTTCAATTTTCCTGGTGAACTTACTGTATATTTGAAAGTAAAATTATTCAGTGTAAGTTAGATGGGCTTCTTGAGTTATTGGCATTTAAAATTGGTTCAGGACTCGATGACAATTGAATTTGAAAAGTCCCAATGAATCTATGTGGAACCCATATTTTCCCACAAATTAGGCATAAACCTGATATAAACCTATGGGCTTCTCCCATTAAAATCTCTGTTTTATCAAACTTTCTCTCCACTAACAGAGAACACTTTTTATGACTATACTTGCACTTTTTATGACGATTTCTCTCCACTTGATTTCGGGACGACAATCTATCAAACCTCTGGTCATTTACTATCAATGTTGCGGCCTTACTGACGTAGAATTGTGACGGAAATGTCTATCAACGTTTAAGGCATAAAGAAAGAGAAAGTTTGCCTCTTTTGGGGTCGCTGTCACTTAATATAACTTGAGAGAAATGCCCAAAGGACTGACCGAATGCTTCCAAAGTCTAATCAAGTTTGATAGCAGGATGGCAAAGCGATTCACTTCTCATTTTATCCTCTGACAAAAAGGAGACGGAAGTGAAAAATAAAACGGGTGGAGATTCTTTCGTTGAAAGCAAGGAAGATGCAGAGAAATTTTCGTCTTGACAAGCTCGATATAAAAAATAGTCAGCCAAATGGGATGCTGGGGAATTTTTGTTTTATTCATAGATAAATGAAATTTGCAGCGATCCTGTGATCAAAGAGTGGAGAAGCTTTCCTTAAGATCCCTCCTCCATTCGTTCATCTTTCCCTTATCTTAGCAGTCTTAGCACGGAGTTGGATGTGTGTTCGCAAGTGAAATACGTGCCAAGGAAAATGAGAAGAAGATTCAGCTCGCAGAAAAACAATTAATAGCAAATGTGCGCCAACTTAACACTATCGACAAAGTTAATGGATGTGAAATTGATGAAACTGCTAACTGGAAAGGACAGTCTACGAAATTCAGATCTCTAGCCAATTTCATAAGAGAAGTGGTTTTAGGAGAACGATTGCAGACTACTGATGTCTATGTAATGATCGTGTGGAGCCTCTGAGAGAGTTCTAATTATATAGTCGACATTGTTGAAGTCTCAATAATAGATGGCAGTGTTGGAAAGGACTACCGGTACGTCTCCAGTCTGTTGGTGTTCGAATGATGTTGATCGCATGCGGTATTAACCCTCTCCTGCTTAGGGGGTTTTTGAGCATGTCTTTGACCTAGGGGGAGTGGCGAATCTGCCCGCTCTCAGTTTTTCATTTCTAAATCCAGACCGTAATAATTTTATGAAACGATAAATACAACAGCCATATCAGAGCTAGAAATGGCTGAACGAAACTTGACCCACGACCTACATGACTCACAATACTCTGTGATCTACTTGACCCACGACCCATATGACTCACAGCGTCTGTGACCTACTTGACCCGGGAGTCCCACATCTCCCAAGCCTGACTAATGACGAGGATATTTTAATTTTTGACGAGCGTTTCCTGATAATCCATTCAAATCATGTCTGTATGCGGTGAATAAGTTGGGTTATTCCTGATAGCTATACCTTAAATGAGGTCATGTTGGCCAAAGTACATGGGATAAGCAAAAGAAGATAATTCTAAATGAAAATTGCATTGATGTCCATATGTCCATATATCCTATGCATAGTGTGCCGAGACCCCGAAAGGAAAAAATCAAAAAATTCTAAGTTCTTGAATTTTTTTCTATCGTATGCGTATCAAATATCTATACTGATTCAATTTCGTCAGATGTGACAGACTGCTCTTTCATTGTGAGCTTGCGATCTTAAGCTGATTATTAGTCAATTCGGTTCTTGTTTCTGATCATTTTAGACATCAAATGACAATGAGATCACGATGTTTATTGTTCTTGACGCTTTCTTTTGTCTTAGCTAAGGAGTTGAGATCACTATATAGAGCATCTCTCAAGGAAAGCGTAGTAGAAAATAGTTTGTTGCGTTTATTACATTCTGTCAATCATTCAAGTTTCATATTTAGATATGTAAAAATGTATTTTGCACATTTTTTGTGAGCATTTTTTATTTCGCCTTGACCTAACTTCGTGCATGATGCTTAATTTCCCGTCTACCCTTTGTGAATACTAGCCTCTTCGAGCGACAGAGTTAAACGATTGCCAATTACCGCTGGTTATGATATTGTTGTCGCTAAAAAGAACACTGTTCACACAGGTCAAGTTGTGGATTCTTCATTGATTCACATCAATGGTGGGCAACTAAGGAGTACGTATATTAGGTAGAGTGGTAACTCTGCATTTATTAAAGCCCCAATGTGTATACACTTTCGATTTTATTAAATAAACTCGAGGGGGATACAGTCGGCATTGTTGCCATATGTGAGATATGCACATTTTTGAACTTTTGAAGAAATTAAAACGGAATCGAGTGATCATGCAGAGGAAATGATGGTATTTTGCAGATCCTCCGTGTCATGACAGCCTTGGTGAGGTTATGTTGTTAAATTAGCATCTCGATGAGCTGCTATTGCATTTATATTGAACCTCAAGAGAATCTTCTTGAGCGTGATCATCTCACAGGCAACCTGTCACTGGTAGAGAAAAATAACAGAATCAAAGGCAATGATTTCAATTAAATTTGAAAGATGTAAATGGGTCCACATCACCATTCAGATGCAAGAAGTGAAACATAAATTTAGTGAATCATAAAATTTATGCCGATGAAAATTGGACTAAAAACATGAAATTTCAGCCGCGACAGCACAACAAGATCTCGACTTTTTCATGAAGACTTTTTTTTCATTATAGTGTGGTTCATGAAATTCCTATGACAATCAGCTTAATTTCCGCTTAGTTGCGATGCTTATTAGCAAATATCCATTCCTTCTGATATCCAACTTGTTTTATGCTACTTATAAAGGGGGTATCTCTATCGGTAGTATTTCATTTATGTTTCGGTAGTATAAATCTCGAAAAAACTGAATCTTTCTATATGAAAAATTTCACTGTGTACAGCTTTTTTTTGAGTCGACACTGTACAGTACCTACATATACTTACTCTATGGCTGTCTGGACTTCCCATTGTCAACCATTAGAAGCCGTCATCGCTTGGGTACCCTTGTTGTGACAACGCATGTCCATGTCCGTTCTGATAGACTTCTATGTCCATGGAGTCCATTTTGTATGGAGTATTGAATTTCTATGGTCCTATCCACTTTTGCTATTGCTATTTTTTTAATGCTGCCATTCACTTAATGCAGATACTAGTGGTTTGATTTGACGGCTGAGAGTGTGATTGTCTTGAGGAATAACGCCATCGGTACTGAAGTGCAAATTCTTCAGTCGAAGGCTCTTTCCTTCCCTTCGCATTGATAAATCAGCTGCTAGTCTGGATTGCCTGAAGTCGATGGTTCAAACCCGCCAAGACGCACAGGTATTCTCCGTCTGCTAAAATTGACATTTTCTTATCACTACGGTCTGTCTTCAACTTGGTGATGGTTTGAAACATAACACTTTCTATAATATAATACTCTACACTTTTTGTCAATTTCATAAAATTTATTTCCTATTAGAACGTGCTTGCATACAAGCAGGTGAATGATGTATTTGCCATATGCCTGAAGTGTTGTTTTACATTGAAGCTGAACACAACATTGGGTACGTGAATATTTTCAAACAAAATATAATTGAATTTTCTTAAATTTCATTCATGGGGTGTGAGCATCAATTCGAAATACGGGTTTAATTCCTAAAAACTGTTCTGCAGATGATGATAATCGTTTAGCAATGGGATAATGAGTTTTATTCGCAAGAAATCTAAATATTTCACGTCTACGAGAAGCATCTGGTCCATGTCCCACGGCAATCGTCATATGGTGAAGTCAGAAACGGCTGATAAAGATATTCCATCTTTCCAAAGTGCATTCAGCGATAAATCCTACCGAGTACTGCTCTTTTGAAGAAATTGTAAGTGATGTTTGTCTCGTGTTGCATTGTTTTGTCGTGAGAAAATTGGGACAAAATCAACAAAGAAGATATTAGTGAATTTTCTGAACGTTATTGCATCTCTTGTCAGGAGCAGATATAAAGCTTATTGTATATTTTGAAAGTTCGCTATTTCGCACCGATCGATTTTATCTGTGATGTACCGCAGTAATAGAATGAAAACAGTTTGCGGAAATTGCTGTGAAAGTCTTAGATAATTACATTTTGATTAATTTTCAGTGTACTTTGCTGCTTCAAGGTCTAAAACATGTAATTGTAAAAATTTTCATTCTGTGTGAGAATAAATTTGGAGGAAGAATTGGCATCACTCAACATGAAATGTGTACCATGAATTTCCATTATATGATAGATAATTCGTTCTCTTATCCTGCTTATGGCGAGTGCTCATGTCGTGGGGTGCTGGCCGAACAGGCATCATTCTCTTGGCTGACAGGTTTTTTAGATTATTGAATTGAGATATTTTAATGTCATAAAACCTGCTTTACTTAAGAGAAGCTATTTAGCATATAAGTGTACTTTATGACCTATTCCCCGGCGATGAAAAGTAAGTAAACAGCTTTCTTTCAATGTAGATCAGCTAATGACCAATACATGTAGAATAGCAGAATAGCAAAACGTTCATTTCTCAAGATGCTGATGAGGTGCGATGATGCGGACAAATGATGGAATTGTGATAAATGGTCATTAGATATTGAAAACACTGGAAGCAGAGGACAGTCAATGGTACATATGTTATTCAATGGTTACTATATCATCAAGAAATTAATATAGCATAAATGTAGTTATTATGTCGATTAATAAATATAGTGTATTATTTAATGTATACAGTTGACCAATGCATGACCGACATGGGCATCAACCACCTACAGTGCGGACCAACAGTCTAGTGGTGGGCCGAGACAGTATCCGAATTTGAGCAGAGCATTGTACGCCACTGCTGCCAACCCAGTCACTTCCGCTACAAGCGACGCAATTTTCAACAGCGAGGTTTGTCGTAAACAATGCATGTGTACTAGTGATGCAGTACATGGTGTAGTCAATCATCACCAATCGATCAGATCAATATTGATCAATGGATTTCTCTAACATTGTATTCGAGCTCGTAGAATGATTTTGAACAGCATATTCGTTTTAATCGCAATTTTTGAGCAAAAATTAAGTATCAGATGTTTTGGCTTTTTTTCAAGGTCAAAATGATTTTTGACTCACAATTTTGAATATTAGATGTAACTGAGCTCATCAATCATCGTGCCATCATGAGCCCCAGCGATAGTACCTTTTTGACACG
Organism: Prostheceraeus crozeri; assembly: GCA_907163375.1. NCBI lineage: Eukaryota > Metazoa > Platyhelminthes > Polycladida > Euryleptidae > Prostheceraeus > Prostheceraeus crozeri. The sequence continues at coordinate 81,558 of CAJQUW010015129.1, forward strand.
GACTTTTTATTTTCCGTATTCGAGTTGTCTGATCGATTACTGGTGCATTTGCTGAATTTAAATAATACTGTAGTATCAAATAATCCACAGGCACTCTTCACACACAATGGTCACAATCAAATGTTAGTCTGCATTCCCAGGGGAAATAATGTATCGCTTACCTTCCAACATAAACCATACTTTCGATAGATGAGAACTTTGTGTATAAGTAGACAGAAAACTTGATTATCTCCTCTTTCAGCTGCTTAAGTCAGTTCATCGTCGGATTTAACGTGGAAAGTTTTGTTGAAACCAAATAAAATAACAGCAACTAATATCATGGTTATATTTTCGTTCGATGAAAGATGTTGGTGTTAAATATCATGTTGGAGGATTTTATGTGAACCGTATTTTCGCATGTCCTCGCCAACTACAAGTGTATGTCTCAATGTTTCAACTTCTTGTTTCAGCACGTTGAACAAACTTTAGGTGAAGACGAATCACGGACGCTCGGAAGGCTTTTCTCCTTCTACGGCGCTTATTACGAGTCTCTAAAGGAGTCACTGTACAAGCGAACGTGCCTTCTCATCTCCTTTCAAGATGCCGCGAAAACAGCAGAAAAGGCAAAACCTGAGAAGAAAATTGCTGTGAGTGATGAAGCTTTGCGAATGTAACCTTGAGGCAATTCCGCCTGTATTTACTGTCAAAATTGGGCAGATGCTTTCTCACAAAATGACATACTCGTGCCGCGGAGCATCAGTCCATGAATTCATACTCTTGTAACGCTCTGGTATGTCAAGAGGTTAAAGATTGTTAGCGTAATCCGATAACGATATTGTTTATCAAGTTCCAATATCCTTATATTACTGAAAACACGAACTCCACTGTAGCCGATCCTGAACTGAATATTTCTCAATCAACCAATTATCTTTCGGGCAGAATAATTCGATTTTAAATAGGAATTTCCATTCAACCTTTTTGATATCAACACCATCATTCATCACATCAGACGCTTCTACAGAGCGAGTCACAGTCCCTCTAGACCTATTGTAACTTCACGTGGTCATAAAGCTGATTTTCGCGGTAATTCTATGCATTCCGTACATTCTATTGCGAAGACGTCTAGCTCTTGACCCTTTTCACATGCTACCGGCTGAATCTTAAAACAACTATTGGGGTCATTATTTTAAAATACACATTCGGAGAAAGATTTTTTGTCCATCGTTTCTACTCATAAAGAACTGATTGCACCACTAGCCTATGCTACGTGAAAATACATACATAGCGCATGGATTTCGCAAAAAATTGTTCTAGAAATAAAGATGCACGTTTCTTGTATAACCCTCTGGAATCTGAGGGGGGAATGGCATAATTCTTAATTATCATTTACACGTGAATGGGGAAAAAAAATCTATTTTTCCTTTTTCTGATAAGTGCTTCTAATACACTAGGTTCTGATACCCAAATAATTTCTTATTATTGATTGTCGGCGAAGTATTTTCATTTCAGCCACTAAAATGTTTTGATGTTGGTACTTTCCCATACTGGGTGTCCAGACGCTGCTGACATAGTCAGACTTTTCTGGAGCGTTGTGGTACTTTTGGTCCGGGTGTCGACTTCCACTGACACTTTCCGGGTTCGACCTCGAGACCAAAAGATCGCTTGGCCTAGCACTCAACCACTGTGCCACGGAGACCACAGTTCTCTACTGATAAGTTTTGCCGTTCTCTTTATATTGATGGTCGGGGAAATAATTTTCATTTCAGCCACATATCTTTTAATCACAAGTTATATTCAGTTAGCTTAGATGATTTTAAAATTATTTAGAAATTTCTGTCAAGGCATGCTAGTTTGAAAATGCTTGGGTTAAGATTTTTATGTTTAAATGTAATCGACTTTTTGACATTTCGTTGACTGTCTTCCACTCATCTTTAGAATTGTGTGTTTGACGACACAAAATTGACTTGAGAAATGAAAAGTGAACACTTAAATATTGAGGTGCATTCTCAGTTGAAAATGGGAGCAGACCTGCCGTTTCATCCAATACCAGTGATTGTCATCAGGCCTAGTTCACATCTCTCAACATTGGCGCTACTCCCTATTTAAAGTTGCAGTTATTCCTGGAGTAAACATGAGATTCCCGATTAGCACATTGCATGAAATTTCCGTAGTTATTCATTAAATATTATTTTAAACATACCTACAATTGACATGTTGTCGAAGTTAGTGCGCCTATACCTAATTTCATCTGATCTTATACTTGCGAAATGTTGCTATTTTTAGACTTTGCTCTTTTAAGGCACATTTGTTGCATTTTTAATGATCTTTTTCTTTGCATTCTATGAAAAGACGTCGGCAAGCTTTTTCTCAATCTTGCTGGCATATGAGTTCCATTCCATGGATTGGGAGAATGTCACACCAAGGATGCGAACTTCTTTAGTGTTCTTAATCATAGGAATGTTTGACTAACCGCTATTACCCTTGTGATCTCATGTATCCAAATTTAGTTTGCAACTAAGTTTTAGTTAAGTTTCCTCAGGTTTGTGGAGACCTTCATTCGATATGTGCGGCCTGCCCACGCCATATGGTACAGGTTGGAGTTTAGGGCCAAAACCTTGCTTTATGCAGCCACATGGTTCCTCCCTGATGACTCCGTACATAGCGATCTTATTTTGGTTTCTTCTGGTATTTCACCTTTGTAAATACAGATTGTTTCATAAAAAATGGATCACCCTTAAACATCGCATTAACTTTAACTTTGTCTAACTCCGCCAAACTTGAACGAATTTCTCTGAAATTTGGAAGATATGTCAGTTGTGCTTACTAATATCATTGTTGGAAATTTCAAGCATGAATATTGAGTTGTTTTCCTGTTATAGATAAAAAAGTAGTAGATAATTTGATCTTCATTTAGCAATGTTACACAAAATCATACCTCACTCCTATAAAATTACATTTGTTTCCTTTGTTATGCAATATGTTGTTCTACAAGCCAAAAGCTATCAAGCAAAACAAAAATAAAGAAAATCGGTCAATCAGAGCCAGTATAGCACCATTATTCATCAGCAATAATGTAACTGCTACATGTGATTAACTGGACTTCATGTTCCATAGCTTCCTGACTTCGTTGCGGTGGTGTTGGCAGCACTCCTGATTGCTTTCAGCTAGAAATCTATCTCTTACCGGTTGAAAACAATACAAAACACAAATGAACAATAACGAGATCGCATTCACAAAAGGCAAAGTGTCAGCCTTGCTAGAACTAGGGTTTTCTTTGCGAGCTACAAGCAAGCGACTAAATGTCCCTTACAAAATGTGCATCGATGGCATAATCATAATTTTCGACTCTGTCATAAAGAGGGCTCTGGCCGTCCACGCAAAACATCCAAACCAAGCCATTTGGACCAATGGCCGCTCTGAACTTCACATACAGCAAGGAACCATGAATTCTGAACGCTATGTGAATGTTTTACGAATGAACATTGGCCAAATGACAGATCAACTTGGTGATCCATCGACTTGGTTATTTATGGATGATAATGCTACGTGTCACAGTAGTAGTAGTAGAGTCAACTTATGCAAGTCTCAATTAGGGCTTAGGACATTACCTTGGCCAGCTCGTTCCAGATCTGAATCCCATAGAAAATGTATGGAGTATTCTAAAACGCAACGTTCGTCGTTCACTGCTACCTACAGATGGCGTATCACAACTCACGTCACTGTTAAAAAGAGAGTGGAGAAAGTTAGATCAGTCAAAAATCAACGATATCATCGAATCCATGCCTAGACGAATTGGTAATGTCATTGACAATAAGGGTAGGGCCACAAAATATTAGCTTCTTAAGAACCGTTACTGTATCATAGCTTATCAGATTATATAAGGACATTTGAATATATTAGGGACATGAAATAACATGAAAAATGCTTTCTGTATCATATTTATGTTTTATTTAGTCAAATTTTAGGATGATCCACTTTTTATGAAACGGACTGTATTTGGTTAGCATCTCGTCATGTTTCTTGCAGAGCTCTTATCTTTAGTTTATTGATATAATTTTACATTGATTATAAGTTTTGATTTATTTCCCGTCCAATTAAAAATTGAGTCGACTAGCCTTTGCAAGTACACTGTATTTCTCATCCTTCTCTGTACTAGGGGATGGATCTCCATGTTCTGAGCATTAATCTATATTTATACGCTCTGGACTTTAGCCCTATCAGGACCAGGCTATTTTTAGGGTCGTGGGGGGCACCTCAAATTTTCCATATACCGATGGATAAGGCTTTTCTGTAAGCAGGGCGACCATATATTTAGAGTCTCTTCTTTCGAATGGTAGCTCCTATTTAGCATGATTCGAAGACCTTTATAACAAAAATTTAAACTTAATTAAATTTGTATTTTCAAATTTTTACATTTTTTATGAATCTATGTATATTTTTTGACTCTTTAAAAATTGTTCATTACAACTAAAGTATTTCTGCAAACTTTTACTCAAGCATATCTATATGGTGTTATAAGTGTAATATTCTACGTTAATTTTAGCACTACAAATAGCATTCTCGGATAAATAAATGTCTCATTTTTTTAAAAAATATTTTTTTAATAGAAATTCTAAGATCTAATAGCTTGCACTGTCAGTCAAAAAATGAGACATTTATTTCCTTAGATGTTACTAACCTATACGGCAATATTCCAATATCAGATGGAATTGAAATCGTGTACCAGTTTGCTGTGGAATATTGGGATAAAATTAACTGTTATGGTATCTGTGTTATCGATTTGAAAAGATCTCTTAATTTCATCTGTCATAATTACGAAGTAACTTACAATGGGAAAACCTATCTGCGAAGGATGGGATGCCCTATGGGCGCTCATTTTTCCCCACCGTTCGCTATAATAATGATGAATCACATAGAATCATTAGCACTTAAATCTCTAGCGGAAAACCATAACATTAGGCCCCAAATTTATAAAAGGTACATCGACGATATTATTATGGGACCATTCCCCAATAACAATGACCTATGCAGTCTTATTTTGAATAATTTCAACAATATGAATAAACACATACAGTTTACATTAGAATTACCTCCGAATAATGTATTGAATTTTCTTGATATAAGCATTTACATAAAAGATGAGATTAACTACAAATGGTATACCAAAAGTTGCCATTCTGGAATCACTCTTCGTAATGATTGTTGGCTTCCCAATCACGTTAAGAGTAATTTCGTTAGAAATAGTATTAATTATGTCAAAAGCCGTTGTTCCAACGTTGAGGATGAAAGTAAATCTGTAGAAAAAATGAAAATTCGTCTGACTAATAACGGCTTTAGAACTAATCATTCTAATGTTGTAGAAAATAATAAAAATAAAAACAGTACTAATGAATACATCAAAGGAATAAACAAAGCTACTTTAGACATTGATTTCATCAGTGATAGTTGCAACCGCAAAATAAAAAGTCTAATAAAAAAGCACAATTTACCTGTAAGTGTAATTAATAAGCCTGGTAAGAGCATTAGCAACAAATTAAGATATAATGCTAATATAAATAATTGTACGTGCGACATTTGTGAAAATAACTCCCCCCACACTTGTTTGAGCAGACATGTCGTGTATAGGTTCTTGTGTAGTATTTGCAACAAAGCGTATATCGGACAAACCAGTCGTCCTATTAAATCTCGTTTTCATGAACACAAAAGGAGAATAGACAATAAAGACCGCCATAGTGCTCTGTCCGAACACATAATCGCCGAACATCGCAATATCTCTATGACCATCAGTGACTTTCATTTAGTCAGTGCGCCTGTACTTGCTAGAACTGCTGAAAGTCGATATATTAGAATGTTGGAACCTGAAATTAATAGAAAACACGAGCTAACTTATTAAGAACTGTGTTTGAGGTGCTTGCTATTTAAAGTAATTTGTACTTCTTGCCCGCCATTTATGCGCGTGACCGTGAGCAAGCTCGGACGGTGAGCGAAACGTTGGTCCGGTGTTTCTTATCTTTTATAAAATCACTTTTATCGGCAATAAAGCTTGGGGAGAGACTACACAGTTGTGTTTTCCGAAAAATTACAAATAGCAATTTGAAATTTGAACGTAAATAATGTCTTTCATTTATTATTACATATTTCTATCTCTACAAATGTCTCGTTCGATTCGTTGTAAAGACAAGCTTTATGATACATGATACAAGCTCTCATGCAGTTATTTTGGTGTAGCTCACAAGCATCACGACAACTCATTTGCCGAATAATATCTGCATGTACATGTAGGCCTACACTGCATATGCATATTACATATAGATGTACAATTATTCATGTACTCATTTTGGGAGATAAGATGAATATGTTTGTTAACAATCTTGAATTGCACATGCATGAATGTTATGTAAATATGATACAGAAACATTATATCAATAATCAATGCTACTCTAAATGAAAACACATCAATATTCCAAAAAGTGCTTTTAATAATGACTTTTAAAACTGACCTTATAAGCAGAGAAAATGGGATGGCTCTTTTTCGTGGCTATATCTGAAGCGCAGCACTTCTTGACATTGATAGGCAGTCCGATAGACGAAGATCATTCGGAAATGTTATCCTACTCGGTTTGAAGCTAATCATCCCATAAGAATCTTACGAAATACAGCAGTGGCACGTCATTTGGTGCTTTTGATTGTTGTGAATATGTACAGACAGGGAAGAGAGGGTCAGAGGTCATGACAAACAATACGGGTTCCAATATGCTTCCTTGAGGAATTCCGCCTGCAAGAGCATTATACGACTATTGAGCCTTCAAATAGGACTACTAATGAATTATTTCACTCTACACTTAATTGCTATATGAATGAAGTATCTGAATTTCGTCAAGGCAAATGACTTGGTCAATAATGAAGAAATAGAATGATGAGGTCATAGGCAGCAAAGTCTCTTTTACTAGTAGCTTTTATAATCCCCCTTTGGATGAGTTATTGAGACAAGAGATTCTGAAGCACTGCACGATCAATGGTTATCCATACCCCCTATAACCTGATAATATTGTTTCTTCAAAGCTGCTTACACACATGTAGATCGAAATTGTGAAATTTAAAAATTTGAAGTGCCTAAGGGAATTATTGTAAAGTTGGAAAATTTACATTCCTGATTATTTTACTTCATGACACTGTTATCTTTTGAATCAGTTATTTATCTTAAACTGTTTCATGTTCTACAGTATGTTTCATAAAAAGTGGATCATCCTAAAATTTGACTAAATAAAACATAAATATGATACAGAAAGCATTTTTCATGTTATTTCATGTCCCTAATATATTCAAATGTCCTTATATAATCTGATAAGCTATGATACAGTAACGGTTCTTAAGAAGCTAATATTTTGTGGCCCTACCCTTATTGTCTGTGACATTACCAATTCGTCTAGGCATTGATTGGATGATATCGTTGATTTTTGACTGATCTAACTTTCTCCACTCTCTTTTTAACAGTGACGTGAGTTGTGATACGCCATCTGTAGGTAGCAGTGAACGACGAACGTTGAGTTTTAGAATACTCCATACATTTTCTATGGGATTCAGATCTGGAACGAGCTGGCCAAGGTAATGTCCTAAGCCCTAATTGAGACTTGCATAAGTTGACTCTACTACTACTACTGTGATACGTAGCATTATCATCCATAAATAACCAAGTCGATGGATCACCAAGTTGATCTGTCATTTGGCCAATGTTCATTCGTAAAACATTCACATAGCGTTCAGAATTCATGGTTCCTTGCTGTATGTGAAGTTCAGAGCGGCCATTGGTCCAAATGCCAGCCCAAATCAGTAGAGTCGCACCACCTTGTACCCGGAGACGATGTAAATGTCTCGGAATTTCCTGATCAGATTTTATCCATAATCTCAATCGACCATCATTATCCTTCAGACGGACTGATGCCTCATCAGACCAGACAACCCTATCCCATTGATTTTGCCAGTGACAATGACTCATTGCCCATCTGAGACGTCTTTTTGCATGCTGATCTGATAATTCGATCTGAGAGGGCCTCTTACAGCTCTTGAAATTCCACTCAATAAGTCTTCTACGAATAGTGGACTTAGAAATAGACGAGTCTAGTGCAGCCATCTCAGTTAACGAGAGACTTGGATCAACTTTAACAAATCTCAAAATTAGGCGGTTTCTACGTTTGGATGTTTTGCGTGGACGGCCAGAGCCCTCTTTACGACAGAGTCGAAAATTATCATTATGCCATCGATGCACATTTGTGTAAGGGACATTTAGTCGCTTGCTTGTAAATCACAAAAAAACCCCTAGTTCTAGCAAGGCTGACCCTTTGCCTTTTGTGAATGCGATCTCGTTATTGTTCATTTGTGTTTTGTATTGTTTTCAACCGGTAAGAGATAGATTTCTAGCTGAAAGCAATCAGGAGTGCTGCCAACACCACCGCAACGAAGTCAGGAAGCTATGGAACATGAAGTCCAGTTAATCACATGTAGCAGTTACATTATTGCTGATGAATAATGGTGCTATACTGGCTCTGATTGACCGATTTTCTTTATTTTTGTTTTGCTTGATAGCTTTTGGCTCGTAGAACAACATATTGCATAACAAAGGAAACAAATGTAATTTTATAGGAGTGAGGTATGATTTTGTGTAACATTGCTAAATGAAGATCAAATTATCTACTACCTTTTTATCTATAACAGGAAAACAACTTAATATTCATGCTTGAAATTTCCAACAATGATATTAGTAAGCACAACTGACATATCTTCCAAATTTCAGAGAAATTCGTTCAAGTTTGGCGGAGTTAGACAAAGTTGAAGTTAATGCGATGTTTAAGGGTGATCCATTTTTTTATGAAACAATCTGATTTTGGAACATCTTTTGACTTCAAGCTGAAGGAAATGTGTGACTCTGAATACTTAGGTATTAGAAAATATCAAAAAATCAATATTTTTTATTACCATTATATCAACGCTCTTAGTTGGTTACCTGAGGGCAATTCATTCATCATGTAAGAATCATGTTCAGGTCACCTTCAATGTCTAAAGGAATTCTGACTGGTTCAGCATGTTAGCTTCAGTGATCTACATTAACTTGGAAGAACGACGGAGCATATTCCACCTGAGACACTCTTCATTCTGTTTCCGGAAACATCAAGTTTTTGACAGAGAAAGTCATGTTCAATAGTTTTTCACTTGTGAGAAGGTTTGACTGAGTTGTCCTGGTAGAGGAGACAGGCAGTAATAGAGTGAATGGCGATGTGAGAAGCTTTCAGACATCTTCCCGCCGATCAGACACTTAGGAGGAGATCGAAGTTGAACCGACTGAGTGACAATGAGTTTGAAATAGCCTAGTCGATACTTGATAGCTTATCTTTGACATTTTCTGGGTTCCGATGGGAAAGAGTTACTGATATTTCGTGATGGGGAGACTAACACTGCATCTAAGGCGAGGCGGAGAGTACATGACAATGATGATACAATAGCCGAGTTGATAGGGCGTTTGCCATTCAGATCCGCAGGCCGCCAAGTCGCTAACAAGCACATGGTTCGAATCGTGACCGCTAAAATCACACAGTTAACACTCGACCTTCCCCATCGAGATGTATTTTTCTAGTTCGGTTTGTCTGTACATTATCTGGAATGCCTGAAGGTATATCTGTAGCGACGATCTAAGCCTCAAAAGACATCAAACCTTTGATTCCTTCACCACCACCGCGCTCCCGTATTCAAGAAATACCCCAGTTTGTGGTAAAATCGTCGCATCTGTAAAATAGGGTATATACATGTTGAGATAAGTCATTTCTGTGTAGTATCATCATCTATCTTTTTATTGAGTGAATCGTAACATTTTATCTCTAAAGTATTTCCGAATCTATTCGAAAACGAAATGCATTGAAAGAAATGAAAACATGAATAGTCGTTTAACTGAATACATTAATTGTATATGTACGTGATTTTATTTTTCAGGAGTTTGTAAATTTTTGTTCCCAGAAGAGCAAAGAAAAACCAACTTTCTTGGTCACTCCTTCAATTTTTATGATTTTACGATAAAGTACACGTACAAGAACTGCATTAAATTTTCGGCCGTTGGCCGTCACGTGGTACAATATTAAAAAAGTTAATGATATAGTACTAAAATTTATTGCATTGGTGTTTAAAATTTCGGCTTTTTCTGTAAAAAGTGACGAGGAATCGTTGTGTGTATTAGCTGTGTTTGCTACGCGAGAAATTATTATTGAAGACAGAGCTTGTAGCAGTGAATTTTGAGAATCTAAAAAGAGAGAAATCGGTTGACCTATGTGTATTTTAAAAAGATTCGGTCTAAAGAAGGGTGAGCCATTTTGATTATTTTGTTTTACACAAAATACTTGGTATGAAGAATTTCCCGTTCGCAGCAGTTAATTAGTAAAAAAATTCACTTTTCATTGATATCCTTTTTATGTTGCTTCCCACCGAAGTTAAGTTGTAGGCTCTACTTAACTTCGTTACAATATATATTCGTTAAAATATATGCCTCCTATGAATATATTGAATAGTATGAAATATGATAATTCTGATGATTCGATTTCCCCCTATAGAATAAATACACCTAAATAAGACATGAATTATTGAAACAAAAATTTAAAACTCGAAATAATTGTGATTTCAAAAACCGCGGATCCGATTCCATTTTCAGTTAAACAACGAACACTATTAATTTACTATACGCTAATGCACATATGTAGTCATCTTAGCTTACAATTCTAAACTATTTATGTTTCATCCCCAACTATCATAAGAAATTCCTTCTTTTCTACTTTCTCCGTCTATTCTATCGTTTCAACTATCCTCTATCTGTGCTTGCCTTCTCTGAGTCACTCGAGGCGCCAATTAACTCACATCGTCAGACTTTCTTCGAATTTGCATGTCTAGTGCCGTGGGGCGACCGTGCTGTAGTGGCCCATCATCATCCTTTTCCCGTGCGTCGTAGAGATGATTTGAATTAATACCGACAGTGTAGGAAGCTTATCTTTTGTTTCACTTTCGAATTGGACATGCGATCAGGAGATTTCAATGAGAAGACTATCAGGTTGTGGACGGGACAAGGATGTTTCTTTTGATGAAACAAAAGTCAAAGAGTTGAAGAGAAAATTGAATAAAAACTTGAAATGAAGAAACAATGGGATGAGATGTGACAACTGTTCGTCAATATTCCGTGCATTGTTGAGAGATACAATGCAGATGTCGAAAGTCCGGATAGAAAATGGCTTCATCATAATGAACAAATATTCATTATCTTCCTTATAATCCCTATAGTTTGCGTCTTTCTTCTTTCATTATGGTGGATATTCAATGTTCGTTACCAACAAAAGAAAATGAAGGTTGAGGTAAAAGTTCGGTGCCTGTCAGCCGGAAGAGAAATGCACTTGAATTAATTTAGAGCACAAGAGCTTCATTTTCTTCACATATCTTAAGATTTTATGGTTTTTCTAACGTTTTTTAGTTAATTACGATGTTCGAGAGAGGTTCCATAGAACAGGTTTACAGCAGATAGAGAGTCAAAAAATTCGGCACACAGAGGAAATTTCTATACGAAAAGATTACGGTTTTCAAGGAAATTACATTCCTGAGTTCTAAAAAACTTTTGATCAATTTTTAAAAAGATCAAGTTTTGCAAATTAATCCTGTGCTTATATACTATGTAGAAATGAACTAGAGATTTAATATCTAAATAGTGTGAAACTTATTAAATATCAGATAGAATGAAAATCTTATGATAATGATTAAGATTTAGAAAAGAATTAAGGAATTTAATTTTTAAAAAATAAATATCAAAAAAATAATCAAGCAACATTTGTTATGCAGTGCGCCAATGACCTTTGTGAAGTAATCGTAGTCGAAAAGACTTGGACGACTTACCAAATTTCTCAGAGTCTCAACGATGAACTCGAAAATATCAATAATAATATTAATAATAAACTTTCGAATGATCTTCAATTGAATAACTCCAAATCTTTCTCGATTGCATTTAAGAAAAGAAGCACGGCAATAGATTTCAATTCGCCTTTAGATATTTTCTCGGAATTCAAGCTACTTGGCGTAACATGGACTTCCGATTTGTCTTGGGTTAGACACTTCCATGATGTAGAATCGCAATGCTCACGGAGACTTTACTTCCTCCGCATACTCAAACCGCTTCTCACTCATGACGAGCTTTGGATCATCTTCGAGTCGATGATTGAAAGTGTTCTACTGTATTGCACTCCACTCTTTGGCAAGCTCAGTGGAAAGTGTCAACGGATAATTAAAAGACTTTTTCGACGAGCCCGACGCATTATCTGCTCATATGTAAGACCATGTGATTGCTCAACAAGAATTAAAGCTTTTTATGAAAACCGATCAACCTCCATTAGGAATCTTCTCATGTCTGCCAGTGTCGTTGATCATCCCCCACATTTAATTGTTCCGCCTTTTCATCATGGGAAAGTGTCTGTGCCATTCTCAAATACAGACAGGCGACGCAACTCTTTTGCAATTTACTCGGCAATCATCTTCAATAATTTGCTTGATCTTATTTAGCTAGTTATGCACCCAAAAATGTATACTACTCAACTTTTGATAAAGATCACTAAAAAAATAGTCGGTAGAATTTTTGTTAAGAAAGATTTTTTTACGAGTTGAATACAAAAATTCTAACTTAAATTGGTATTCTACATTATTCTTGTATGACTTAAGATCATAGGCATGTTACTTAAATGGTAGGTTATTCATCTATGATTCATAGATATCAATGATAAACACTGACATAAACATATTCATTGTGATAAAGAATTTTTTAGCTGCATTTGAAGTTTGTTAACGCTGAATGTTCATCATGAAATTTCAAATGAATTTGAACTATACAGTTGCCAAAAGAAATAGCCGTTACTGAATTCTGTCAGATTGCACTTCAGAGACAGGCATCAAGTAACGAGAAAGACTGCAGGAGGGATATTGGAATGTTGAAAGCAGACCTTTGTCTGGATATGACTGATTGAAAGGCAGGAGCTTAGCGAGAACGGAACCAGAGGTTTCACTTCAACATGATTTGTCATGACAGGTTTGGAGGTGGTTCTGTTATGGTTGTGGGCAGAATCAGTATGCAAGACAAAACAGACTTGTTCTCATATATTATTCTAAACGGTTCTTTAGTAGGGGCCAGCTGAAATCGCGATGAAATTTACCAACGTGTAGTCAGGCCGTATGCCCTCATCGTACTACAATTGTGAACTAGTATCTGGAAGAAGCAATTGAACGCATAAATTGAGCAGCGAAATACCCTGACTGAAACCACATTGAACACAGATTGTATTGAACATGCGTGGGTGATATTGGGGAGAAAAGCAAAAATCCAAATGAATCAACCTCTATCCATTCAGGAACTACAAATTGCAGTGGAAGAGGAACGAGATAGAATAACCCCATATTGATATAAGGAGACTTATGTGTAGCATGTAGAGGCGCTGTGAGGCCGTTAACGGGTTACCAAAGCGAGAGGAAAGCACATGGCCTTCTTCCTTCTAATTACATGTATGTTTGCGTTTTGAGCTTGAAAACAACTCCTGATGCAGTTAACTTTGAATTGTTCATTGAAATGAACCCACATCAACAGACAGATGTGCTTGTACATGCAGCACAATATGTAATGAGCATATCAGTGTATACAGCAGTGATATCTATGAATTGAAGGTGCACGTGAATGTAAAGATCTCATCATGACTATATCTATGACAACATGACATACCTGAATAATTATATGTCAAATTAGCAATTCATCAAAAGTGAAGCATTCAAATCACTATATACACTATAATGTAGAATTCATTAGAAATTTTGAAGTGATCCTTACCAAAAGTTGAGTAGTATATTTGTATTTGAACGAAACTTGCATGCTCAGCTATTGTCATCTTTTTCACTGATTTTGATTTTTTTCAATAAAAAAGGTATTATTAATTTAAAAGGGAATTAAGTTGATTTTCGAGGCAGCTTCATAAGCAGTACTATGTTTTATGTCTTCATATTAACTCTTGAAAACTTATTATATTTTTCTGGATCAATTTCGAGTTTGTTAGCTTAGCCAGGTTGGCTAATTGCATATTTTCCCACTAAGTTGCATGGATGTGCAAAGCATGCACCTGTCAAAATTATTGACTGAAAGAATGCATTTTAGGGTCAATACCTACTTACTTACTGCCCGATTTAGAGTTCTTGTTTCCTAAAGTTTGGGGGTTAGACGCTATGTCATGCCGTTCCGGTGTGGGCGGACTGCGCGTCTCCAAGCAGCCCGGTCATGCGCAGTGCGACGGTCGAGGTGCAAATCTCGCAGATCTTTCTCCACGTTGTGTATCAATTTCTTCCTTTGACCACCACGGATATTCTGACCACGGACTTCCACAAGCCGCGTCTTTTTGGGCCAGCTTAAGGGTGCGTCCACATTACAAGCGATATTTTCACCGAGCGATGGACAAGCCGCACCCTAGCTGTGAGCTGCGAGCTTTGACTGTCCACATGACAAGCGCCGCAATATCTTGAAAAGCATTTGATCGATAATCACGATTAATAAATTGTCGATGCTCTTTTTTCCACAGTTCGGGTTTCTCCTGTACCAAGGCAATAAATTCAAAGACTTTATTTGTATCTGACATGACTTCGATCCTCACTTTGTGCACGCAAGCAACTTTCAGGTTGAAACGGAAATGAACGCCTCAGTATCTGTCCATGTTTCTCGTTCACCCATTTTACGTCATGTCTTAAAATAAACATTTGGCATCGCTCAAACTTTGAGCGGTGATAAATATCGGGAAGTTGTAGTGCGGACATTGCTACTGCAACATGTAGGATATTTATCGTCGCTCGGCCGCGGCGCAGCTACCGCGCAGCTCAAAGCTCGTAATGTTCCACGACGTATCCTAAATCAGGCATGTGCTCTAAGTGCCCGAACCATCTCAATCGATTTTCACGGAGCACACTCGGTAGATCTGCGAACTCCAAGGCTTACCGTAGTCCATCCATAGATCTTCGTTCGCAAAGTTTGGTGGAACATATCCATCTGATCATGCGATTCTCGCTTCTTACAAGTCTGTTGATGTCATCAGTCTTCACTGACCATGTCTCTGAGGCATAGAGTAACACATTTCTAACGCAGGTGCGACAATTGTAGCCTCTTGGTCGTAAGCTAGTACTGCGATTCGTAAGTATTGGCAACAATTCCCGGAACGTCTTCCATGCCATTTTGACTTTTGAGGTAGTAGCGTCGAAACAACCTCCCGTCTGATCGATGACGTCGACAAAGTAGCAGAAAGAGTCGACAACCTCTAGCACGTCACTACCAACAGTAATTGTTTCAGGTGAGTCAATCGGAGTAGCGAAAACCCTGCTGCATTTGAAGTTGGGGTCAGCACAAATCGTGTTGAGGTTTGTACAGCGGTGGTGGATCCAACAATTGCAGTGCGACCAACAATTGCAATGCGAAATCATTGTCAATGAAAATCATCGTTCAGGATTTAGTTGTAAATGGCTAGAATCATAATAATATTCTATGGTGTTTGAATTCAACCACATGTGGATCAAATCTGTGTCAATTACTGATGAAGTATAATTGATTGCCATTGCAAATTACTCCGCTTTTCTTCAATTACGTTTCATATTAGGTTACTTAGCAATTACTTCAGATGATTACCGGTGCTGAACTATACACTTTCGCACCATTTCTTCTTCCGGGCGGATATTACGTGAATTACAATTGTTCCTCGGAATAACAGACCACACTTGTAGAGTTGTCATAAAATTAACACCTTTTTCTTCTAACCCCCATGTGTTTTCGATTCTCTATTTAGCTGTGTGGGGACACAATTCAGTTCGCACATTTGCTAAGATTTAAATTAATTTGAAGATTTAAACAGGGGCTTCCAGAAGATCTGCCGATCTCTTCTCTTTTTACAAAGGGGAAGTTATGTCTTAATTACAAGGCTAAGAAGTAATTAATTGCAATTACAGCAAATCTCTGATATAGATTCAGTGAAGCTTCTTTGTCATGATTTTATGATTCATATGACTATAAATATTATTGTTGGCCTTTTAACATGCATGTCTTGAAGTGAATCATGATAATTGTCTTTGATTGCGATATTTGATTCGTTCAGTATGGGGCACTTTTTGACATGGTAAACGTTAGAAAATACTAGCAGTCATAGTCACCTCTATCGAAGTTAATTAAAGCACAATTTATTTCTTTAAACTATTCAATGAGTGACTCCAAGGATTTGTAAAATATTACTTTTCCTTCTGTATTGTTGGCGTGATAGTCAATTCCTTGATAATTTATTCAAAACAGTGAAAATGAACATCTCATATGCGGTGCTAGATCAAAGAGAGTTCATTGAAAGAAATCGAAACTGCGAACAAATTGGCGATGTAATTGTTATTGAGTTGTTGCTCTAAATATATCTAGAATTACCTTAACACATTTTCTCAATGGGTGGTTCATCAGATGAGTAACTGAAAAGCCAGAACATCATGCACAATTCAAAAATTATCGTTATGCTGCCACAACGCTGTGGAGCACGAATTAGACCTGATAGTACTACTGTGCATAGAAAGCTTGTGCGCTTGTGCAAGTTTCTCACACGCATTTTTGACTTGATCTGTGAACGGTTTTATTTTTCAGTGCGGATAAATTTCTTGGGATTGTTCTCGTAATTTTTGACCGGCATTTTTTGATCATTATCTGATGCAACACTGTTCAATGTGCAATGAAACTTCGGCATTTGGATGCTCGTAAATCTTGTAAATTTAGATTTTAAAGTTGAGGATCATATCTTCAATTGACAAAATTTAAAATGAGTTCCTTATAGCTTGAAAATTAAGTCAAGCGTGCAGGCACACGTGCAGTTAGCGTTTGAAATTGACCAGACTTCACAGGTTGATTAAGAAACAGTCTCTGTCTATTTCAATTTTTGTTTTAACATCATCTACGATAGTGAATTTGCTTGGAAACTCATCAAACAATAAACATATACTATTCAGAATTATGCTAATTGCACTGATTTTTCTGAAAACATTTCTTCAACTTCGCTTCGCAACATCATTAAAAAAGAAAATATTTTCTCTATGTTCACGTTTCGAATACTAAACTGCTGACTGTTTTATGCATTGGCAACAAGCAAACAATTTACGTCGTATCAACGTAATATTTTTGAATTTACGTGAGTATTTTTCGTAATAATTACGTATTATTATATTTTTGACTTTACGTCGTATTTACGTAAATTTTGCTAAATGGCCAGCTATGGCTTTCTTTTTAGTCGTATATCAGCCACAGGAAGGTCTCTCATCTAATACTCAGTGCACCGGTGTAATGAGGCGAATACCTTAAGGAAGTGGTCAATGGTATCATGACTAGTGAATACTGCACAAACAGTATGTACAGGGTAAAATAAGAATTATGCATGATAATGAGAACTCATAATGAGGCAATCAATTGCATTGTCTGCAGTAGAATCCTGCGCGGTGGCGATTTTCGTACATTTCACAGCACCGCAGCCAAAACAAAATGGCTTCACCGCAACCGCACCGCTTTCGTTTCATGGACCTTATATATATATATATATAAATAGAAATGAAAAGCACCAAAAATGGAGAAATATATAGTAATTATCGTGACCAAAGAGAGTATAAATGAAAAGACCAATAGTAGCTAAAATGCCCGACCGGTTTCTGCCTCTTCGAGGCTTCTCAAGGGCTGCAATGAACTATATTTGCATAGTTAACTCAAAATTATACATTCGAAAATTATGGTATGTAGAGATGAAACACAACTTCTCACAAATAAAGATATGTTGCCATATCAGATAAGGACTGAAAAATAGAAATCGAATGAAATGTGGAATTGAATGAAATCTATGAAAATTTATACGGTTGAAGGTTCTTATTGATTACTGTATACATGTAGGCTATTAATTTTTATTGAGCACTGGTCTTAGTATATTGATGCAGATTTTTTCATTTTCTTCCCTACAAACTTTCCCGCAATTCGGAGGTAATTTGATGATGGGTATAACATTAAAAGGAGGATTTTTATTTCCTGAACAGGTATGTATATGCTTGCTCACTTCAAGGATTCTATTGAAGGATTCTATAGAATCCTTGAAGTGAGCAAGCATATACATACCTGTTCAGGAAATAATAATCCTCCTTTTAATGTTATACCCATCATCAAATTACCTCCGAATTGCGGGAAAGTTTGTAGGGAAGAAAATGAAAAAATCTGCATCAATATACTAAGACCAGTGCTCAATAAAAATTAATAGCCTACATGTATACAGTAATCAATAAGAACCTTCAACCGTATAAATTTTCATAGATTTCATTCAATTCCACATTTCATTCGATTTCTATTTTTCAGTCCTTATCTGATATGGCAACATATCTTTATTTGTGAGAAGTTGTGTTTCATCTCTACATACCATAATTTTCGAATGTATAATTTTGAGTTAACTATGCAAATATAGTTCATTGCAGCCCTTGAGAAGCCTCGTAGAGGCAGAAACCGGTCGGGCATTTTAGTTACTATTGGTCTTTTCATTTATACTCTCTTTGGTCACGATAATTACTATATATTTCTCCATTTTTGGTGCTTTTCATTTCTATTTATATATATATTCATAGTGACCAAGAGGTTAAAGGTTTCTTAGATTTTTTAAATGAATTGGATCAAAACATTCTGTTCACTTATGAAGAAAGTGTCGAAAAGTCTCTTACTTTTCTTGATACCAAACTGATTATCAAAAATAGCAAACTTGAAATTGACTTTCATTTAAAAGACACAATCTATACTCCCCTGGTGCATACGCACCAATCAGTTATAAAACCGCATCTTCAAATTGAACGGTTTTACGGACGACCTGATTGGTCGTATCAAAAAGAAAGTTGAACAAGGTGTTTGAAATGCATGCAAATTTGAAAAAGAGGATAAAATTAAAGTCTGTTGGTCCATTCCGTTCATTGAGGAAGGCTCAAAAGAGCTGCAGAAATTAAACCGTCATCTTCAAAATTCTGAAATAAAAGTTGCCTATAGAACTTCAAAATTAAGGGATTTCTTTCATAACAAAGATACTGTCCCTTGTGGCGTTAAATCGAACATTTCTTATCAATATGGTTGTGACCGCTGTTCTATGCGGTACGTCGGAGCCACTAAGAGACACTTCAATACTCGTATCAGTGAGCATTTTGCGTGGATATCTCTGTGCTACAGAGATATCTATGCGCGAGCATAGCCCCAAGGCTGAAAATTTCACTATTGTTGGTTGCTTCAGACAGCCATTAATTCTTGAATCCATCATGATAAAGGAAAACAATAATCTATTATCGAATGAGTGGAATCATAGAAATAGATTGTTTAACTGAAGTTGACTAGAATGGAAATTGACTCAAGGTCGCGGCACATCAGGGGGAACTAAGTTGGGGCATGAATGACCAATGAAAAGCTTTGATTTACACATGTGACTGATTCTAACCCAATGATACAGCCGTTGACAAGTGTATCTAAGTGAAAATGCGTGCGATTTATGTGCCACTATTGTGTATTGCATGAAGCTTAACCTCCGTTCTAGAGGTTTTATTGTTGTCGATTTCTTTGAGTGGAATGGATCACATGTTCTTCTTCTGAACTTGTAACATCAATGACGTAAAGTGGAACCATGCAATGACATTGACTCTTTGTGAACACATGTAAATTTGTATTTAGTGTGAATTTTCTGCGATTTTATAACTTGCAACCGCTGAGGATGATTCAATACGAGTGAATTGAAACTAGTCCGGAACCAGTCATTTTTCTTTTCATATATATATATATATATATATATATTGCAGCATAGAGTTCCCAGGCGTTTCATATTGTACAAAACAAACGATTTCCTGACTAGTTTTAAGGTCTTTAATTGCCTCATCTTCAGCGAGTTTTACATGTACAATTCATATTTATATAAATGCTTTCTAAAACTCAATTACAAGAAGAAACATCAAAATTGACTAAAGAAATGCGTCACAGCAATCGTCAGAAATCAATGTTGCAGTTCAGCATGACGTCATGTTGGTAACCAAATGTCGTGCTTTGCATCAGGGTCATATGATGCGTCACGTCATAATTCTAGAGATAACGGAAATTGTCCGCTCCGTTCATTCGAAAGGCAATCTGCATCTTTAATCAAAATTGATTCAAGAATATAGCGACTTTTGTGAGATCCCAAAACTTTGAAATTTTCATGCTTAGGGGCATGCTCATGCATGGAAACTTCAGTTTGAGTAGGGTATCCTCTGAAATGCTCACTTATACGAGTGTTTAAGTGCCTTTTTGTGGCACCAATAAGCCGGATTGAGCAACGGTCACAGCTATATTGATAAACATTAAATATATAAATATTACATCATATATAAATATGATTTAACACCTTTGGTTGACTTCATTTATTCCATATTTTTAAAGTTAATCCTGTCTTAGAAACCTATTGGGGCTACCTATATATAGTAGAAAAAATACATAAAAATATATAGGCCAGTTTCTATGTTGCACTATTCAACACGCAATGCTAATGATGAGAAAATGCAAAATGTAATCCACACATACATGTAATTCTATTATATAATTCATTGCATTACTAAGTTATATTTAAAACGTCCGACGAAAGGTAGCAATATAACGTTAACTGCATCAGGGTTCAATCTTTGTCATCTTTGTTCCAGTATGCGACCTGCACCGGTGAATATTCTCTCGCAGATAATATTACCTGTTGCTTCTTAAAATGAATTGTAAAACTTAATTGATACAAAATCTATCACGGACTTCAACTATCGCCATCATCGCACCGCATATCAGTCATTCTTTCTTCATCGCACCGCGCAGGACTCTATTCTGCAGCAAAGGCACAATGATATTGGGAAGCACAAGCATAAAAAATTATTAATGGACCAAAATCTGCGCTACATCTGCACAAGTTGTTTCAGAATCTTTCTCTATCAAAATCCGAAGAAAACATGCGAGTATGTTTGTGCGGCATTTGATCATTGCTCATTGTTGCTCGTCTGAATGTTTAGAAAGCAATGAAAATAAAGAAATACCCTGCATATCCATCACAGCAATTACAGTAGCTTTGGCGATGTACCTTGTGAGCTGTAGCAGCATGCTGTAATCACTGTCTGCAAGTCACCTACAGCTATCTTTTTCATTTTAGACTGAATATCACATCTCCCGCATATATTTGAAAGTTATTTAATATTGGGAAAATAACAAAATTAAGTTATCTGAAATCATATCTATAATTCAAACCATGGCACAAGCTTACGAGGAGTGCGAGATATATCGCTATTGTCTGAAAGGATACATTCGTGATATTTTGCACCTGCTCTATTTCAATATGAATACTACTAATGTTTCATCACGAATCTTTCATGAAATAGGAAAATTAAGATAAAATTCCTATGTCTGATACAACCAAAAGCACATTTATATTACGGTCAATATCAAAAAAATCAGCGCGTTGTGTGGATACTCGTAACTTATCATTTCCAACAAAAAACTACAAGCCTGTCATACATTGATAGCCTATCATGAAAATTCTGCGCTAGGCATGCTCAGTTTTATTCTTATTAGCAGATGATATACATAATAATGGGAAAAGTGCCTTATGCTTTATGCATCTGTTGTCCTGAGCAGCAGCATGACACATTCTTTCATCAGCACTTCGTCTGCACTGCCTGTCTGGCCATGTGGATAGAAGATTTGTTTAGCTTTTTAAAAGCCTTGTGTTCGAATCCTGATTAGATGAGTCGCGATCATGAAGATAAGGTGCTAGCGTGTATTTAGACTTAATTTGCATCATATTTCAGTTAACAAAAATTATGTCAAGTCTCCATGAGTCTTCAGTGCTGCCAATTTTTCAAAGCATGTTTACAGTGTACAAGTTTTTTCTATATTACAGACTTGCAGTGCATGTACATTGTGCGTATACTTATTGCATTTTCACGTAATTTATTAGTAAAGTAATCTCACTTGACAAAGTTAATTTCATTTGTTTTGGTAGATGGGATTAAAAGTTCAAATTGCTCCTATAATGTCATTTCCCTGGTAGAATGATTATTCTGAAACATGATTGATCGAAGAATATTCAAATTGCTCAATTATTCAATGGACATGACAATACCTGGAGAGAAAATGATCACAGTTCGATGTGAAGCTCCTGGTTCTGATTGCCACCATTAATCAATGCAATCGCCTTGGGTCCTTGTGTAACGGATGCAGACACGCCTGCCTAATTGGCTTCGTCATTTTGGGACTCGGCTTCGTGACTTAGTTGAGGCTGAGCTGTAATAACAAGCATCTCTACTGCCACACCTCTTCCTCTAAGAGACACGCCATATCTATGCCAAGAATGCAGAGAGCATCGTCGACAAAAGTTGTTTTCTTCCATAGTCGTTTGAATGGCTCACAACGATAGATGCGTGTCTTGACGTGTTTAGTCATATTTCACAAACAAATCACGTTTGCGTGTCTACCATGATGAGTGAGAGTCATTGGTATGTGAGTCTCACACACTAGATTGTTATGCGAGACAAATATGGCGGCGAAAGACGGCGCTACCCTAACCTGATCGGATGATATCAATTCGATGCCGGTCGAGGATTTACTGCAGTTACAAGATGATGCAAGGAAAGAGGAGGTCAATGCGACGGGCATTGAGGAAGAATTTGAACTCGGTTGATTATTTAGACTTGAAATATTTGTTTGGGGTGGACACTATCGCAGAGAAGGAAGCCGGGCGCCGACCCGACCTTCATGTTAGGCCGACTTCGGTTGATCTTGTGTACAAACTTCTTATCATTGAGTAAGTAGGCCTAAATGTAGAGCCTAACGGTAGAGTGTCGACGCAAAAAAAGCTTAGTACACCGTGAAAAATTTTGCATCAAAAGATTCGTTTTTTGCGGAGATTACGGTCCTGCTGTCTAAAAAAATGTTTGACCACTTTTTAAGAAGATGAACTTTCGCAAATTATTCCTGTCTATATAATAGCGCCGTGGACCCATTATATAAGTAGTGTGAAACTCAAAAGATAGGAAATTGAATGAACATTTACTAACAGGCATCCTAATCAATCGGAAATTAAGCTTATTATCAACGAATTAACATCGCATTATAATGCAAGTCTTCATGAAAAAGTTGAGATCTTATTGTGCTTCTTTGTTGAAATGTCATGTTGTTAATTCAATTTTCATCCACATGGTTTTATGATTCACTAAATCTTTAGCTTCATTTCTTGAATCTGAAGAGTAAAGTGGATCCATTTACATCTTTTAAAATTAATTGTGATCATTGTCTTTGATTATGATATTTTGCTCTTTCAGTGGCAAGTTATTTTGGATATGATCACGCTTAAGAAATTAAGAAAATACTATTATTACTAAGGCTGAGCATTAAAGTAACAGTAACCCATCGAATTAGTAATTTAACAAACTTTACCGTGGATGGTTGTGATGACACGGAGGATTTGTAAAATGCTATTATTCCTTCTGTTCCTATTATTCCTCCAAAACTGTAAAGCAATTGCATATCTCATATTTGGTAGGCCTACTGGGTCTCAACTCGAGTTCATTTAATTAAATTGAAGCTGTATACACATTGGAGATTTAATTAATACTGAGTATTGCTACTCTACCCAATATACTTACTCTATGGTGTAATGTAGCTTAGAACATCCGGGAGCTGCATTTTGTGGAAGTTGACACTCAGTTTCCGTATTTTTCAATTTCCCTCCTCTTCATCTTGAAAATGCTGTTTAAAGAGATTCAAACTGAAGACACAATACTGAGATACCGAGGCTTGTGATCTCTAGAAATACCATTACAAAATTACTAGAATTACTTACTTGGACACCGAATCTCAGCTGTCGGCTCGCCAACAGCGCAGGTCGAACTTTCTCCAAATTCGTCTATCTCTCGCCATTCGAATCCACGTTCTTCCGTACAGCTTTGTTACTAGAATACTATCTATAATATTATGAACAACAATGCGTGACAGAACACTGCCCAAAGGGTTCATTAGATGCCATTGATAGGCATTGTGATGTATTTCATAATTTTGAAACTTATAATCCAATTTCACATTATGACTCTTCTGACTTCGGCTTGGAACCTTGAATTCTTGTAATCATAGCTCTGCATTAAATCAGCCTGAAGCATTCTGGGGGATCATTCTGGTGGCCGATATCATCACAATCTGACCAGCGATTGACCGATATTTGTAATTTGTCACCAAATTGATTTAAAGATTGATTATTTTGAGAAAAATCAGAATTTTAGCAACACAAATATTACAAATTCAATTTGCTACAATTGTATGACATTTGGAAAGATCATCACGACTGGCAGCAGGCCTGTCTTATCTCATACAAGCAAACACTTATGATGACTTTGTTATTTGGCATATTTGCCGTTACTGTCTAATGATTGAAATCCGTATTGTACCGATAACTATCTAATAAATAAATGGCTTCGTACATTGATTTCACCAAGAACAGTAGTCTATCTAAGTGGTACCTTCTAAAAGCCAAATTAATTGATTTTATCAGCTCTATTTTGGAGAATTTGTATTTTATATGAATGAATATATATTTTTAAAAAGGCATCGGACCATTTTTCTGAAGAGTCTTGCTGGATAGCAGATGAATCACCTTGCTACTAAATATAATGAGTGTACAAGGAGTTTTGGATCGGTGCATTTACTTGAATAACAATTACAAAAACCTGAAAGCGACATTTCAATGTAAATTGGGCGTAATAGCAAATACTCCCTTACGTGGATATAATCATGCATGTTAGCCATAAGCTCTTTATACGTAATCTGAATGACATATTTAATCCCTAAATATCCCTGAAGTACTTTGATATACTGGGTATGAAGAGGAACAATATAGCCTGCACGAGTTTTGCTTTTTGGGTGTAATGGCAAGCCTATAGCGGAAAATCTGATAACTGCTAATAGGCCCTTAATCATAAGAAATGGCTTGTTATTTTGCCTTAAATTTTCGTGTAGGATTCTTTACCATCAGTATCAGATTATCTACTATCAGATAAGAGATAATAATGCTAACTTTTCAATCCTCAAAGGCATGAACCTTGGTCTTCTAAATATCCTTGGTTTTTTCTCCTTGGGTCTTGGGATTTGTGCCCATGTTCATGGAGAAGCTTGGGGTCAAACCAACTCAAGTTTTTTCTCAACCCTGCTGGAAATTGACAAATTTTGTAATATTAGGACCCTGACTGAATAGTTCTGTTGTTATTTCGTCCATAAATAAATACATTGACTGATCAGCGTCATCTTTCCAAAGAGAAATTGCGAAAGATTGACGTTTCAGACTGCTTCGACAAATCGTTTAGTTACAATCACTCAGCAATGTTTCAGTAAGGTGACTTATTCAAGCAGATATTGAATGTACAGGGATGGTCAGAATGGCAATGTTCAGACGAATTAGATTGCGTGCATGCTCAGTTGATAAAATGGTTGAAAGATTCGCAAATTATGACCATGAAAATGACGTGCTTGAAAGCGGTGATGACTCCGATGACGAAGATAATCACATCCTTCTGATGTGAACGATGATCAGGACATTGTTCAAGACCGGAGATACCTCGTCTAATCCACATCGTGGAAATTTGGGTCTTGCAAGTCGTGTTTCGACCATCCAGCCATGCTCGGTTTACAGTCCTGATCTCGGCGAAGTAAACAGCACATTAGAAATTAGCCTATATTTGGACAACATAATGCTCCTGTTCTGGGGTACTATGACCTTGAAAAAAAGTACATTAAACGAGAGATTTTTTAACCTGTCTTCTCCTAAACATGCTAATTAATGCATAGTCCTTGTGAATGCATTAATCAATCTGCTGTAAAGAAGGAAGCTTCCAACAATTGAATATAATCTTTTTGTAGGTACCCATTTATAAATTCAATTGATCAATAAAGGAAAACTCGTCATGTGGTTTGCAGCTCAACCATTAACAAGCAACTCAACCTTAATTTGAGGAGTCCGTTCTGATTGAGAGCACTACACGGAACTACTGGGCATTTGCACATGCATTAGGCACAGGTTCGATGGCTGTTGATAACTGTTTTACGAAGTGACAAGATTGACAATAACACAGATGAGACAACCAATAAGAAAGGAAACTGACAATTTGCTACATGTAACCTACTGTACATGTATATAGAAAATCATGATATGGCAAGTTTGCAAGTAGATACACTAGTTAAGACAATTAAAATAAGAATTAGACAATCACTAAGTTAGCGCCTAAATGATAAAGCAAAAATACAAGTTAACTAACATCAAGAAAAATCATGATATGTTCAGTTTACGCATAAAATACTAGCAAAGACAATTAAAAGAATTAAACAATCAATGAGTTTACAAATTAAATGATAAGCAAAAAAAAGTCAAAAAATTTAAATGAATAGTTGCATAAATAATTAAATAAACTAAAATAAATAAATAGAAAATAATATAAAAAGTTAAAAAAATGTAAATGCAAAAATAACAAATTGCATGTGCAGATGCCAATTAGTTCCGTGTATTGCTCTCAATCAGAACGGACGAAGCGCCGAGCTGCAAACTATATGACGAGTTTTCCTTTATTGATCAATTGAATTGAATATAAATCACAATCTCAAGCTCGCACTGTCTACAGATTTGTCATTTGCTGTGTGTATATACTCATGCAATGCTTAAAATTGTCTCTCAAGATAAAATAAACAGATACAGTTACATGACACAAGGCCAGTGGCGGACGCAGAAATTTCTGGTAGGGGGGGGGATTGTGTTGTTCAAGCCGACAAAAAGTCAAACAGGTAGCTCATGAACCAACGCAAATCAAAAAGGCGGCACAAATTCAGGCACGGCTTTTGTACAAAATAACATCATATTACACATCTCATTTAGTGAGCTTAATTAGTTATAATTTTGAAAATATGGTTACAGCAGGCTTGTTTCAAAATATCTAGGTCAATTTGAGACAAAAAAAACAGCCGCAAATAGCTGAAAAAAAAAAAAAAAAAAAAAAGCAATAGCATTGCCTTAAGGTAAAATTTAAGTGTGTAAAAAACAGCTCAATTCAAAAAAAAAAACGCATCAGTATACATAAAAATAACGCAAAAGGCTTAATTGAAGGATATAAAGCTAACTGTGATACCATATAAGAAAAATTGATATACATGTGCTTACAAAGGAATATTTTACTGATTTTTTGACGAGCAAAATTATAAAAATTGATGAGAAAGCAAAATACTCGTCATTTTTTGTGTATACTTGTGGAAAATCAACGCTGAACAAAATAGTTGAAAAAAAAAACTAAATAAAAAAAAACACAAAAAAATAACCTCAGCGACTTCTCAAAAATGCGGAAAAACGAGATGAGTTCAAACCTGACACAAAAAGGATTCAAAAAACGAGAAAAAAAAAATAACATGATCGTGATGCTGCGAAAGAAACAATACAAAGGCGATAAAAAAAAAATCTCTAAAAAAAACAAGTCAGATGCCAAAAAGAAAAAAAAGGACAGGTCAAACATAAAAAAAAAAAAAGAAGCTAAACATGCTAAAAAAAAAGACAATTAGAAAAAAAAAAAACGTCTGGGAGAGGAAAGCTTGGCCCGACAAAAATACATACAGCAAGACACTATTCACGGCATTCATGTGAAAATCAGCCTACTTCACATGGCAAGTCGTAAACCCAAGCAAGCAAGTCGGGCCGATTCCCTCGATTGGAGTAATTCTCCTTGCAGTAGAAACTTTTCAATGACACAGCTTGGAAGGTTACTTGGGCAGTTCCTTGAATTGTCCCGAATTGACTGTGATAAAATATTTCGTCTTATTTATCTTCTTCGAATGAAAGTTCTCCGCATCAAAATAACCAACGAATTACCCCAAGGTATGAACCCATATTGAAAAATTTCAACCAAAATTAAATTTGAATTCCTCTTTTTGACAAAAACGGACGCAAAACAGAAAGAATGAAAATAGGGAAAAAAACTATGTGTTTCAGGAACTTACAGAAAAAGGATAGCTCTCTCAGCCGTCATAAAATTTCTTTATCGTCAGGTTCATAATACATAGTTAAAAAATGGAATAACCAATGTTGAAGGGAAGAACATCGTCAAATTAACACGATCACAAAGGCATTCTTAAAAAGGCAAACCCCGGTCAAGCGCTTGTGGACCGCGAGCTATCGTTTACGAATAAAAAAATTAAATAGTGCTTAACTTCAATCTTAGGGTTGTAAAACGAGGAACATAAACCGAAAATTGAAGAAAAGATAAACCAGAAAGGCGCGCATAAATCACGCGAGACCGTTTGGCAAAAATGTTCACCTGTAGATCATAACTTGGCCAGAGTGAAGAGTCCTTTCATAATAAATTAATGAATTGCTCGCATTTACAAAAAAATCAGTTTGATATCAAAAAAAGAAGAACGGCAAAAATATGTTCCCAATGGAAATAAACTTCTGCAGAGACCTCTTCAAACCGTGTAGAGTTCAGTCCAATTGTTTCCTTTATTCATGTCCTCCAACCTCCACAAAAATCAATATGTTTGTTAGATATCACAAGTATACTCCCCAATATCCCCAGACTATCTTCCCCCAGGTGCACAAGGCCTATCAAATACACGGATGTGGGTGTATATCTGACGATTTATGTGTAGCAACCCATCCTTTCAATCAAAAATCCTTGATACGCTTTTGTTTTATCAGACTAAAGCAACACGACACAAAACCTTTAATGTATCTGTTTGAAATATCAACTCGTGATTGTACATGAAGTTGCACTATTGTTGGAGATTGATGGCAAAAGTGACATTTATAACCGAAGCCGAAGTCATAAATTCTACCTTAAATGCATCTTCATTCATGAAGCTCTTGGGATGGATTCCCTATCAAGGGAATGTCATCGTAGTTTTCTTGATATTTGAATCGCCGTTTTATGGCTCAACAATCGTGCTTCTGTCATGATTGTCTTTCATGGAGTTTTGAATTATCTGTCACCAACTCACCGTTGCCTTGATATACACTCGAGTCTTGATCGACACAGTGAGGGAGTCTTTGACTGACGAAATATTTTCTGCAACGTTGAAAGGAAAATGCATATCATTTCAATGACGATGCAGGCGATGTGAACGTTTTACTCAGGAAATGGCTTTGAATAATTGAAAGTCATAAATGAAACATTACGCTACTCAGAGATTTAGTGATCTTGATAGTGCTGATTTTATGGTGACCAGAGACTTATGTTTTGTCAATCAGCTGAGATTTTGTTAGAACGTGCATTACATTCAGTTTTTACAGACCAATTTATTGCTACACATTCCTCAGAATATGGCCTTAGTTGCAGTTAGAGTGGGAGCAGCAGGAGTTTTCGATCCGTACCCGCTCCCCAGCACGCTCTATATAATTTCAGCGACCACTTGAGTACATTTACTAATTAATCTTGAATAATTAATTTTCAAATTTCATGATTCACTCAAAATGTTTTCCTGATACAGTGGCGTAGCAGACCACCTCAGATGAGGTAATCTGAGTCCAATGAAAGAACCGGGAAAAGAACGTAGGCCTAATGTAATTCCAAGTCAATTTTAGTCCTTTAGGCGCATTGCTCAAAATATATTTTTTATTATTATAATTTAAAGAGCAAAATCATTTTCATAACAACTCCATTTCCACTTATAGTCATTACCAAAAACAATATAGGTAAATCATAACACTATAACCTGATGTATTTACTTACGATATAACAACTTTACTTGACGATATTTCATTGAAGCAAACTTGTCGATAATTGTGTCAACGAACGAACACACTCTCCTGATAAGTGTTTGAGAGAAGAAGTTTCGATTAAAAATACCCGTTGTTTCATGCGTTCTTGAGTCATGGTGGAACGCAGGTAGGTCTTGATTCGCCGAAGCACACTGAAGGTTCACATGTCACCGATGTTAGAGCAATTGTTTGTGAAGCCATTAATGCTTTAGAGACAAGAGGTAGAGCGTCACACAAATCCAAGGAATGCATTTGTTTAAGAAGGGTAGAAGGATCATTTGCTTCTCCAAGTGCCACTCGCAAATCTGAATCAGTGAATAGAATGTGTAATTCGTTGCGCAACTTCTCTTCTTCTTCTTGAACTAAATCTGGGTGATGTTTCTTCAGTTCATTCACAAGTCGTACAACTTCAAATGCATCAGCTTTCAGTACATCAATCTCGATGGCTGAAATAGTTTTATCCACTGAAGACTTTCGATGTCGTTCAAATCGTTGGTCTAACTGAAAAATTAGTGTTCGATGATTTCGTACATTAATTGCTTAAGTTTATCCTTCTCAAATTGGGATGACGAAGATGATGGCTTAGGCCTACTTGGAGTGTAACCGCTGTCAAGGAGATGTTGCTCGTTGATTTGTGGGACTCTCTTTTCATGATTAAAAAAAAAAGGCTCATATTGCTTCGCTTCCTCGACGAACGTTTGAAAGAAACTTCAGAGCGTAGTTCACACAAGTTTGCACGATAGTCTGCTACCTTCGAAGATATTTCAGCTGGATCAATCATCACACCTTGAAGTTTCTTCTTGTCATCATGTCGGATAATGCGAAAACTTTACGAAAAAAGAATAAGAGAAACACATTCTCACAATTTCCCAATTGATATCGCAATCCTTTCGCTTCAGCGCGTAGCAAATCAGCAAGCAGAGGACTCCGGAAGAATATTTTCTAAACAACATTGAAAATTTCACAATACTTAGAAGAAATAGCACAGACAGATTTTCCTCTCGTCAACCAACGCGTAGTTGACGCAAGAGGCAATGGACTGGATAACATAGAAGCACGTTTTGGTGAAGGCGAAAAAATGTTGTCAAATTTTGCAAAAATCCGAAAAATATGGATACCAACGGAATATTCTTACTGACACTTTGTGCTACTAATGCCCATTTGTGTGCATAACAATGAACGAAGTTTGCTGAGGGCCAAATCTCCTTGATCTTAGTTTGCACTTGTGCTTAACCCATCATGTTACTTGCACCGTCGTATGACTGGCCGATCACTGAAGTATTTTTGGTTACAGGACTCAAGACTTTCACATATTACACAGGCAAGATTGTTAGCTGATCTGTCTGCTGACACATTGACAAGGTCAATCAGATGTTCGAAGACCGATCCATTGTGAACAAGTCGGACACTGACAGCATTTGACTTGTATTTGAAATGTCCGTTGTATCGTCAGAAATTATAGATATAAAAGGAGCACCTTTGATTCGATTCTCGATTTCACCGCGAAACCTGATCATACAAACACTTAATCAAGTCGTTTTGAATATCAGGTGATAATCCTGAAAATGGGAGACTGTGATCAGGAGAGACACAATTTTTAATCAGCGGTTCAGAACTAAA
Organism: Prostheceraeus crozeri; assembly: GCA_907163375.1. Lineage (NCBI taxonomy): Eukaryota > Metazoa > Platyhelminthes > Polycladida > Euryleptidae > Prostheceraeus > Prostheceraeus crozeri. The sequence goes on from CAJQUW010015129.1 coordinate 113,039, forward strand.
TTAACTGAGGAGCTTAATCAATTCAATGTAATTTCCACGATTTGGACTGTCAGTGCTCTGAATGACCTCTAAAAGAAAGGCCTTGGCAAACAAGGAAAAGAGCGGCTTTAATATGATGTCGCATCATTTCTCTGTTCTTCCTCACTTCCTCGTTGTGCATATTTCTCAAAGTTTTGAACTCCTCATTTAACATTTCATCGGATTGCCAATAAGTTTAAGAGAGGTGATCGCGGCCAGATGCGTAGGAGATTTATATGTCTCTTCACATGATTAGAGAAATTCGCCAAGTCGAGTAATCCTCTCGTCGATGAAAACACTGTCGTTTTTGGTTTAAAGATAAGGCACGGAAAGCAGAAAAGTGTCTTTCTAATGGGGCAACCAGTCAGCCATTCGTATTTTTGATATTGCACTTTCTCCTTCCTTCAAAGGTGAAAAGGTGAAAATCGGCTATCTCTTCCTTTAGTTTTTAGTTCTATTTTCTTTGCGTAGGAGAATTTTGTAAATTTATCAATTCCTCGACAGTTGCCATGAGTATTCTCCGTTATAAGTAGCGATGTAATTGAGTAATAGCGAAGACCGGAGAGGGTGGTTACACTCTGCTAGCAGATATTGATTCTAGAATATCAGACAGCAGACACATGGCAGCTGGCAGGAGGGCGACGCAGAGAGGAGACGTATCATTACAATGTTTGCTGCATCCAGACCAATCAGAGGCGCGCTATTGATAACTCTACTGCTGTACAGGTGTGATTCTGTCGCGAGATAGAATACTCGTATCTCTCCGCCTGTGTTAAAGAAGTTTTGTGAATTGGAAAACGGAAACATCGAACAAGATTATATGACCTTCATGTTAATCAAAATCCTATCATCACATATTTGTAATTTCATTTTCGTTTGTAAATTCCGGTGATTATTAGAATACTATAGGCGCTACGCCCCTGTCCTGATAGTAATTTAGGCATGCGAGTATTCTTAAATTTTGATGAATTTAGTAAGTGTATGTATTCACATTAGTATAATAAATATTCATAATTCAAAAGATGCAAAGGCATGCCTGCTTGTCAATGTGCAATTGTGACTCTTGCCCGTAAAAGGAGTTGTCATTAATTTGTGATGTAAAATAATTTATACTGATTTATGGCAATAATGTACTGTGAACATTACTGTGTCATATCTCACAGAAATCATATTTCCTGATTACTTGTGTTCAGAACACTCTCATCTGTACTTGACGTAGCTGAAATCATTGACTGAGAGAAGAAATGCGTGTGTAACTGTGAGTCAGGGGCTCATCTCCTAAAGTCCTAGCGAATATTTAATGATGTTGACATTCGTCGCGCTAGATTTTGTTGCAAACCGAACATATTTAATTCGACTGTGAATCAACGCATTTAAAGGAAGTGTCAAGTATAAGAGTAAAATCTTGACATCAAGGAAAATTGTCTTGAACATCGGCGAACAGACCCGTTCCCGGCCCATTATAGGCCGGACCTGGTTCACACCTGGTTGCAGTAATTATGGAAACATACATGACGTATTAATGAAACGTATTAACGTCAGAATTGCGAGCTGCAGGTCACAATGAGCTTAAATTCGTCAGATAAATATCTTACTGGAAGTATTTACTGCTTCACAGAAGTAGACATGCGCTCATAAAAGTCGTTCAAAGCGCACTATAATGGGTGATAAAATTCACTCAGTTTCTGGGGATTCCAAAAGTTCGGGCACTTGCCTTCCATCACTTTTGCGGACAGGCTACGCTAAGTTTGTTCAGAACTACTCAGGAAATGCCAAATTTGTCCAGATTGTAAGTCACTATTTCTCATTCGATTCATTCGATAGGCCATATAGAGCTCTGGCTTCGCGAACAACTTGATTCATACTCAATTTCTTATTAAGATATTTGCGATCCGAAAGATTACCAACCCACTACGGTTAGTATAGTTGCAAAAATGAATTTGGTATATGGAGCACTTGATCGAGTAAGGATACATTGTGGCGTGAGCTTGAAATTAATTCATCAGCTTCACTCATGCGATTGGTCAGCTCATGAGCGTAAATGGATGAACGCATCATAAATCTGAATATTAGAAATATTACAAAATAAATGAATATGCTAAAAGCTAAAATTTTTTCACAGAATTTTCACCCCTAGCATAGGTGCGAGCGATGACCGAAACTAGGGGTTACTCAATGAAAAATAATAAATGATATCGTTTCAAATAAGAAACAGCAAATCAGAAGCCTGTTCGAACGCCTCTTGAAAGTATCAAGATTGCATTGGTCAGGAAAGTGGCTTGGTGAGCTTCTAAAGGCATGACGTGTAAATAAAATAGCTTTTCGAGCGACTCATAGTGCGTTCTAAGCTCGCATGATAGCATGTGAGTGCATCATTTCCGCGTGTTTCTTCTGGAGAAGAAAGTAGATTTGGTTGCGCACTCATTTACTGCAGAGCTGCTTCCACCGAAATAGTGTTTGCACAAGAGACTGGGTGAAGCAACACAATGTTTGACGGACAGCGGTCGCAAATCGTTGGCAAGTTTTTCACTCATAAGATTCTTGACACGAATCTCAACCCGTTAGAGGAAGTTTAGTTTACATCTGTGGACGCCGACCCACAGATGACAGCAATACTCCATCAAAAGGCGAATAGTGGACTTGTGAAGATAGCTGCTGGCATGATAGAGACTACCAATGCGTTGAACTGCCCGCTTGCAAATGGACTGGATGTTCGGTTTCCAGGACAAGTCTTCCGTAACCGTTAATCCAAGAAGGAGATGAAATCTTGATGTCTGATCCTATTATCTGACATCCTTATGCTATGTTGGTCATCATCTCCTTCAAATCGTGATCGCAGAATACTCTCAATGCTAAAAATGTATGTAAAAAAGTATCTTACCGACATGCGAACCGTATCAAAATAATATGAAAAGAAATAAATGAACCGTATCATAGAAAGTGATGCTCAAATTATTATGTGTTGAATCTCTTTTCCAATACTGCTCATGTCATATATCACTATTAAAAAAGAAATGTACCAGCAAAATGCATTACATACATGTACTTGCACTTTTACATGCACGTCTTACATTCATATGCATCCAACTAACCCCACACAATTATTCAATAATTCAGCAATTTTCAGTTAAGCCATTTAGATCATTAGCATTTTGTTGTGAAGTGACTTCACCAATTGATTGTGATCCACTTGTGATAAAGTCTCGTCGTCTTTGCAAGTTAGCAGGAAAAATATGAGGTCTGAAAGTATTAACTGGCATAATGGTCTTGTGGTAGAGTGTTTTTTCTGCGTCCGGAAGAACTGGGTTCAGATCTTGGTTGGGTCAAACCTGGGACTTGAAACAGGCACACACCGCATTTTTCCTAAGCACTCAGCACAAAAGTGAGAGTCGGAAACATGAAAATCAACCACATGGGAGAACGGCGATCTCGCGCGTTTTGTTCTTCAAACTGAAAGCAATTTTTATTTTCCAATGTTATTTCAAAATCGCAACACTCCAGCTATATTTTACATGCAGCATGTTACATGCATGTTACATGCAGTTCAACAAACACTGAGTGTAGCATTACTGACGTCAGGACTTCAATAAAGCTTTCCATTTCTGAAATTTTTCTTTGCACAAATTGCTCGGAAACGTCTCATTACACAATATCAAATTTCAAGAGATAATTGTCAATTGGGAAATATTTGATCAAAACATCCTATCCTTCAGTACAGACTTGTGGGACAATAATTCAATTGTCAAATGTCATTTTTGCGTGACTAGCTTGTGTTCAAAAACAAAACGTAAAATCACGAATTTCGAAATTCTTGAGCGAAGATAGACTTCTAGTTTTATGGATTTTCCCCTTGCATGCATATCAACTGCCTAAATTTAGACTTCACACATTCATTAGGCATGAATGACTGATTTGCATCACTTTAAAGGATGAATTTGCTTAATTCGCAGAAGTAATCCAATTTGTATATTCGACACCTGATGGAATTGACATCCGTAACTTTACTTGTGATAGAACAACTAATAAAAGTTAACTTGTGAAGTATTTCGACTAGCCCATTCAGAGAAGACGCAATTATATTTTTAAGTTATGCTTATATACTACTTAATCGTAATCATAATAGCAAAAGTATTATATTCATTTTAAAGATAATTTTTTGTAAATAATTTTATTAACTTTATTACTCTACTTTAAATCGATCAGGTCAAGAAAACAAACACATTTAGTAGGGCGCATTCAATTGCATATGAAGACCATCAGAAGACTGTACGTCATTCAACAATTTGTTTTTGTAGTTTTTGATCGATGTAATTGATTTTATAATTTTCCCAGTTAACTGCAAAATCGCGGTGCACAACTTCACTGGCCTGTTCAGTGTAGATTGCGAGGCCATGGTATTCCTCACAGAAATGGGCGATGTGAAGCAGAACTGCATGCACTTTGGTAATCACATTGATGTTGAGTGCCATCTGCCATGAAACTTCCATGGTTTTTTCACATCATCTTTATAGCAGATATGAAAATTTTAATAACATTTTTTAATAATTTTATAATAATATCAACTTTTTATCATTAATTCATTAATATTAATTTTACTAATATTAACAATATAGATGTAGTTCTGCAGTCAAAGCGAGTTTTTTGAAAGAGACTTTCGCAATTCTCTAACAAACATATTCGCAGTTGCCATGAGCTCACATGCAGCTAGTTGGAGGCATCTTCATTCATGCATGTGACCTTGCTTATTTCATACATGCGTAATAATCGAGTGTATGTTGATGATACTTGTGTTTGACATGGAGGTTGCATGATAATTTTGTCACGAATTAGTGTCAGCTGTTGATGCCTAAATGGCATTTTAAGACATCCCCATTTTCACATTTGGGATGGTGGTCACCCTTCGGAAAAGAAAGAAACTAGATAATCCAGCCAATCATGCTAATAACATTTTGAAGATATTAGGCGATAGTTGCCAGGGTAGGTTTTGACCCGGTTAAAATGAAAAATCCCGACGAAAGGGATTATTGATCGGTTTTGTGGAATTTATGGGATTTAGTGTTTTTCCGTTTATTTTCATGATTTTTGTGCCTTTATACAAGACGTCATGACGCATGTTACAGGGATGACATGGTAATGAAGAACAATCATCTTCTATGCGTTTTCAACTTCTCAGAGCTGGTCTGAATTATTTGATAAACTAATCCCCTTTCATCGGACGTTTCTGACGTCTCTTTTTTATGAGCTTGTTACAGTCTTTTGTTGAAACAGGTTTTGTTTCCGCTTCGTTTTAGTTGTTGTTTTAAAATTGATTCATTTGAACATTGTTTCAAATGGGGATTAAAACAATCAGACTTAACAAAGGGCTTAAGACAATAATAGGAAAAAGTGAGGGTATTGCTTATTGCTAGTCTTAGTGGTGAATTGTAGATATACGGATAATTGAAAACATGAAACGTATGGATGGATTTTACAAACATAGAGATATTCAAGTCGCATTCCGCTTGGATTCCAATTATTGGCTATTTTTTGTTCAGCAAATGCGGTAAATAAAATTTCAATATGCACACACATCTCTTGATCTAAACAAATTATATGTACATCGAAATTACCTGCGTATTACATTGTTATTGCATGTAAGTTGACTAGGAATGGTAGCGATAATGTTGTTGGCGATAATCAGATGGTTTCGTGTATAAGTTGCATATTTTAATCACTGAGGCATACTATGGCAAAAATTGCAGATAACTAATACACGAACAATTTTTTCAATAAATATTGATCAGGTTGCCATAAATGGAAGCCCTTGAAATCAATAAAAATCGACTTATTCAAAAACACCTCGATGGTTTCCTCTATAAATTGCAGATTTTTTATCACAGAGGCTTGCCATAATAGAAAAAACAGGTGAATAACACAGACAATTTTTTTCAATAAGCATTGATCAGGTTGCCATATATGGAAATCTCTGAAATCTATAAAGATTGATTTATTACATTATTATTGCATGTAAGTTGACGAAGAATGGTAGTGATAATGTTGTTACATGTACAAAAAGATGATCCGAAAATTCAATTCTCACAAAAAATTGATCCCTCTAAAAACCTGCCAATAATCCCGTTAGGATCCCGCCCGCGAGATTAATCCCGTGCCAACCCTGATAAATAGTTGCAAGTTTGAGAGACAAATCATATCGTTCCTATAGAAACTGTGCTTCAATATAGATCACTTAGGAACAATCCGTCTATTGACTTGCCTTGCTCTTCTTGTTATTTGAGAGCGTTTACATAGGAATTTGTGTGATCAAGACGCGGCAAAATATCAGAGCTTGATCTCAAACCCATTATTCAAATTTCATTCATTAATTCACCGGCTTCGACAATACGGTATTAGTTTGACAACGTGTTCTTCATGCAACGCTCAGAATGCTGTTTGTTGGTTTTTGTTCCGAGTCACTTATTAATCACTCGAATGCCTCTAAACCCTGACTGAAAGGTTGAAAAAATTGCGCATATTAAAGGAACAAAAGGATTGTTGAATTCCACATTGCAGTCGTATGCAGCACGGAGAATTGAAAATATTATTGATGAGATCTTTTTTGCTTCATTCGATTGCCACTCTTGATTGATTTATCAGCTTGTGCCATTTTTTCTTGTCATAACGTGATGCCCTTCGCCAGTCGGTGATCTTTTGTATTTCATCTGAAATCAACAGGAGTATGATTTATTAGAAACAATATCAATTCAAATGTATATTAATTCTATTCATGCCCTCTGCCGCTAGTTCTCATAAATAATCTTATAGCCTTCAGTTCAAATGAAAAATGGCTGTGAAAACACGTTTCGGAGGAAACACTCATTGAGCTTACGTGTAGAGTTTATGACCCAAATTGATTTGAAATATTTTGAACCAGCAGCACAATTTCTTCAGCGACAAAGTCAACAACGGATTCCAATCATAAAGTGACCATAAGAAAATCATGATCTTACACTGAGTGCGTCATTTGGGGTAGAGCCTTCTTATGGACCGATTTATATCTCCTCCACACATACCTTTTCAACTTCCTACAAAATCTGCGACAATGAATCAATCGCCACAAAGCTTCAGATAGACATAGTCAGGATATATTCTATCCACAAGCAATAATTGTGCAACTCGGAAGGACACTCTCTGAACTAGGCGATAACTTGAAATGCTCCTAGAGTGTAAATTGAAGACTGTTTGACGCATCTGTATTACTCATGCAGGTATTCTTCTCTCTCTGTATTCGTCTCACCGGCTGCAATTTCAAATCTTCCCACCCACGACCACTACCCTGCCCACGGCTGGCAAAAACTTGTATTGGGTGTACCCACTACTTGAGTCAAATTCCAAAACCCAAACCCAAGTTTCAATAAATGAGTAGAATCAAGTAAACGAAGTGCATTCTTTGTATTTTGTGCTGACATAATGATTCCTTTATTGGCCAAAATTCCTACTTTGCCCCATGAGAAGTGTGGTATTAGTGGGAAACGATTTTTTATTGCAATAACTGTAATTAGTAGCCGTAATGCATATATTGCACTGTGAAGCTTTCCTTTGATGATACCTACACTGATATACTGACTAATTACAGATCTTTGATTGATTTATGATTGAACAACACATTGCTGATAACAAAGCAATTCTTTTCATTTTATGATTCCGAAATATAAACAGACATAATAAATATTATAGCTGTACAGTGAGATATTGGGTAAACATGTCTAGAACGCGTAATTGCAATAAAATCATTTTTGGATAAATGTCGGCAATCGCAGACAGTTTAATGGTGAGAAGATAACTGCGAAGATATAAAATATATGAAATGCATAAAAATTCAATATGCACAAATACGACAAAATGCATGTAAGCTTTCAGCAAATACAAGATGTACGAGCTTTCAATATGCGGCACAGTCAAGCCCAAAATGAAATAGCAAATAACCACAAATATTCCTTATTTGAAATATTCTGTGAATTGAGTGGGATTTTGATTTAAAATCCGAACTTCATGCTCCTGTCCTGTAGCTATCCTAAAATTCAAATCAAAATATTAATTTTTATAACTTGTTTTGTATATATGCAGCATTAATAGAAGACCCAAATTTGCATCACTGACCTAAGATCCAACCTTGCCCTGCCACACCTTTTAAAAGTTACGCATTTTGTTGTAGGAGTGGATATGGCCCAGTGCTAGGCAATAGTCATTTTACTACATGTCGGGAAATGAATTTGTCGTATGCAGGCCTCATCTGCCCTCCCAAGGAGTCAGATTAAGCTGCTCACATCACTATACTTCAATTTTATCGTCTCCAGTTCAAAAAGAGCTCATTCGATTTGCACAATATCTTGTGTGGATAGGTGTGCTCAAATACGTGTATCTGACGCTTAGTGACGATTGGGGTAGCGGATTTAATGCACAAGCACCGATTTCGAATCCTATTGTTGATAATTTTGTGCAGTTAATATTCGTGAACATGGACATCTTGCGCAGGCGAATTTCTGAAATATTTTCGTGATTTAGTTAAATATGACATGAAGGAATCTTTTCGATATTAGGCTAAATTCTGATTTCCTGTACAATATGAAAATGTTATTCGACTTGAGGATGTTCGTCTTATGTAATTTGAGCTAATTTTGGAGCTATCCAAAGTCTTTTTGCATGTTTCATTGCAGTTTACCAACTATGCGCTAATACTATTCTAAGTTTTCTTCTAAAAATTTAATATTTACTCGTTGTAATTATTTCGAGATTTCGTCGATTTTCCACTAGCATTAAGATTACATTTTTAAAATTTTGCTCTTGTACTAAGCCGTGTTTCGTCGTGAGAGGATGATTATCCTGGAATCAAACAAGCATGACTTTTGAGTTAGGTATCTTGCAATTTTGGCCTTTCACGTCAACTGATGACTATGTTCGCTATTAAACTCAGGGCATCGGCATCATGTTACTTGGTCAAACTGTACATTCTACCGGAGAGCGCTGCATATTTCATATCGGAATAACATTAATTACAGGCAACTTTGCTAGTGAAACTACCATCTATAACTCAATTTTTCTTAGTGATGCTCGCAAATCTATCAATTGGAAATATACATAATTTTCCAAATTAATTATGCGTTCAATAGGAAGCCATTTTCCGTGTGTCTCGTCAGAAGTCTGACCGTGACATTAGATCTTGGTAATGTCCTGCTTCGAGACAACTTATTTTGACATTATCTATGTTTCAAAAAGTAGATTGCTGCTTATAATAAAAAGAAACTAAGAAGATAAAAGATAAGAACAGACTAAAAAAACAGTGAGCGTCCTCGCTGATCAGAAATACTTGAACTTTTGTCTTCACTAAACTTGGAACGTGAAGTTTTATCAGTCGCATACAGGCCTACCGTAGTAGATTTATCAAACATTTTGCCCATATAAATCATGTTCACTAGTGTTTTAAATTCTGTTGAATAAAGACATCAGATATATGTATATCATCTATGATGTCATCGAATTTATGTTTGCATGAATTCAAGTGAATAAGCGGCGAGAGGTAATGCAGTAGAGAGAAAAGACTACTAGAGCGTTAACTTACTTGATGTATGTCAGTTCGCTTTATCGCTATCACATCACTGATCCGAATTTCAATGCTCTTTTACAACATTTCCATATGCCTATCAGCCATTCTCTCAATAAATATCAATTTTGATGATTGCAATTGTCTTATGACACACTTTAACCTAGTAACTTATCTTGCAAGAAATTTTGGAGCGGAAATGAGTGAATTTTTCATTAGTCAGTTTCAGCGAGCATTGCGGAAAAACATTGCGACCTTCTTGCCTCAGATTGTAATAAAGAACGGCATGAAATCCGATAATGAGCTGGGATACGGACATTGAGGGCCGCGAGTGATGAAGAGGCATTCTAACGTGAAGGAGCTTGAATCGCATCCGTTTTGCTATACGCAAGTGGAGAGAATTGAAGGTTTCGGATTCCACTGTCAAGAATTCCCATCTCATTTCGACGTTGTTTTCGAGGCTCACTCGGAATGCCACGTTTAGAGCCGATTACTGAATGTCTTTTACTGAAATGAGGAATTGATGTGCTCACTGTGCAGTTAATTGGAAGAATTTTCAGAAGCTATACACTAGGCGTTGTTGTGTAATATTAAGGAGACTGATTTGACTCTTAACTTAATAGCGGAAGCTCGAAGCCAATAAAGAAATAAAGAATGCGCTTCGATAAAAAATGAATTTTGCAGCCTCATTAAAGAATCTGCGAGTCTTTAAATGGAAAATTAGTCTGTTTAAGTAGGAGAGCAGTTAACGAAATGAATCCTTTCATTACCACAGTCGGTATCAGTATTAAAATGGTTAATTATCAAGATGGTGCACTTTTACTGCGAGAGTGCAATGTCTAGTAGTTCACGTTGCAGGGCATTCATTCCGCAATTAGCGTCATCGCCATCAAATACCACTTTCTTATGTTAATTTCAACAAATAGAATGTTCTTTATTTGAATTCGCTTTGAACAGAAGCTTTCTGCATTTTTACAGTATGAGAGGATTGTAAACAACAGGTAGTTTGCGGCCGTTAGCCTCGCTAACTATTCGGATCATCGATGTTTGACATTCCAGACAGGTCAATGGCTTTATCATTTGTTATTCTCCTCCTCAAAGAGGTGCGATTATCACTTTCCAATGCGATGTCACTTACGTAACTTAGGCCTAGAATTTATGTGACATTTAGCTCAAAGCGATGCTCTTTGATAAGGGGAAAGTATCCGCACTAAAATCTATTACTTCTTGGATAAATGCGGCTTCTGCGTTGGACCATGGATTCCTTTATAGTAGTGGCCGGGATGGGAAACTTGAAATTAGGGAAATACGGAAGAAGGGTCACTACCGCTCGCTCGCTTAAGGTGTGGATGGTAGCACGCAGTTAATATTTGACATGCATAAGTACCTAATCGCCTTTGTTTTTAGTAATCATGTGCGCTGTCTGCCTTGAGAGAGCAAGCACATTGTTCGCATCACTGCCTTTATATTATCAATACCACGAATATAATAACTAAAAAATCATAGCTAATAGTTTATTAGCATTAAATGGACCTTCATCTCAAGAGGATAAACGTGTCTAAATTTTGCAGGATCAATTTCAAATTATAATAGTAATACATTCTTTTATCTTTGGCTATCGATAAAAATGAAAACAATCAGAATCATAAAAGAAATCGCTTAGTGAATTGAAAAAGTGAATCCAACACAACGGAATTGACAATTGATATGTCATGCAAAGTTAACTATTATCAGTGTTGTCAACTGACTTTTTCAAGAAACTCAGTTAAAACTAAGTTAATCTAGTTTACCAGAAATTAACCAAGTTAAGTTAAACTCGGTATACTGAGTTTTTCAAAAAAACTCGGTTATAACTCAGTAAAATAATTCGCTAAAACTCAGTTAACTCAGTTACATAAAAATCCATGTAAAACTGTCAGTATAGGCATAGGCCGTCTGAATTTGATTCTGAAAAATTGCATGTTATAAGCGCTCCAGTCAATAACTTTTTCATGAAAGTTTGGGCGTATTCACAGGCAGTTGTAGTCTAAGTATAAAAGCAAAATAATAAGATACGCAATAGGTAGATGAAGTAAAGATGGAAACTTAGAAAATGAAAGCATTATTTTACTAGGTTTAAGAACGTAGCAAAAGAGCTGATCTAAATTCGCACAAAAATATAAGACTAGAATGACTGCTACTTATAAAAGTAACCAATGTGTAGACTTTCTATGGAAGGATGAGTCTGTATGTTTATACAAAAAATATCTGTTTTAGCAGGCACAAGCCTGCTGCAGCCTATATACCTAAACTAAGCTGTATAGCTTCAAAGTTGCGGTACATGATTTTGTCTATAATTGAGATCTAACCTTCATTACTTTTTGTAGCTAAGTTACAGCATCTTCCAGTATAAGCAAAATTATCTTGATAATATCTAAAAGGGACATTCTGCACCTGATTGCTCAGCTTATCTCAACTTTGGTCTCGCGCATTTTTTACTCATCCCTGCCCAACCCAAGGCACGAAGCCATGATGGAAGCTAGGGATAGGACAGCGCGGCCCTTAGCCAACTGAGCTATCCCACCACCTTAGTATGAACAATACACAAGCTAAAATAATCCTACGAAATGCACCAATATAAATGAAGATCCTTTAAAAAATAAATTAGACTAAAAAAATAATTCGACAAAACCATTTTCTATTCTTCTTCTGTTTCCTACCATGGCAGTTCCTAAAATCCGTATTCATACATCCAAGTGATTACATTTGCATCACTGCTATAACAGTTTATCAGAGAAGCGGTTTTTCTTTATATTTAGACTGCGAAGCAAGCATAATATCATATAGAAAAACAATACAAATGTCACGCATTACTATTACTTTGAACTGTGACATAAATCATCAATTACGCCTCCATGATAATGCGATCGAAGCAAGAGCACATTTATCACAACAAATACCTTCAAAAACAAAAGCCGGATAGAACAAATAAGGGAAGTTCAGAAGAAAGTTTTATTGTGTCGCAACATGACAGATGCCTCCAATAATTCCAACTTTAATGCACCTCTTCGAGCTTCGGAAGATGCCACAGACACAGACACACCTCATATTCATTGCATTACTTTTGTTGTGCAAAAATATATTTAATTCATGCCTAGAAAATTTTTTAAAAAACATTTTATGCGGTACGTAAATTGTGACAAGTTTCACAAAATCAAGTTAATGTAGCCTAAATATTTATAACCAGCGAACTCATTTCGCCTTGTTCGAATATTACCTTGTTGCTGTTTTCTTGAATTGTTAGAATACTCGCGTTCAATAATGAAGTCGTCGTTTCTAAAACGTTTGGAGCACAAAAAAGCATTCTTTGCTTTATCCCGCGTGAATCCGTCATCTTGATGACGTACTCTTCGGTACAATTCATCAAAAACCTCGTTGTTTCGAAGTTTATGAAGTTGAAGAGAAACTCCAGGAGACTGATGTCGCAGAACACTTTTATAAAAAAATTGCAATTCGGAGCTGAGCACAGTTAGGCGTCGTCAAACCTTCACATACGCGAAGTATAAAATGTAACTAAGGAAAGGAAGGCATGTAAACGTATATCTTATCGACTTTTCGTCTTATAATTCCTGATGAAGTTAAAGCTTTCAACCGTAATGTGTTGTAGAACGGGAACATTGTTTATTTATTTTGCTTGTTCCTCCCTTTGATTTGGCCACTGACCAACAGGCTGTAGGTTTCAATGTTCATCACTTGGTTAGAGGTTCTGTCTGTTTCGCGATAACGCACAGGTTTGAGGGAAAATCTGCTTCTCCAAAAGTGACCCTTCTTCCGTATAGCCGCGATGAGAGAAATTTCACAGTTTCCCATCCCGGCCACTACTATTAAGGAATCCATGGTTGGACCTTGGTCAGATCAAATCTAAAACTTAAAAGGTACACTTTACAATCTCGATGAAGCACGAAATAGCGAGGATGGGATAAATAAAGCTCGGCCGAATGAAAAGATGCCGCATCGCATAATGTGATTCTGAGTTTTATGTATGGATTACTTGTTTATTTTTCCTGAGCTCATGATTTAATTCAACTTTATCGGACACTGATTATTATATTTTCACTTGTTAAGCCGTGTGTGTGATTCAAATGGAGAAACGTTGAAAAAACTGTTTTCGTAATCGGGCATCTATCTTTTCCAAAATGTCATTTTGTCCTCCAGCGGCGTTCATGGCATCTTGAGGGACAAGTTCATATTCGGAAGTGTCAGGACAGTCTGTAAGAGCGTCGACTAATTTTTGTGTTGGGCAAGTGACAGGGGAGGGGCAAAGTGATGATCCATTAGAGAGAAATTCAGCCATCTAAGCGTCTGCATGGCGTCAACACCAAAGGAATCCGGTAACACACACACGGCGAGCTATGAATTCCTCCGTCACTTGTTGCTTTCTGATGCAGGTTTCTTAGAATTTAAGTCAGAGGCACCCGTTATAATGTTTTGTAACATAGCATTGCAACCTCACACGGTTATTACGAGTACATTGCAGAATTGACCATTTTCAGACACTCATTGCAAGGGGATATCATGGGGGTCCTTATTACGTTTCTCCCATATCCAGGAGCGATCGCTTCACTAATGCGGGTTAATCGGTATGTATAACAGCACGGCATTTGGTTAGATAAAGCGGTACTGTTCATGAGCATGGGACACGTTGCAACCCATGAGGTCACGGACCCGATATAGGCTTGTAGGACGCAGAACCTGTCATAAGCCAACGTCATTGATGACTTAGTCAATTTATCAAGTTCGACCGACGGAAATATGACAAAGCACTTCCTTCAAGAATTTATCACAGAATAATTTAATTCTGTGCTGGTGTTCAAATAATGATAAAGCTACACTGTAAATCATTAAGTCCTATGTAATTATGAATCCGAGTACTAAACAGAAGAGTACTAAAATTACCGAACTTAAGTTCACAGAAGTACTAATATGATGAAATATCAATAAAGAACGCGGTACAAGGCTAAGTTCAGTGATTCAGTGTGCACTGGTAGTTGACGGCGCATCGCCTAGATCTGAAGAAGTCTTTTTGTCTAGTCCTCCAAGTTGAAAGTGCGTTGTCGACGGTGTGATGAACAGCGACTATGGGAAAGCTAATCACGACGCCAATCAGCTAGTCAATCCAGTTTTTCTCAGTTCTTGCACCAATATCGTCACTCGGGTCGCTTCTGCTCACAAGTGGTAATGACGGTTTGCTGTGTTCCTGCAAATCGAAGTGGGCACAGTGAAACAATAAGTGATCCTGCAAACGACCTGTGACATTTTATCCATTTCCTCTTTATGAATTCCGATTATGAATTCTTATCGATTTCCTCCTAAGGCATCAATTTCGATCAAAGGCATGCTCCCCGATTGTACTTTGAGTCCGTCCAACGTTTTCTGTCCTCTCCGACAGTAATTTTAGTCCTGCCAACGTTTACTCACTTCACCAACTGCGCTTTGACTATTGTGCATATTTTATTGATCCAAATACATTTGTGTTACATTGCCAAAGTTTCTCTGAGATGGATGTGCGGACTGGTATGTGATATAGCGGGTTGGATATGCTGTATGGCATTTTTAGATATAGTGGAGGTGCTTGTCCCATGGAACTCATCGAATGAGTACGAATTAAGTGCAGTGCTTTCGAACCCAAATAGTTCTAAAGTGATTACTAATATTTTCGAACTTAAAGAGTGCTAGATTCTGGAACTCATTTAGTAGTCGTAGTTAGTACTCAGGTTCAGTACTATTTCTAGTACTCATTTAGGACTTAATGAATAACAGCGTAATATAGTAATATAGTAAATACCTTCGACATAGAAACAGCAGATTAACCCAGGTGCCAACTCAACTCCTTGGTGGTGACTGGTCCGAATTTGTCTGCCATCTTCACAAGTGAAGATTTTGCTTGGAATCGAGCATAATAACCTCGGCAACTCGCTAGTCCCTGAGCTATCTCACCTCTCTGGTGATGGCTGATCCGAATTCGTCTACACTGTAACCTGTAAACCCCAAACTATATAAATTAACAGACAAAATTAGGTTCACGGTTTATTACAGTCTGAGCTGTAAATATCCGTAAAAACAAACATTTTGTATCTGATATGAACGGATTTTAACTTGCGTCATCGCTCATCACGTTGTGACTTCATCATTTTAACAGATATTTACGGATATTTTCTGTGAAGATTAGAGGTTATTTTAGTTGTTTTTAGCGGTGTACAGTTTACAGTGTACCATCTTCACAAGTGAATATTTTCAGCATCACTCCCTTATTTCTCTTTCAGAATTTTTTTCTCTTTCCTGTTGTCGCTGTCCATTTACATGTAGTTCGCTGCAATTTAAAATTCTCCTACTGAACTTGAGTGGAAATTCATATTTCCGGTTTCTCCTCCCACTGTTAATATTCAAATGATATTTTCTCTCTGAGCTGAGAATTCACTGACTTGTCAGCAGCCATAGAACTCTCTACTCTTTTGGTTCTTGTCGATGTCGAACAAAGGCTGGAAGAAAGAAAGTTTGAGTGTTTTCTCTGCCCTGATTTCCGGAATATCTCAGCGTCGCGGGAAATTGACTTCCAAAGTTCTCAACTTGAAAATGACCTTGGCGTCTTGGACATTCATTAAGAATTTCCACTCCCACTCCTCCAACTAGTCAATTTAACACTCAATCAGTTAATTCACAAGAAGCGGAATGGAAACCATCTGTGAGAGATGTGAACTTCTAAAATAATATTAGCTCATTGCCAGGGATATATAGAGGTAGGGGATTGATAACTCCTTTACGCTCTTACCAAGTGTAGGGTTAAAATTCAATATTTTCAAAACTATAATGAAAGCTTAAATTTGTGTTTATGTATATCTACATTTTGAAGTGAGAACTGCCAAATACAATCGAAAGCTTGTTTTATTGAAATAATCTTAATTTTGACAAAAAATACCAGCTTATTTTAATATGAACCAGTAATTTTTCTGAGCTTTCGCTCATTTTTTTCAGGTTCTTTTTCAGTATTCATTCGTTTTAACTCGTTTTTTGCAAAACAGTTGAATGCGCATATTACAATCGGTTCGAAACATAGGTGCCCGGAGGTACATTTCTGTTGAATCAATGAATTCATTTCTGATGTATCAGACGAAACAATCTGAGATAAAATACACAGAAATAGTTTACGCGGGTATAAAGACGATAAAAACTTCATGCGAATACTTTCATGACTAATCAAAAATTCATAGCACATCACTGCGAACGATGTGACAGTGAAACAGAAATCCGTCGGCTTGCATAAGCCACCTCGGTCAGCCATCTCGAATAATTGCTCAATACTTTCTGGTAAATTGCAGGATTCTTCGTCTTGTAAGACTAACAGTAATTTGCAATTATCACAATGTCTCCGGCGACTAATGCTTCGGCCTATATATCCGGCAACAAAAAAGGAGATGTTTGCATCATTCACCGAAACGTCATCCAAGGATAAAGTTTTCATTTCATCAATAAAATCTGAACAAAGATCATTCGATAGTGTAGCGTAATCATCAACACTCAAAGATGATCGGTCATCTAGATGAGCTGCTTGGAAGATCATGTTTTTCTGAATGCAAGTCAAAACTCGAATTTTCTTTTCTGCTTGTAGGAGTTGCTTGATGGACATGTAGAAGTTTCCGCCGTTAAGCTGACGGTACCAACCGAACCTACCTTCAATTGGGTCCGAGGAAAATTTAATAGAAGACGTAATCAAAATCGTGATGCTCCAATAAATGATATGCCAGTAATTCCATTGCTGTCATCGATTGTATGCAGGCAAGAAATGTCTCTGAGGTTAAACCAGTCATTTTAGATGATTTCCAGGTTTTGAAGACTTGTATTGCTTGCTTCAGAAACAATACCGAGACATCCTGTCTCGATCGAATTGGTTTGCAATGATCATCAAGCTTTCGAGCACCTGAAATGCAATTGATGTAACTGTAGAAGTACACGTATATATTTAAACAAAGGACATTTTGCATTTGTGAATACACAAAGAGCTGGGAATGAAGTAGTCTATTGAATGATAGGAGTTAAATGTTTCTGTTAGCTAGCATATGCACATGTATAGGCATTTTCCTACATGTTCACTGTTTGCCTGTAAACTGTGAAACAAAGGTAATTAAATCGCGAAAAAATTAGCTGTATTCAACGAACAAACTTACATGTAGATAGATGGCATTTCAGTCCAGATATAGTAGCCATATTTATGTTACGCGTATATTGTGAATCTTATCTAAGTGATTTGGCAAGAGTATGCATATTGATCAAAATTATGAACAGCTTTTTCAAAAACATAATAACATAAAAAATAACTACCGGTAAGTTTCAAAATAATGTTTACTGGTTTTCTCTTCTCTGATGATCATTTGCGAAGTTAGATGAGAAACAGATTTTCAAGAGCAGACAAAGTTTATTGGATAATTTAAGCTTAAAGTTGAAATGGGGTCCGACTTAATCCAACCCACCCTATGTTATTATAAACACATTTTATGTATGAAAAAGCCACACTCAAATTAAGTTATGATGTGTATTGAAAAAGTAAATAAAAATAAATCTACAGGACGTTTCGGACGTCAGCTGCGTCCGAAACGTCCTGTAGATTTATTTTTATTTACTTTATCAATACACATCATAACTTAATTTGAGTGTGGCTTTTTCATACATATCTGCAACAAGGAGTTCAGTTCCTGATTTTGGTTTTCATAAACACATTTTGCCTACCTTTTGTTGGGGATTTCACTGACATGATTTTCCACACTGTAGTGATGAAATCAATATACTTTGCAGTTTGACTCCAGTCCTGGTTAACAGTATTTGCATAGAAGAATAGTCCTCTGGCAGTGGACTCACTGAATATGCCTAAAAAAGAAATGTTTTGCATTAGGAAATGTAATCATATGTGTTGTAGCCTACATGTTACATACAGTCCATGCTCCATGTTATAATCATAAAAAAATTGCTATAAATTGTATATTGAGTACCGGTATTGCACTAAATGAAAGTAAGGAGTTCAGTTGATAGTTGAAGCGCATGAAAGTGGAAAATCCAATCACTCATATAATATGTGTTGAATTGTAAATCAAAAAATTGATATGATATTTGCATAATAATGAAATGGAATCTATGCTAACTTATAGGTATGTCTCGTAGTCAGGGATTGTAAATAATTGCATGATGTATATATATCATATATATATATATATATATATATATATATATATATATATATATGAAACAAATCAATTTTCATCGATCAATTAATTTAAGACTTGAAATTTATTAATCAATAATATTTTATGAATATTTTCAATAACTTACTTAAGGCATGTTGTGGAGATGTCCTTGCTATGCTGTGAGGATTCAGTGATTTGCGTTTAAGGGAATAGGCTACCTTCAAAGGTTTATTCTCCTCATGAGCATGTAACTGCCTCAAATGTTTGAAGTAAGCTGTACATTCCCCTCCAAAGAGTTCCGGAAAGTTTGAAGCGGGAGGTTCCATTTTACTTTGTTGATCCAGTTGTTAAATAAATTTTTAAAGTTATGGGTAAAGTCAAATAACAAAAACAACTTCTCATTATCTCTGAACGGATGCTCAATGTATGGCTTGATGGTTCCTCCACAAAGCTCAATAAAGAGCGATCTAAAAACAAATTGTAATCATAAGGAAAAAATATTTCTTCATTTGCAACCATAATGCATGCTTTGTTATTAGTTAGGCTTATATAAAATTACAGTAAAACGTATTGAATAATCTCTCAAATACATCAATTAAGGTAAGGTAAATTATCATTATATCATAATCAAGCAGTCTACGGAGCATTCATTTTATGTCAATATACCGTGTATCAAATATATATATATATATATATTATATATATATATATCTATATATATATATATATTATATAAATATATATATATATATATTATCTTTATTGGCAGCGAATAGTATTGTCTCTTATACTTCGTTTAAGAGATGATATGAATGCAATGCACAAAAATTTGATTTGTCCCTTAGGAGTTATTTATAGTAAAGAGTTATTTATATATAAAGAGTTATATGTATCGTACAATTTAGAGATGCATCATAATACCGTGTATGTAGTGTAAAATAATGTAATAATATTCTTGTCAATATATATAATCGGTATAATGTAATGTAAATAATAATCATCTCACCTGTTCACGACATGATTGTCAACAGAAACTGCAACTATGAATAGAAGTTCATGAAGTTTCTTCATAACCTTTTCGAACCAATAACGCAGCTGTTGTGTCGTTAAAGTTGTAATCGGGATCAGACAGACCACTTCCTTATATTTAGTGAGAATTGATTGCACCATAAAAGTCAACACTGTTTTTGCTCGTTCACCAGTTTCTGTAAGACCGATGTATCTCCCATTTTCATATTCTATTCTATTAGCAGTATACACTTCGTCGATTAGTAGAGTCATCATCTTTTCTCTTTCATTCAAAGAGGCACACGTAGCCCTAATAAAATCAATGTCGATTTCTCCTAGTTCTACTGATGCGGCTTTTGATAGCTGGCGAAGTCTGCTCATTGATGGGAGCACAAAAAAATCCGATAATCTTTTGTACAAGGAAGTACTAGTCATTTTCCACATGAATGACAGGGTTATCATGTTAGACGAATATCGACGGGCATTGGATTTACTTGAGACAATCTTATCTGCTCACTAAAGAATTGAACAATATGAAGCAACTTCGACGTTTCTGAGTCCATATCTTCAGACTCCAAGAGAAGTGTTTCAAGTCGATCGATGGAATATTGCAAGGAAAGTAAAAACATATTCATTGCGGTCTCATGTGAGGACTTCATTATTGACCAGAGATTTGCACAATGCAAGCACATTTGAAATTTGATCCAAAGATCGAATTCTATTATTATCAATTATGTGAGCAAATGTTTTTCCTGCAATGGGCGAGTTATCAATAAATGCACTAACCTCCATCGTTTGGTTCACAGAGACCGAAGATAAAATTCGAGGTCGGAAGTTTGACTGGTCGTCAGTTATTGGTATCGGTATATAAGCAAAAACAACAGTCGGAGATTTTCTGATTAATACGAATTCAGATGGCAACGAAACTTCGGAAATTTTATCACAAAATTCATTGTATGTTTCAACGCTACTCTCCGTCAAAAGATCGTTATTCAATTCTTCAATGCGTGAATTGTCAAGTAGAAGTCGTACTGATGACGTCGATGAATGGGTGGTCTGGTGGTTTCGGGTGGTTTTGATAGATACAGAGGTAAAGCAGGGAAAATTCGAGGAACTGCACCGGGTCGTACTCTAGGTGTTCGCAAATCTTTTGTATCTCTCCGTTTATCTAGCGACGTAAATGTTATATCCTCGGCGTAAAAATGCTTTGAGCACACTCTTGTTGAGTTGGTCACTATTAGATTTTGTCTTGGTATTTGTTTAAGCCAAAGATCACGCTGTTGTTCATCGTTGGGAATCTGAAGAAGGACACCGGAGACTGTGGAGAATCTTCATTTCTTTAGCGGTTTGTAGCCGCTACGGCACTTCGGGACACAACACGTGTACACCATCGAAGAACGACGAATGCTAGTGATATTGCACTGAAGTTGTGAGCGGAAATGATATTGACTGCAGCTGTGTGTGACTGAAGCAATGTCTCACCGAAGTAATACAATCAGCATTCGATCGATCGATGGTTGATGTGCGCACGCGGTTATTGAGGCTGTGTGTCCCCGCTGATCTAAGACAGACATCGCCACGCACGCACACACGAAGTACACATTGTAAAGACTACGGTACATAGTGACGAAATCTATTTGATTCCCAAATTACAGCACACCAGAATTTTAACCCTACACTTGGTAAGGTCAGTGCTAACAGCAGATGTAGTTATCAATCCCCTACCTCTATATATCCCTGCTCATTGCATGGCGAATTTTTATAGTATTTATTAGGATTTGGTGAAAAGATAGGGCTTGCTTCAATGCATGTGTTTCTATTTTTCTCCCATAAAGAGTGTGTGATGCAAGATGCAAACCGATGAATGCATAGCTTTAACTCGCATGCTGTCCTTAAACGTAGAGATAAATTGCTACAGAGAGATATCATTCCTCAATACTTATGGTCACTGTCAGCGACTAACCGTTGAATTATTTGTAACCGTTTAAGTGGTTAACTTTCTAAATGGTCCAACATTGAAAGCAACTGATCTGTCAGTATCACAAACAATTTTTGTTGGTCGAATAACAGAATAATTTTCATTATCTAAATTCTATGGAAGTATCATCCGACAAGTCTGATCTGAATGTGAAATATATCCTAAATTCAACTCAGGATGCATGTCCTTAAAACACAACCTTTCAATCTTGAATTATCGTCATTATAAGTTCGTCAATTGTATTAAATAATAATCCGTTATATTATTTATCCAGGAATGTCAAATAAACTACGTGTGTGAAGTTAGCACCGCCACTCAGCACCGCCATCTTGAAAATGGAATGTGCCAGTCAAACCAACGATCAGAATCGATCTAGATGGAGTGTGCCAGCATGTGCCACTCACTATTTTGAAAGAATTCCCCCTAGTTTAGGAGAAATCGCTGGTTGAAAGTTCGACATGGCGGTGATGTGAAGTTAGCACCGCCACTAAAATTTTTTTTCCAAAATACACAATCAAAACATACGAAACACGCACAACAGATAGAAGACCATCAAAAACATTGTGCCAGCAAGTTTCAGCACCTAAATCCCCGTACTTGCTGAGAAATTAGTCCCCGAAACCACAAAATGGCGGTGATGTGAAGTTAGCTCCGCCACTGAAGTCTTTTTTTAAAATACGCAATTAAAACACGCGAGACAAGTACAACTGAGAGATGACCATCAAAAACATTGTGCCAGCAAGTTTCTTCTCCTAAGACGCCGTACTTGCTGAGAAATTAGCCCCCGAAAGCTCAATGCGCTGGCGGTGATGTGAAGTTGGCACCGCCATCTTGAAAAATGAAATCTGCCCGTCAAACCAACGATCAGAATCGATCTAGATGGAGTGTGCCAGCATGTGCCACTCACTATTTTGAAAGAATTCCCCCTAGTTTAGGAGAAATCGCTGGTTGAAAGTTCGACATGGCGGTGATGTGAAGTTAGCACCGCCACTAAATTTTTTTTCCAAAATACACAATCAAAACATACGAAACACGCACAACAGATAGAAGACCATCAAAAACATTGTGCCAGCAAGTTTCAGCACCTAAATCCCCGTACTTGCTGAGAAATTAGTCCCCGAAACCACAAAATGGCGGTGATGTGAAGTTAGCTCCGCCACTGAAGTCTTTTTTTAAAATACGCAATTAAAACACGCGAGACAAGTACAACTGAGAGATGACCATCAAAAACATTGTGCCAGCAAGTTTCTTCTCCTAAGACGCCGTACTTGCTGAGAAATTAGCCCCCGAAAGCTCAATGCGCTGGCGGTGATGTGAAGTTGGCGCCGCCATCTTGAAAAATGAAATGTGCCAGTCAAACCAACGGTCGGAATCGATCTAGATGGAGTGTGCCAGCATGTGCTACTCACTATTTTTGTTGAAAGTTCGACATGGCGGTATGTGTAAGTACACACCGGCCACCAATTTTTTTTTTCCCAAAAACACACAATCACGAGTGATGTGAAGTTAGCTCCGCCACTGAAGTCTTTTTTTAAAAAATAATTAAAACAAACTGAGAGATGAACCAAAAAAAACATTGTGCCAGCAAGTTCTCCAAACGGAGAAATTAGCCCCCGAAAGCGCCATGGCGGTGATGTGAAGTTGGCACCGCCATCTTGAAAAATGAAATGTGCCAGTCAAACCAACGGTCAGAATCGATCTAGATGGAGTGTGCCAGCATGTGCCACTCGTTTATTTCACGAAAATCCCACCACAGTCGGTGGAAAATCAACCCGAAAGCTCAATGGCGGTGATGTGAAGTTGGCACCGCCACTGAATGTTTTTTCCAAAATTGGAACCTCTCAATGGAGGTATTGTAAAGTTTTCCACTTCGACATTACACCGTTTGCTTACTGGCTATACAGATATCAATGCAAATACGAATATCTCGACAGGTGAATACCGTCATGTGCCTGAACTGTTAACAGAAAGCTGAAGCTATTACTTTGTTCAAAACTCTGTAAGACAGTGAAGGCATTTGACGAGTATATGCAATGGCATAACTAGGAAGACTTACTTTCTTATTAAAGGCCATTGATGAATAGCATGCGATTCGTTTATGTTTCCCCGCATGAAGGAGGAGAGTTCGCGACTTACAACGGCAAAACTATTGGTAATGGTTTGAATTTTTCATTTGACCAACGACGTCCCATGATTGGTCAGTTTTCGGTTACCATATGATCAATATATCGATAAACATTTTCATTTGTTTGCCGTGGAAAATAGATTCACGCCATGCGATTAATTACAGCCTGTACAACTTAAAACAAGAATGATTAAATAAATGTGTTTAACACAAACACCTGTGGAATTTTAAATGTTTTGTACTTCTAGCTAGATCATAGGAGTATGATAGGATATCCCGCAATTTTGAGTATGCGGATCGAGAGAAAAGATAAAAATTTTCCAGTCAATTGAAAATTGATAGAAAACAATATTGGCATACCTTCGACTTATGTTTTTCAAACATAGAATAGGATTATATGGGATATCTCTAATATACTTACTCTATTTTCAAAATGTGCAATCTTTTTTGGAAAAAAATTATAAAAAACTACATCGTTCAAAACATAAAGAGTAGGTTCTAACCTACAGTGGAAAACAATTCTCAAAATGACCCACCTCGATGGGTATCCATCGAGGTTTTCAAAAACATAAGTCGAAGGCTGGTTTTTAAACCCAATTTTATCTGGAGAATCTGTTTCCACTTTTCTCTCGATCCGCACAAAATTGCAAATGGGAATTTTTAATTGTTTTAAGTTGTAATTAATCGCAAACAAATGACTGACCAATCATGGGACGTCGTTGGTCAAATGAAAAATTCAAACCATTACCAATAGTTTTGCCGTTGTAAGTCGCGAACTCTCCTCCTTCATGCGGGGAAACATAAACGAATCGCATGCTATTCATCAATTGCCTTTAATAAGAAAGTAAGTCTTCCTAGTTATGCCATTGCATATACTCGTCAAATGCCTTCACTGTCTTACAGAGTTTTGAACAAAGTAATAGCTTCAGCTTTCTGTTAACAGTTCAGGCACATGACGGTATTCACCTGTCGAGATATTCGTATTTGCATTGATATCTGTATAGCCAGTAAGCAAACGGTGTAATGTCGAAGTGGAAAACTTTACAATACCTCCATTGAGAGGTTCCAATTTTGGAAAAAACATTCAGTGGCGGTGCCAACTTCACATCACCGCCATTGAGCTTTCGGGTTGATTTTCCACCGACTGTGGTGGGATTTTCGTGAAATAAACGAGTGGCACATGCTGGCACACTCCATCTAGATCGATTCTGACCGTTGGTTTGACTGGCACATTTCATTTTTGAAGATGGCGGTGCCAACTTCACATCACCGCCAGCGCATTGAGCTTTCGGGGGCTAATTTCTCAGCAAGTACGGCGTCTTAGGAGAAGAAACTTGCTGGCGCAATGTTTTTGATGGTCATCTCTCAGTTGTACTTGTCTCGCGTGTTTTAATTGCGTATTTTAAAAAAGACTTCAGTGGCGGAGCTAACTTCACATCACCGCCAGCGCATTGATCTTTCGGGGGCTAATTTCTCAGCAAGTACGGCGTCTTAGGAGAAGAAACTTGCTGGCACAATGTTTTTGATGGTCATCTCTCAGTTGTACTTGTCTCGCGTGTTTTAATTGCGTATTTTAAAAAAAGACTTCAGTGGCGGAGCTAACTTCACATCACCGCCATTTTGTGGTTTCGGGGACTAATTTCTCAGCAAGTACGGGGATTTAGGTGCTGAAACTTGCTGGCACAATGTTTTTGATGGTCTTCTATCTGTTGTGCGTGTTTCGTATGTTTTGATTGTGTATTTTGGAAAAAAAATTTTAGTGGCGGTGCTAACTTCACATCACCGCCATGTCGAACTTTCAACCAGCGATTTCTCCTAAACTAGGGGGAATTCTTTCAAAATAGTGAGTGGCACATGCTGGCACACTCCATCTAGATCGATTCTGATCGTTGGTTTGACGGGCAGATTTCATTTTTCAAGATGGCGGTGCTGAGTGGCGGTGCTAACTTCACACACGTAAATAAACTAACATTTTTGACAAATACTTTACGACACTATTGACTGAGGGGTGCATAAGTTATAAATGGCATATTACTGCCGTGCTATTGTGGTGTTTTAGCATGGCTATGCACTATAGTTTTATTACGCTAAGTCGCAATACTTGACAGTTCATCAGCTTTATAATCATGCTTAGGCCTGTACTTTTCAACTCTTGTATAAGTTGCATGCATTGTCTTTACACCATCTATTTGGTTATCTTTAACTCGGACAGTGTCTTTTCCGTTAATGAAACGTGAAAAATTTTATAGTGATATTCATCGTCTTTAAAATGCCTTAATTACACTAATTTCTTACAGCTGTGTCATCGATTTTAGGATTACATATAGTAAAAGATTTCATTTTGCTGAGATCCGATGCTGCAACAGATTTTAGAAATCATTTACTTGAGATAACATTATAATTTGCGATAAGGATCATGATTGTTATTATGGTATACGAGTACTTATTGCGTGTGGTGTTGCAAATTTTGAATTTTATTACTGTGTTCAAAGGTCTACTGTCTCTCGAAACAAGACAGCTATCAAAACATCGTCAAACAAGTGATGATTTAAGAATTGTCAATCCTGGTGTTATTATAATTGAGAAGGTAAGGTAAGGCTCGTCTAACCCAGCATCTTCTGGACCACATGGACAATGATATCTACATGTACTTGTTTCATGGCATGCGACACACTACGTTTCGGAGATCTTTTTGATGTGACAGTGATACGCAATCATTTGGAAAGATTGCCAAAGTTAAGGCTTGCAGGCACAGAATTAGACAGGTCTTATCTTCTTCTGTTTGACTAGAAAGGAAACATTGGAACATCTAACGTTAATGAAATGGCACAATCTGCTGACATAACACCATAGTGCGATCGAACAATGAGCTTCAACATTAAAGACGCCAAATGGTGCGAAGTTTCAGTGACTGTTATCGGAACACAGAAAAGAGAGACAGTTGATATCAAGTTCTAGAGAGAAGTTTGTTAACGTTTTATTCGTGCGCCTGCTAACTTTTGCAATAATGATCGGAGGGTCCAACATTATCGAGAAAACTTTTGCACAATGATCTGAATTCTTCGAATCTGCAGGAATCGTGGCGATCGGAGCATTTTGAAGGAATTCACAGCAATCCACAAGCGACGCACGACTATTTTTCCTATTTCGTCAAGGTATTAAAATTTCTTTTTGCGCACTTAGTAAGTTCCCGAATGTGCCATCGTTTTGAATCAGTTTGCACTTCTAGCAAAGTGATGCGCTTAAACAATCTAATTCTGTGCTTGCATGTTTTGAAAAAGTGCTATACGCCAGGGTTGGAGCCGACTCCCTGGCCAGGCCCCAGCCATCAGTTTTGAAGACCAGCTGACTGGCCGACCGTTTATTCTAATTAGGTTTATGTCAACCATTGACGACATTCATTTTAGAATAAATTATCTACAGTCAATTAAAGGAAATACATCATTGTAAGAGACATGTAAAGGTGACATAATGTATGTGACGTAAATATTAGTAGGCCACCGTTTCTTGAAAGTTCATTTTGATATCTTTATTCTATGCCGTTGACGAAGCCATTGTCTTTTAAATTACTGACAGTTGGCGATGACAGAGCAGTTTAGGTGCTCAGAATATAACCATCACACCTCAAAAAGAATGTTTGCAAATCTTTTGTTTCCGTTTTTTAAGAGAATAATGTTTTTATTTGGATATGTTTTTTCCTTGAGTAATTGTTATGTATCATCATATCCAATGAAACCACAAGCAACGTGCATCAACGCTGGGGTGGAATCTACCCCATGCCAATCGATGCATTAAATTGTTATTGTGGGTTAAGTATAGTGAATCCGGATAAAATAATTGTAAAGAGATGCAAAACATGAGGAGTCAAGAGTTTTCGTCAGCATCGTTAAAACATTTATTTGCTTTAGAAATCCAGATTAAATTCTTCATTGGGGTGGATTCCACCCCACACCCATGCCCATCTGAGGGTTTATTTCTATTTCCCAAACTGGTCGTCGATGGCAAAGTGAATTCTTACGGTATAATCTCATGAAGGCCACAAAGAAGAATTGCAGGCATGACGATTGAAACTTCTCATTTATCTTTCGATTCTCTCACACCTCATCAGAAGAGAAAGAAAACTCAATAACACTCCTTTCCAACTGTGATCATGAAGGAATACGAACTCACTGACTTTCAACCACGAGCTTGATCCAAAATTAACGATTCTTGCCCACTTTGACGTTGAGTTCCGGCGCCACTTAGCGCCTGTCATAAACGGATAATTAAAGAGTTGGGGAGTGGATGGGCAAACAAGGGCCTTGCTCGAAAGATCGTCGTCGTATCGAGGAGCAGAAATGAAAGTGCATCGCGACATGGATTTTGTCGTTCTCTCCTTCAAACGGTGCGCACTCAGTTGAAATCAAACGAGATCAAACAGAAGAATGATAAAGACACTGAGAAATACTCGCACAGCTTCTTGCCGCTAATTCATTGCAAGTGACTTGAGATTTGTGAAAATCTGCGTGTACATGTGCTTATGCAGTGGATGAGACTTCGTGTGGACATTTTCATCAAAGATTTGATGACTTGGTGGTCTCCGTGGCTCAGTGGTGAAGTGCTTGGCCTAGCGGTATTTTGGTCCAGCGGTCGAGCCCCGAAAGTGTCATTGGAAGTCGACAGGAAGGGCACCCGGACTAAAAGTGCCACAACACTCCAGATTAAAGTATGATTATGCAAGCACTGTCTAAGGCCTCAGTATGGGGAGCATTGAAGTTAAAGCGTCACCTGATGATGCAGTTTGAATGGTGTAGAAGATTTTTGCACTGAATGGCTTCGTGTGCTGATAATATTCCGGATTTCAGGGTGCTTTATTCGCTAGAGTAGTCTTCATGCAATATGAGTTTCAGGAGTAAAATTGATATTTACAGGCAGCGCGAAAAATGCAATTCTACTGGGCTGAGCAATCACGAATTGGTCTTCAACTTGGTAGGTTGGCTTGTTTTTGGTGGCAAAATTATTCTGAGCAAGTCAGACTAATGCCAATTTTTAAGCCATTTTCGGTGGCTCGCGGGGAAGTAAAATTTCCAAGTACCGTATTGAGAGTGTTTGGTTTTATCACATGTGCACCTTTTTGCCCAATTCGTGTAAATCGCAAAGCAGCTCAAAATATAATTATATCAAATTCTATTACAAGGCTTATTTCTTTATGTACTCGCTAACTAACGGTCATTTTAAGTTCAAAAATCGACTATTTCATTAGAGGAAATTTGCTGAGCCAAAAATTTATAACTCACAACCGACTGCGAGGAGTAGGATTTCAGTAATAGGCTCAGTTACTTTCCCGAATAGCTTGATCGCAATTTCATCTTCACAACCTGACCATACTGAAATGAAAATAACAACGCGAAATGCATGCGAAGACTCTCTGTTCGCAACCTGTTCTCGTTCATGCATCACACCAGTGTGAAGCAAACACAATAGGATTTGAAGTGTTGGACACGCTGAAAATGAAAAATCACCGATATGTTTAAACAAAGATAAAGTCATGTAAGATTCAATGTGAATAGGTCGGACATTCATAATGACAGAAAACGGAAAAAAAATTTCTTCGACCAAGATATCTATTAAAACAATAAAGTGATCCAACGTTTCGCCTTAGCTTGAACACGGACAATAATATTGTCCGTATTTTTCTTCCATATTCACACATGGGTGACTATAATCTGCATCCATGACTGAATGATCGTGGCGCCGTCAGCTTGGCTTACAAAACCTTGATTGCTACAACCGGAGCCCTATGATACTAGTATTATTAGTACAGTGCAGCATAATAGATAAGCAACATTGCCTTTCCGCGTACATTTTGTTTTCGATGTTTGCTGAGTCATTCATTCTTTACAGTATTCTATCTTCATACCTATGTATCTGAGGTAGCTTTTTAAAAATGAGATCACAGAGAACGCGATCATAATGCATAGAATTAGTGGTTCAAAATTATCCCTCCCTCTGTATTTGGCAAAGGAAAAAACCAAACAGAGAAAACGGCGCTCTGTACAGTGACTTTGAGCTAGAGCTGCCGCACGCGACTACTTCCACTAAAACTTTGAACTTCATTAACTTAAACGTGGAAGAAGTTTACAAACAAGCTTTACAAACCGTGCCGCAACGAGAGACAATACCTCTGGCCAATGAACAAGCAGAAAAACAATATTGATTTTTATCTCCCTCAGCTCTGATAGCGTAGATATTACAGAAAGGAGCAGAGTGAAACGTTTAAAAGAAACGTGTCAGTTGCTGTGGGAGATAAACATAATGAGAATCATCAAAAAGATGACATGAAGGAGCGTCTGCTATTATATTTAACCATTATTGCTGCCTTGCCTTGAGAAAGGGTCTGGACCCGAAACGTCGGCTGTGTACATATTTTTTATTCGTAATTATTTAGTAGCATTCAATTACTCGGGAGAGAGAACTGATTTTTTTCACATCATTGATTAAACATATCATTGATTTGTCATTTCCAGCGTGTATAGCACTTAAAATCATATTATGTCTGTTTCACACCGCTGTAATGCCTGAAAGAGAGGCGGTGGAAATGCCTCGCATGCACTTTGCGCTGTCATTCGTCTTTAAATAGTTAAAGTGTCAAACTTGCTACCTGACTGATTGTTGAAAAGCGCTAAATGCTACTTATTTCACTTAGTGATGAATCTCCAAAGCAACCAAAAAAACTATTTGAAAACCAATTGCGAAGAGGAAGTCATCCAATCTCTATAATTGTCTATTATCTTCCATTTTAATGCCTTATTTCTTATGCAATTGATTTCTTAATAACATCCTCATCTCTGCTCTTCCTGAATTCTGCCAACTTGATTTCATTTCCATCATCCAATTTCGAATTGTTGCGATTAACTGGTATATTTAATAATCACGATGTCACTGACGATATTAAGATATTTGAAGGGAGTTGAGGAAGGAGAATGCCTCGTCAATGATGGGATATGAAAATTAGAGAGCGTCTGAGACTTCCGCTAGCTGTCAGTTGACGGGTCAGGCGTGTCCGTATCGACGCTATGAATAATTACCCTCCAAGGCTGACCGCTGCAGAGTTGATTACTTATTCTACGACGTCCCTTGTGGCTTAAGGGAGCATCTGTCATCCTCATACTTGGTCAACCCCTTTATTCATCAATTGGATGAGCATCTTAGTAAATTTGACCTTTTTCTTGTTGACTTCTTCAAATTCTTGATTAAAATGTATGAGGATAGTATTCAGCACGCCCAATCAAGAGGCTGGAAAAATTGAACTAAAACGGTGAACTGAAAAATTATATATAATCGAACCAAGACACGACACGGTCAAAAAAATTCGAAGGATCCAGGAAACGTAAGATACCAAATTTAAACAACTACCCTAGTGGAGAATCCTGTAAATAATTAGGTAATTAAAAGTCATGAACGAATGAATATAAATTAATACTAACATAGAGTAACCTACTTCAGTATAGAGTAGGGACTGAAATACGCATGAAGGCTATTCGACTCAACTTAAGACGGTAAGGGAAATAAATTAATACTTATAAACGATTTTATTTTACTATATAAGAACTGAAATAAGAGTTAATCATGGACCTGACGAGAGGCTAACTTAAAAATAACAAAAGGTGAAAATAAGAAACCTAAAAAACAAAATTAAGTTCGCTATGTATGGAGTCATCAGGGAGGAACCATGTGGCTGCATGAAGCAAGGTTTCGGCCCCTAACCTCCAACCTATACCGCATGGCGGGGCCAGGCCAACCATATCGAATTAGCGACATGGAAGGTCTCTCCAAGCCTGAGGAAACATAGCAGAACCCAACCGAAAATATAATTGTAAGGAATTTTTAAGACAAAAGGAAGCACATGAAACTAGAAGAGGTTTTCTTAGCCCAACATGCCAATGATGGATGGCATCTGGCGGGGCGAAAAACAACCAAACTTAAAAACGAGGAACCTATACTTTAAGAAGGACTTTATGCAAGAATTAACCAGCAAATTAGCCTTATAACCCCGTCCTTTGAAGATATCAAAAATGCACTTAGCTCTTGATGTGAAGTCAGAAGCATCAGATGAAATCTTGGCGAACCTGATGAGTCAGTTAAGTCAGTTAAGTCAGTTAAGTTACCGGATTACAGGATTTAATTACCGTATTTTTCCTTATATGAGCCCACCTAAATACAGGCCCATGGGCTTATATTTGGCAGATGGGCTTATATTTGGAAACAGAATTTATTGTGATCAAGAAGATATAATTTAGGAAATCCAAGAATTCATCTCCAAGTATTCTCATAACAAGTCTTATTAGTCATTGGTTATCCGTGTGCGCGCGCTCGCGTGTGTGTGTTTGCGTGATGTTGCCATGATCGAATCGTCGCATCCTATTACGAACAGCATTATTCCAAGAATTCAAGGGGTATAATTCTAACAATATGTGAGCAGGCATGAGGACAAGCGCGCGGGTTTGTGCAACAATGCGAACTCAGTTGTTCGTTACCTTTTGAGTCAGAGTCACACACGCATTTAAGCCCTACGATTCAACACTTAGCCAGCTCTATTTTTAATCAATTTTTTTTTCAGTTATAATTATATTCACGACATGTGACATGCATGTCATGTCATTTATCGATCGTCTTCGATATCAACTGTGTCATGGCATCATCAGAAAGTGCAGAGACAATTCCCGAGACTCATTTAAAGAGGAAAAGCTATACAATTTTCGACAAATTGCAAATAATTAAGACTGTCAAAAATCACAGAAACAACGTCAGTGCTGCTTCAAGAGAGATGGGAATTTCAAGAAAGCAACTCCGAACTTGAATATCTGAAGAACGCAAGCGAAAGAAGATCTCAACGAAGCAGAAAAGGCGCCGACATCCAGGAGGTGAACGCTACCTTTTTATCTGGAAATCGAATCTAAATTAACAGAATGGTTGAAAATTAAACGTTCGAACAAAAGAAACGTAAGTTGGACAAGACTACAACATGAACCCGTTAAGACATTGCTCCACGACTCAACAAGCCCTGTACATTCATTGCTATTAACTTTTGTTCTTATTAACTTTTTGTGATGAGATATGGATCCAAAGACGCATCTACGCAACTGAATAACCTATTGAAGCTACCATTTTTATTGACAGAAGTTTGCTGCTGACTGCTCACATTTTAAATATACTGTTACATACTACACAATTCACGAAAGCGCGTTGTTTAGTTGTATTTTGTTGTTTATATATCGAGGTACCAATTATTTAGAATGCAAAAAAGGTATGCGTTCTAAAAAAGGTAGTGAAAAAAGGCTAAAATGGTAAAGATTGAGAAGGTGTCAAATAGAAGCCCTGGGCTTCTGTTTGGAGTCAATATTTTGTCATAAAATTGGTAAAAACTTAATAGAAGCCCATGGGCTTTTATTTGAAAAACTACGGTAATACTGATTTACCACTGCACCTAATATACTTACTCTATGGTACGGACTATGACTTCAACTTCATTAAGTTTCTTGAAGCTAGAGTCAGAACCAGTCCTATTATCAAATTACAGTCAGCCTGGTTTTGTCAGGAACCGGTTCACTGAGATTGCTATCCCAGCTCGTCATTAAGTCTGATTGATCAATAGAGGGCTCCGATTTTGAACGATAAAACAAATGGTAGCTACGAATGTGGTTGGGCTCGCTCTCTGAGGTGAAACATAGTCAATATAACATTGGTTCCCAGACAACTGATAGGAAAGGCAGTGCCGAGTGGCGTGCAGTTTATCCAGATTTTTTAGTGGAAGTGGCCGGGCTATTGCTGACATCTTCGAATAATAAACTAGGCCTTGCTTGGACAAGACCCGAAATATTATAAAACGATGAGTCATGGTTGAACTTCGGGGAAATGTTTGATGTACATCACCGCTTATTAAGACCAATATGACAAGTGTGACATGATGTGACAATAATAGGCCATGTATGCACACATCTCAGTTGGATTCTCACTGTAAATCATGAAGTCCTATTTAAGTATGAATCTGAGTTCTAAGCAGAAGAATACTAGAATTACCAAACTTAAATTCACTGAATATTCGTTGAGTACTAATATGACGAAACATCAATATCAATAAATGACGCACACGACGCCAGATTCAGAGAGTCAGGGTGCAGGCTACAGACGACGCACGCTATCTGAATACGTCTTTTTGTTCCCAGCTGAGAGCGCCTTGTCGACGAGCAGTGACTCTTGGAGTAAGCGACACCGATCAACAAACAAATCAGCGCAGTTGCTCATAGTTCCTGCACCGAAATCGTCACTCGGGTCGCTTCTGTCTCATGCATTGAGTGCAAACAACTGGAAATGACGGTTTGCTGTGTTCCTGCATATCGAAGTAGGTGCAGTGAAACAATTAATGATATGTCAACCAATCTGTGACAATTTATTGATATCCTCTTAATGAACCTAAGACATCAATTTAGATAAAAAGCATCCTCATCGACAGTGCTTTGAGACCTGCCAACGTCTATCATTTTCTCAGACTACTTTGAATCCTGTCAACATTTTCCATCCTTTTCTACAGTGCTTTTAGTCTTGTCAACGTTTACCCAGGTCACCGACTGTGCTTTGATTCTAATTGCCAATGTTTCTCTGAGATGGATGTGCGGACTGGTATGTAATATAGCGGGTTGGATATGCTGTATGGCATTTTTAGATATAGTGGAGGTGCTTGTCCCATGGAACTCATCGAATGAGTACGAATTAAGTGCAGTGCTTTCGAACCCAAATAGTTCTAAAGTAATTACTAATATTTTCGAACTCAAAGAGTGCTAGATTCTGGGACTCATTTATTAGTCGTAGTTAGTACTCAGGTTCAGCACTATTTCTAGTACTCATTTGGAACTTTATGAATAACAGTGATACTCGAATCACGCGACTAAAAACCACCCTGGGTGTCATAAGCGCTGTACATCATGATGCGAATTTCTATTATCTTAACTTACAGAACTTCGACAAAGTTTTTTCCGACTCTTAAAGTTTTCGTTATTTGTGATTGGCACATTCTGTAGTTTGATTAGTAGATGGCTCTCATCTCTTTGAACATTATTTTCGGGCCATTTCACTCTTGTGACTTTCCCTATTGTCATAGAAATACGTCAAAACACAGTGTACTCGATATCAATGAGAAGATTCTCGTCTGAGATGCTATCTTCTCAATGATATCACGAACCGAGTTCTCAGGCTGTCAACGGAAGATTGTCGGCGTCAGACAGAAAATTCCGATGTGATACAATCTTCGCCTCAAATACTGGCAACAATCGTTAAGCAGTTCATAATGCTTGATAAAAGACGAAGTCTAATAGGAACACCGACAAGACAGGTATATTTGTTGACTTAATGGATTCAAACTTCTGAACAATTGGATATAAAAATACATTCCGTACAAAATACTCTCCGTGCGAATCAGGACAAAATTGGTCGTAGAATCAATTTCGATAGGTTTATTCCGACACACTATGATAATAGAGGACTGGAACGGACATGGACATTGAAAACAATAGAACACCGAGAACATACGTCATCATGACAACGACACCTAAACGATGGCGACTTCCAGTGGCAGATGTCAGTTGATGCAATTTCAGCTGCTACACACTACAGAAAAACGCAACCACAGAATTAGACTGCGCACTCCTCCTAGTCGTCGTTTCCTAGAAGGGCAGAGTCACAGGCCTATCTCTTATGCGATAATGAACTGGCACACACCCACACGATCTACGGTCAAACAAAAAGTCTTCACTGAATGAGCAGTGAGCCTCAGACAGCAGCCAGTGACGTGCGTGTCATACACATCGAGTTCTTCTTTCGATTCCACTTCGCTGTCACAGTACCATTCATTAATAAATCCTACGAGGAGATGGATTGAACTACGCCTGCCAACTTCTAAACATGTAATCTGACGGACCAACATTTACGAGAAAACTTGTGCGCAATTATCCGAATTCTTCGAATCTGACGGAATCATGACAATCGAAGCATATTGGAGGAATTCACAGCAATCCGCAAGCGACGCACGACTGTTTTTCCTATCTCTGGAAGATATTTCCAGCATGTGGCATCGTTTTGAAATAGTCTTCACTTCTAGTAAACTGGAAGAGTTAAACAACCTAATTTTATGAACGCAGCTTAATTTGTCAGAAATCTCACAACGCGTAAATTGCACAACAGCAAATCTTGATTTCCTGATATCAGCATGATTTTTGTCAAACTGTCTTATCAAATTGCCTCAAATTTGTAAAAATGTCAGTCGAGGAAGTGGTTTTCGAATTACTTGCCAAGATAGAATAGTTTGACATTGTAATTTAAAGGAAATCTTTAGACCTTTATCGCATAAGCTTTGGATCCTCCTAAGTTATGCAGCCGTCATGCTCATATAGAACTTTGGAAAGTTTAGATATTGTGGTTTGAGAAATCGATGTTGACATGACATGCAAGTCTGAATAGCATATATATATATATATATATATATATATATATATATAGGAAATGTAGGGATTTCGAAGAGAAATTGATATAAAATATCACCAATCGATGAACTAAATGCTGACACTTTTTTCGGACATAAAAAAGAGATGATGAGCATTATCCTTACGATACAGACAAGTCCTATACACAAATAATTGCATAGCGAATGGCAATGTGACATCAATGTGACCATATAAACCCTATCCAGTGTGTATGGAGGGGTAATTCGGTCCTCATGTCGCATTCTATTGCAGTAGTCATCTTTACACGATTGAAGTCGTGCAATCTACGCCTTTTTGACTTCAGGTTTTTGGGGATTTTTTCACCTTTTACCGAAAATAGTTAGCTTTCTCCAAATGGAAGGTCTAAATGGAAAAAATCTATTTTGTAAAGTATTTTCTCGAAGGTGCGAAATTTTCCAACTTTTTACGAGCATTTTGTTGAATTGCTTCAACGAAACGTTTTAACTTTCAACATGTGCGCCGTGATTTGTGAATATGAGTCTATGAATAATATCATGATTATCGATTATACCATAGACATTAAATGGATATTATAAATTCAAATGCTATGTAAATACTACTTATCAGATATTGCAGAAGTAGTACTACAATGTGTATTTCTTCAAGAATGGAAAGCATTCATTACAATACATCACAAATGACAATAATACTCAGAAAAAAAGATACATGAATTTTCAAAGTATAAAATTTACAGAAAGAGTTCGTCAAAATACGTCAAATACGTCAAACGGCTCCGTGTTTACAAAATTCATTACATAATGAAGCACATGTAGGTATGAAGGAAGCTTGCCGGCACAATGTGCGCGAAAAAGGAAATTATCAGACGGTGCTAGCGAGGGGTAGGCTAGAGGCAGAAGATCGTGGAGTAAGTTTTCTCATTCGATAGTCCGTGAAATAATTTAAGAGCACTGTTCCTTCGCCGAATGCTCAACGGAGTGAAAGACGAGCATTTACAGTCAGCACCACATATTATGCGATGCGAACGACGCCTCACCTTTTCTATTTTCTCATAATTCTTCTTATCTAAACCAACAATAAATGGTGCACTGTATTCTAAAACAGATAGATCGAGTGCGTTGTAAAGGACGATTAAGTCACTGGTGTGAAGATATTTCTTCACACGTTTTATGTTGTATAATTGTTGATTGGCTTTGTTGCACAGATTTTGAATGTGATCATTCCAAAAAAGTTTTTCGTTATATATCACTCCAAGCATAGATAGGTGCTTCTCGAGAAATGGAGTCTTGTGGAGGAGGTATCATCACGTTTGTCTTCTTGATGATCATCAACTTTGTTTTTTGCTTGTTTAAGCTAAGTCCATGTAAGAAGTACCAATCATGAGCGCCGTTGATCTCAGACTCCGCGATGCAAATCAAATCAGAGTTGAGATAGACAGGCAACACAATGACAACATCATCAGCGTATTTTAAAAATAGAGTGTGAGGATACTTTGGCTGAAAAGAGCTCATGTGCACACTAAATAAAAATGGAGATAACTTTCCACCTTAGTATTAATGGCACATAAAATATTTTAGTCATTTATATGTCATAAAAAATAGTCATTTTTATGACTTCTCCTGCTAATTTAAAATCCCCAAGTCGCCCTTCTTTGCAATCGCGCTTGAAGTGGTAAAGCTAAGTAAATCTAACTTGAGATCGTGGATAGCAATCATTAAGAAGTCTTGCAGCCAAAATTTGGAGAATTTAAAAAATCTGAAAATTATAATCTTAAATAGGAGGATTCGAGCAAGTGAATGCGTCTTTTATAAAGTTCACACAATTAATGTATGTTGTTCTTTTCCCAGTTCGAAGGAACCCGCAGGGCTAGTTAGAATGCCTTCATTTGTGATTCGATGCTTGTTTCGCAAAACCTCTCGAATTACACCGGTGTTCATCATTGGTACAAGATACTGAATGGTCAGATTTACGCGACATTGCAGCATTGACTGGAGTGAGAGCATCTTGCACCAACGAACTGTGAAAGCAGTTATACACACTGATTAACAATAGTGCGACCATACCGAGAGTACAGAGTGCATGCTACTACTCAAATGAAAAGTAACGTCAGAAGACAGAAATATTTTAGAGAGATGAGAAATAATGATGGTTAATGAGAAAAGTTAGGCACTCTAAAAATACAGGAATTTTGAAGTGACTGTCAACAAACAGCTATTGTGGAGACAAGAATAATACACTCAGTGTGTTGTAAGCGAAAAGTGTGAATATTTGAAGAAAATAGACATACTGGGCCATTCACGGTATTGTCGGGATTTTAATTGTGTAGCGTCGTAAGAAAATACCGTGCTTCCAAAAGACACTTCTCGATTTTTGAGTGAAGAGCAGCATTTATGAAAGACCAAGTTTTATTTTCTAAAATTTAGCATGCCGTCTGTTGACATTCACTGATACATACACTCCTCCTCTTGGCCCTCATTTATTTTCAACATTTACTAGAAGTGATGATGCTCAGTCTCAGATGCAAATACAAATGTCATATTGTATGATGTATACACTGTAAATACAAATGTTCATGTGACTACAATGAATGAGATTCTGGGGCATCTCGGATTGGGGAATTTCTGCAAATATAATACCAATGAGATTGTCGAAATAGGGGAATCATGATCGCATCTGATGGCATTTGAAGCTGGGATATTTCCATTAAAGGAAACTTAGATGAAATAAATGAAATCCAGTTTCAAGAAATTCTCATAATTCATTTCAATGGCTGATTGCACCATTAAAGGTCAGATGGAACGCTTCTACCGGCAGTCATAAATGGCTAACAAATATTGGACTTTAGTAACTAATCCTACTTGCATTTTTGAGGTACACATGACTGAATCTGTGGGAGGACCTTCCATGGTCCATGAAGCACATACTGGAGTTGGACCTATACCTTCAATCTGCTCCACTTTCAATAAGTTTGTTCAAAAATCCACCGATATTTGTTACAATCATGCCGAGGTCGGCAGCTCTGCTCTGATCCATTACGACAGGAGCTGCGGGTGGACTTCACCGTGATAGATCTGATTGCATGGCAAAAAAACAATGATTGTTAAGATGCAATGATAAGCAAATTCGATAAGATGCAACATAATGTTACTCATCTTTTATGAGCCATAATTTTCTACAAGGCTATATAAGGGCAGATTGATGAAACGAAGAATATCACAGAACTGTATTTTTAAATAATGCATTAGTTATTGAACATTGAATTACTCAGTACACTTATAACATTATTGCGTGCTGGTCACCGTGGCACAGTGGCTAAGCTCTTGGCCTAGCGATTTTTTAGTATAGAGTTGGAGCCTCGGAAGCATCATTGCAAACCAGTAGGAAAGACATCCGTTCTAAAAGCATCCCCACACTCCAGATAAAGACTGACTCAGTCAGCACTGTCCAAGCCTCCTATGTGGTGAAGTTGTGACGATGAGGCTTCATCACAAGCTCAACAATAACATTGCTCATAGACCTCAAACATGGGGACGAAGAGACTATCAAAGAGGAATACATCTAAAGCTGAATTCACACTTCTGCTGCGCGGCATGCTGTATAACCCAAATGTCGGACAACATGTCGTATTGCTGCAACAGCAAAATTGTCGCACAGCAAATTGATTGCTGTCCGGTAAGATACGACAATGTTGTCCGGCATAGTTATTGATTGCTGTTGCTGTGACCTTGTTGATGCATTCATATTGCTGTGCGGCGACAGTCATACAATTAGAGCATGGATCCGATTGTAGTGATGCATTGGCTGCGAAAGAAGAGACGAGGTGTACGGCGATGGTATGTTCAACCTCTGAACATACCTTGCAATATTGGAGTTGTTTGGTTAATGAGATGCGAGAAATGAATCCGGAGGCTCACTTCAACTACTTTCGCATGTCAAGAGAAACATTTGACGGACTTTTACAGAAAATTCAACCTCTTTTGTATCACGATCTGACGCACCAGCATCCTATCAGCAGCCGCATCCGACTGGCTGTGACTCTACGTCTACCTGCCACGGGGAATTCCCAACAAAGTGTGGTCCAGAGCTTCCGTCTGGGGAAATCGACGGAATGTAGTATCTTCGGTGAAACACTGATAGCAATTCGAAGTGCTTTACAAACTGACTTCCTCCGCCCACCATCCATGGAAGACTTTGAGGGGATAGCGAAGGAATTCTTGATTTACTGGAATTTACATTCATGGACGGTAATGTCAGCAGTGGACGGTAAACATGTTGTCATAGCACCACACTGTAAACTCTAGGGCACGAAATTTCACTTGAATTAGGCACGAAATTTGGGCATCAATTCTAACCAACACAAGGCACGAGTAGGTACGAAGTTCCTAGTGCCGAGTTCGGGCCCATTGATTTTTCCTTCGATTTCATTGGATAAACAAATATTTGGTTTGGTGCCTATTAGTGCCTAGTGGCGCCTGTTGGTGCCTTGAGGTATTAGGAGGGCACTAACTAGGCGCTAACTCGCACGAAATTTCGACTGCATGCCTAGTTTAGTGCCCTACAGTTTACAGTGCACCCTACAATTCTGGTAGCCGTTTCTATAACTACAAGCGCACACATTCCATCGTCTTGACGGCAATTGTTGACGCAAAATACATCTTTTGGTTCGTGGACATTGGTCGTTGTGGCAGAGACAGTGATGCTGGCATTTGGCAAGACTGGGGTGTGAGAAAAGCTCTCGAGAATGAAGAGTTGTATACTCTCGCCGCTGACGTCTTGTAGTTAGTGAATATGTAGCGTCAATGTTTCTCGCTCACTCGAAAGCTGAAAACATGTTTGAAAGTGTCAATAAAGCATTAGATAAAATTGGTGGTTCATTTGTCATCGATAGATTGTTGCAAATCAGCATGGACGGACCGGCAGTCAATCTTTCATTTCACCGACGATTTTCTGAAGCATTTCAGTAAAAGTGTGGAAAGGAATTGCTCAAAACAGGTGCATGCTCGTTACATGTCGCGAGTGGAGCATTGCAATATGGATTGAAAAAAGTCTGGCATTTGTCAACTGTATTGCAAAGCATGCACTACGTTTTCAAATGTTCTCCTGTACGCAAGTTGATTATACTCATGTTGCAAGTTCAACTACATATCCTAAGTCTTTTTGCAAATGCCGTTGGGTAGAAAAAGATGAATGTAACAGAGCAATAGAGATTCTGCCGAACATTGAGAAATATTGTGTCGAAGTGCAACCTCAACCCAATGTAACATCATTCTCAACAGTCGTTGACGCAATCAAGGATGCATTTCTTGCAGCTAAGCTGCATTTTTTCAGTTCCTTAGAGTCTCAGTTTGAGCCTTTTCTACAGCAAGTCTATGACTCCATTTTTGCACGGTTTTCTCATGAGCCTTGTCACAGATACATTGAAAGGATTCGTTAAGGCATCGGTTACGCAGGAGGTGGGGACAGACGTTTCCAAAATTATGAGACTTGATTTGAATGAAGATGCAAATGTGAAGGAAACATTGCAAGTGGATCTGGGATTCGGAGCCAAACGCTGCATCCCAAAGGATTCTCATCCACGCAGAAGGCTGGAGTTCGGTCAAGCCGCTCGTTCTTGCCTTATCGCGATAGTGGATAAAATACCTGAGAGGAGTCCGCTGAAACCTGATCTTGTTAAAGGCGCTGCATCACTCTCTCCGCTTGTCAGTTGGACCAAATTTTCAACGCTTTGTGAAAAGCGCTATGACATTTCATTGAAAATGATTGATTCCAACTTCATTTCTGTATCTCAGGCTGATTCGGCGAAGCAGGAATATTCCGACTTCATTCAATCATAATCATATTAATACCAAAATTTAACTGCAATCTTTTCATTAGAGATGTGGCATCGACAAACATCGATTGGACGACCTCTACTGCAGTCTTCTACGAAACAAAGAAAGTTCTTAACATTTGCGGGCAGTAGTGAGGAAGGTTTTGGTCTTATTCTATGGTCAAGCGGCAGTAGAAGGTGGTTTCAGCATAAACAAAGATATCCTAATAGAGAATCTTCATGAGAGCTCTATCGTGGCGCAACGTGTGGTACATTACGCCATTCAGCATTATGGAGGGGTTGCGCATGTTCCGATAACTGCTTCTTTGATCGAATTCGTTAAGTGTTCATCCCGGCGATGTGTAATGGCTCTCGACCTGAAAAAGAATGAAGAATATCAGCAAGCTAAGAAACACAAACGTGTTGCTGAACTGGATTGTGAAGTGAACAAGATTGCAACTCAAAAATCAATCTTAAAAGAGAAACAGTGTGAACTTTACGATTGAGCTACGGCGCTCAAAAAATTGAAGACTAGTTTGTGACCACTTGAAAACCAGATAAACGTGTGATTCGTTAATGTATAACTGAGTTTTGAAATACAGTATATAGCACTGTTATTTTTAAGCCTTAATGAGACAAAACAAGTTTACTGCCAATCTACCTTGTCGTTCACGCCTTCGCTCTTCGTCTGGATTATCCTTGCAGGTACCCCTGACTACCAGAAAGACACATGGAGGTCAGGCATTCGCGTCTCAGGCCCCTCGAGTGTGTGGAACTCTCTTCCTTATTCCATACAGAACTCTAACTCCCTCAACACCTTCAAGCGAGACTTGAAAAGCTTTTTATGTGACTGCTGTCTTTAATTTGTTGTACGTCATTGCAATTGGTACTCAGGTCTTGAAGTCTATATAGACATAATGCCTGCTTCTGTAAGCGAATTCGTTTATAAATGAATAAATAAACGATTT
The DNA here is from genome assembly GCA_907163375.1 of Prostheceraeus crozeri. Classification (NCBI taxonomy): domain Eukaryota; kingdom Metazoa; phylum Platyhelminthes; order Polycladida; family Euryleptidae; genus Prostheceraeus; species Prostheceraeus crozeri. Next base: position 156,228 of record CAJQUW010015129.1, read on the forward strand.
TACGGTTATTAGTAATGCTTTGGAATTCGGCGTTTTATTTGACAAAGAGAAACAGCAAAAAGAGAAAATATGAAATACATGTAGTAGTAGCTAGGTAACGGCACAGTTAAAATGGAGATAACACGAAATGGTCATTTTATGACTATCAGAAAAGTTTTGATAATCTCCTTGATTTTTATTATGATATCTTCTGGATTTGAAAATTCCTAATGTAGTAGACACCCTGCTACATTTCTTTTAGCCCGGCATGACTGTCACGAAGTTGTCGCCACCTCTCCCGTGGCTCTATTGAGGAAAATCCTCCCAGCTGGTCTCCTATCGATTCCCATCTTCTACCGCACATAATGCGATCGTTGTAGTCCTTGAGACTACAAACCCACAGGCGCGGGCAATTTCTAACAAATTTGATGAGTTTCTCGTCATCCATCGGCATCGTTCACCAAATAATAACTGATTCAACTGATTTTTGCTTTGTGAGGAATGACGCAACCTTCATTCTCACACAGTATGCTGTTACAGCAAAAATATCTATGCACAGCAAATTGAAATGCAGTGTCCACAATCATGTTCATACTCTCACGCAGAAGTTGTACGACAATTTGATGCCGCATGTCGGACAACTTTGCTGTGCTATGCTGTGCGGCAGAAGTATGAATTCATCATAATAAGTAATCAAATAAGAACTCAGTTTTCGTCATTTCCAGCACACAATATTTTAGGCAGCTCGAGGTATACATTCCAAAATAAATATTTATCTTCATAAAAGAATATGACGGACAGTTTAATCTCTACGACCTTCTCATAAAACCGAACTTTAAAAATTTCATTATAATTCAGTCCGTTGGGCACTTTGTCGTTGCCTCATTCATTCTAGCGGCTAGATGCGACAATTTGACAGTTTCATTTCTTATCGTTATACTATCAGTGACCTTTCCCATTGGAAATTTTGAATTGAAGGAAATGAAACAGATTCTCTTCCTTAACAGTGAAAGATAATCTCCGATTCTACCTCTTTGAGGAATTCTGTCATTGCTCTTTGTTTTTGCTGCCTTATCGTCCGTGACTGAAAAATTCAATTCTTCTGTTCTTCAAGTCTCCAGTTGATTGTGATTATGAATTTTCCATGAATTTTAATCTTTTATTTTCAGGCGGAGGAGCAGAAGACGGTGAAAGAAAAGGAATTCGAAGATTTTTCGCATGAACTGAAGGAGGAAGTAAGTTGAAAGCTCTACTTCCTTCAGCAAAGTAAATGTAATTCAATATTGATTATATTTTTTGCTGAATATTGTGTATCGTTCTACTGGTTTGTAAGATTGTAAGTAGCATTAACATCGTAATGATTTGTAGGATCTCCTTTTTTAATCATCTGATAAACACGAAATTGGTTTACGATGAAAGGACCGATATTTAATTATTTCGCAATCATTTATCTATTACCACAAATGAAATAATTGTATCAGATATTATTCTATGAAATCAAGGACATTCTTAGATAAAAAATCGAAATTGAATAGTCCATTGAGCGTGCGCGTAGATACACATGTAAATGAGGAGAAAGAAGACTTTTCATCACATACATGTAAAAATCATTTCGAACACTAAATGCACTGGCAGCATGAAATTTTCAAGGTTATTGATGTTTTTCCATGTATTCTTTTTTTATCTAAATAAAGACATGTACTGATCAGTTTTGAGCTTGAAATTCGAATGCTGTTCATTTGCAATCTTTCAACAGCAACTTCACTCAACTATTCATCAAATAGTGGTTGCACACTTTTGACCATTTGTTTACTTTTTCCTAAGCGCTCAATGCGACTTATGAATTGAAATCATTCATTCCTTAGGCAATATTGATGTCGAATCACAGAAGATGGTTCTAAAATAATGACTGATTGATACTGTGATTGGCTATTATAAATGAAACCATATTCAATAGAACTACGCTTTGTGCACGGACATGTGTTCATGTAGGGAAGGCTTACGTTACATCGACAGTATAAACAAGGTCAGTGTAGCTTATGAAACTGGCATGTATCCATTACAGTTCATATCAAGCATATGCGCTGTTATACGAGTCATGCTTTGAGCCGTAAATCTGTTGATGATTTTTTCATCGCTGCCAGGGGGTCATAAGGGGTATGTTGACTTATACTCATCTGATTTGTAGGAAGCTATGTTCCAAAATTCGATTTTAAAGTCATTGCCGGTTGCACCATTTCGTTATATGAAAATAGCACTTGCTGTAAATCAATATAGTCAAATTTGCATGTACAAGGACGCGCTTTCGTCCCTATTATTTAATTATGAGAATCATCAAGCAGCTGCGATAGTGTATGCTTGCAGTGTTGGATTCGTTTGTGACGGAAACGAATAATATATTATCAGGTTATGAAAGCCTTTTTTTGGATAGTTCGAATCTTTAGTATTATTCGGTATAAATATACGAATAACATTTATGTGATAGCAAACTGCTCAATTAGCGAATAACAAGTAAGACAACAACAATCAAATGTGAAAAAGGAATTTCTATAACAATTATTTCATCCAATATTAATGCTACGAAATCGAAGTTAGCGTTTCAGAAGACTGCTCCTTGAAATGAAAATGATGTGAAAACAAATAAAGTAGCAAGTTAGAAACCGCGGAAGTGATATCTCCGCTGAATTTTTAGTTCCTTGCTGAGGTACTTTGGTATGACCTCAAAATTGAATTCTGAAGAAATATTTTCGTGTAGCGCTCACTGTTGTGAATTTGAATTTTCCCTTTTCTCTCAATATGATATTCGATAGATGGAAACATTTTATGGACTTATTTCTATCGAATTTATCACTCATGCAAAGGACTCCTAAAACTGCTCCAAATTGTGAATTCACGTCGACTTTTAAATTCGAACACTATGAAAATTGATACAGTCAGTGTTAATTCTAGCGTGTTTCCTATTTATCTTTAGGATTATATTGAGATACCAACGGAAAATCCAATATCATGTGGATTCAGAAAATGAATAGCAGAGCTCTTAGACACATTTTCCTCAGGGAGGGGGGCACAGGAGCCATATGAAAAAAATTTATGACCGCATTTTTTTGAAATTTTGGATTTTCACCTCCATTGAGCTGAATTTTGAGTTATAAGTTGATTTGAAAGTTCTGTAGTTTACCCGCTCATGAAATATGGTCGAGCAATTATGTTAATTGATTCTCCTATACTTTTACCTCGTTATGATGACTAATATTACGTGTGTTCTATGCATACTACTTATAAATACATATTCATAATTCAATAGCTGAGCAAACTACACAAACTTCTCTAGTATTTGCCGATGTCGTCTTGAAAGATTTAGTGATATAATTATTGATACATGTAGCTATAAATCTTACTGATATGATTCATACAAATATTTTTTTGAACTATCTCAAGAATACTTTTTCTAATATTTCAATAATTAGTGAAGAACTTTAAGGAAAGAAATAATGATAGTAATTCAGTAAGATTGATTTAGAGTGTAACACGATGCAAATCGACAACATCACCAGACAGAGTGTGTTTCGAATAGGTTCTACTGGAATTTTCATGAAATTCTGTCCACTATTTTAGATACAATTGCGAAAATTTAATGAAATTATTGCTTGAATTTTAAATTGCTATTTATAGCAACAAGATCAACTTAGAATGAAAAACTGATGCCACCATTGGATAGAGCACACCCAAAATAGGTGCACCTCAGTTTGGTTTGCCACAGAAGTTAGAGGTTTAGAAAAATCTTAAGGGGGTCATAATTCCCCCTAATACTTCGCCGACAAGAAAAAGCCTGGGACAAATAAGGTTAAAGGATGACATGAATCGATGAACGAATATTGTGACATGTCTATTAGTTCGCTATGTTCTACAATTCAATGAATTGTGGGACAGCATTAAGTTTCATGTGCTGTATGATGTGGCAAATTATTTCTGTAGAACTTATGGTCAGTAACGAGAGCACTTTTGCTTCATGGTGAGGACAGCCCATAATGGTTGATGTTTACCAATTGTTTAATCAGTTACCAGACAAGTTGTTTTGCCGGAGATCTCTGGCACCACCATCGGTGGACTTCATCATGCGAATGAGACAGAACTGTAATCAAGTTAATCAATACAGTTCAGACATGTGCGAAAAGAACAGAGATTAACAACTGATATGAATACTAAGGATATCGGAAATGCGACTAACAGTATGGAGGACATATCAAGAACAATCATATAGGATAAAGAAAAGTAATCTAGATAACACTGGACAGAATATCAGAGAACAAAAGATACAAATAATGATGCAGAACTTAAAACTCCCAACAGTCAGCTGCTGAAAACTTGACTTTTCCTAGAAGAAAAAATACCTCTGTCGTATATCATACATCTGCATACATATCATGAAACAAAGAAGTAGCTCTAGCTCGTTGTTCCAAATATTACTAGAGTATCTGTATGATGAAGAACGTGTGAATCAGGTTAAATGTTTTCAAATGTTTAGTTCACATTCATTCCATTCAAAATAAGTGTCTCGCTGCTGTAATTTACGCCTATACTACTGCTGTGGCATCCTTTCTCCACGTGTGTCATTTTGCACGCATCAAATGCAGATACACGAAGAGCAGAATGGTTGTAATATTAAACCCTGCTTATACTCGTAAGCACATCAGGCGAGAGACGTCTTTCTTCCATGTGGCCGAGTTTTTATTCATCCCACTTTCATTCCTTTGTCTTTAGTGCTATGCAGGAATTCAGAGTGTGCCTATTATCCTATTTCAAGTTGCTTGCTACTTTAAATTAACTCTATTTTACCCGAGCTCACGAATTTTGATATTATGCGCAAAATCTCCAATATCTACGACTCAAGTTTTTGTGAATTTTATTTTCTACATGTACGTAATTTTGAAAACCGATTCAAATTTCATCGAATTTGGTTTATGGGAGCATCAAAATTTGACCTTTAGGCCTATTTAAAAGCAGGATTTTTGAAAATCGAGAATGTTTGTCTATTTCTTGCACAATTAGGCATCTTGTTACTGCTCAAATTACGTATAGACCATTGACAAGGTAGATAATAAGTTGGGATCATCATGAGCATTCATCCCTGCATACATAGGCATACATGTGACAATTATATGAAGACTGGCAATAACCTTTAGATACTACTCACAACAAATTTATAAGCAGTATTGTTGAATAAGGTCATATCTAGTTAATGTAATTAAAAATTGAACATTTTCTATACTTATTTATGGACATGGATTTCAACATTTAATGAATGAAAGCCGTTAGACATTACATATTCAACATTAACTTTTTTAACGTCACTTTCAACTAAAAGTCGCCGATGAGAAATACTTCTATGTCGAAGATAAACATTTCAGGGATATCTTCGTTACATTTCTCCGCAAATCAGTGGCCTGATTCATTGATATGATTTGTTTTGAATATAATTTCTGTGGTTAGTCGCGATGTCTATATTCAATAATAGCAATGTTAATGCTCGTCTATACTGATTTAAAATGTAGAACTCACTTCGCTCGCTCTACATTTCAATGTCGTATAGACATCTATTAGTATTGTTGTAATGTCATTTAGACTATCAGACCTGCCGATGCATTTGGTGCATATATTTCTTGGATTCATCGAATCAGCAGTGACATAACTTCTTCTGATAAAGTCTAACCAATAACCAAGATAACAGTAGACTAGATATGATTTCGCATATTTTCAAATATCTCTATTGAAGTTGTATTCCACACCACTTAGCTGCCTCAATGCAATCCAGCGTGCTCCTGGCATTGTCTCAAGACTTCTCCATCTGATAAAAGCAATTGGCTTATCAAAGTCATTTTTTATCAATTTACAACAGAAATGATTCTCAAAGACTAAGCGGAATTCAAATTTGTGGAACTGCTATTTAAAGTGACAAGATGACGAGTTGCTAAAAGAAAAGAATGGAACGAACATGCGCCAACTGTGTTGAGTAGTATTTTTGTGAACAATTGAATCATAGGAAAATCAAATCAGAAGGGGAGACCTCCAGGAACCAGTTCCGGGCTTCCAAAGCTTAAAATCAAAGTAGTGTTAATTAATGATGATTGGAAGTTGCTGTATATGATTTATGTTACTTTTCAGATTGTGCGATTTAACAGGGATCGTATTGAACGAACACATAAAGCCATCGTGAACTTCTCAAGGGCCCAAATAAAAGCTGCTGTTGATCGTCATGCATTGCTGGCAAAGGAATTGAATTTACTGAAAAACTTGCCAATTTAGTTGATACGTCTGTAGGAGTTAAGTGACCTTGAGATGTGCAACCAAGAAATGCGCAAGTCAAATGTTTCTACTTCATACATGGTTTTCAAATAATCGATATTTTGCATTGCAGACTGATGCATGACGCTTATAAAATCGTTTGTAGAGCGTGGACCTAAGATTAGGTCTTTTCACCAGTCAGCTTTTAAATAATCAAATTTGGCTTGCACCCTTGAATACATGCATAATCATTCGATACATTCCATACTGCGCTCTTCTGTGCTTTTCTGTGATTTATGATTGGAACATGTTTCCTATTCAAATTCGATCAGCTTTCTTTTGATAATCGTAAATCAGACATCTAATCAGATTCTGGTCTGATGTTTTATCTTGACGTACTGGTTGTCACTGTAGCGTAATGAAATGATCCTTCGATTTGGTAATTTCCATTTTATTTTTTATATGTAAAATTATCATGTCTAAATTGTTTTTTGTATGAAATTAATTTCTGATTCCTATATGATTTTTGAATACAGATATTATTACCTTTTTGTCGTTTTTCTGATCCCATTTTTCGTATTTGGTACAACACCAAGCCGAAAAACGCATATTATTGACTAACTTGTAATTGAATTAGATAGAATGTGGCATGAATGCATGGTAATCTAATTCTAACACTGAATAGCATATTTTGATATTCAGAGATCAAAAATAGTCCTTCAGGCGAGATGTCTTGAACTGCTTCAAAAGGGGTTTACTATTTTGGCTGTCATTTGGTGACACTGTCTGTTCACTTTTGGTGAAACTGCAATTTTTGCCACTGCAATATGGAACACAGAAGGCAGTCCACAGAAGCAGAAGATGAAAGGGTTCGTCCAGTGCGTCTAGTGCAATCGCATCAAAAGTCATTCTAAAAATCTGATTATTGATAACGTATTTGTATGCTGTAGGGCCTATACCACCTGTAAGCAAATTGAGATGAATCACTCTCTGGTGCTGTAAGGTGCTGGAAACAAACTGGTCGGGAAAGCGTACAACAATTCTCTTTATATGCAAAGTCTTTGCTCCCTTGCGATCCCTAATGCTGTGCTGGCTTATGCCCGCCATATCCTACATAATTTCCTCAGATAAATGAGTGGACTATGCAAGTCACTTGATTTTACAGCGGGATATCAGATAATTGATGAATTCATGCGGTCGCTGTCTCTTTTATCTATGACTTATTCCATCGTATACCTCTGTTTTTACATATTGTTGCTTAGTCAGGTTGATAAGCCCTCAGCCCCTCACAATAGATTGATTCAGAAAAAAGTAAATGATCAAATAAGGAAGATGTAATCAACTTCAGACATGATAAAGATCGGCCCGGTCACGCTTCCAGATCTGGTTGCCACCACTTTAGGATCACTAGAGGCACAAATAGAGGAAGTAGCGAGGAAGCACATTTCATTAGTCAATTAAGCTGAGAATAATTTGAAGGGTTACCTTCTGTTTAGAATAATATAGGCCTATTAGATTGTTCAACAAGTAGCAAATGGAGCGACTGTTAGAGCAAAAATGCGATATCATTTTGGTTTACTGTCGAGCATCAAGATGGACACGCCAAATTCCAACTTCAAGGGACATCTTCAATCAAGTTTTGTGACCCAGTTTTCTGCATCTGTGATTTTTATTAATGAACTGATCGCCGATAGCTATCTGCTGTCAAGAATTATTGCAGGCGATTCGCAGTATGACGGAAATCTAACTTAAGTGCAACAATGAATATCTTAAGAGAATGAAAACTATAAAGTCAATAAATGACACCAACACCCTTGATTCCCCGACCGCACTCGCCTGACCCAGAAATCGAAACGAAGTGCGCGGTGGAGACGAGCTCGCATCTTCTTCACTAGGCCACGATGGCGGTTATTTATTTATTTTATTTATTTATTTATTCGGGCAATTTATAACGCGCTGTACCCACATGGCTCACAGCGCGAACTAATACAATGAACACTTAGAAAGAAAATACACAAAAAAAAATTTACACAAGAAACTTATAAAAGAAACACAGAAATAAAGAAGTCAATTAGTGTAAAGTCAAGTCATCTAAAGGCATCAGACAAAAAGAAAGTTTTCACTTGCTTCTTAAAGCATGGGAGTGAATTGGCATTTCTTATAGAGTGGGGAAGGCTGTTCCAAATAGCAGGAGCAGCATGGCCAAACGCACGTCCACCACAGAATTTCTTATTCACCTTTGGAATTGTCAGTAGCGTCCTGTCATCCGATGACCGAAGAGCACGTGCAGTGACATACAAGCGACACATGTCAGCTATGTAAGCAGGAGAGGTGAAGTGCAGTCCCTTATAGGTCAAGTTACATAGCTTGCTCTTTATGCGATATGAGATAGGAAGCCAATTGAGAGCTTTGAGAGCGGGTGTGATGTGGTCACGGCGATGAGTCCTTACAATAAGTCGAGCACAGGAATTTTGCACCTTTTGAAGCTTGTACAATGTCCGATTAGGTAGACCAAACAGCAGACTATTGCCATAATCAAGTCTTGAAAAAATTAAGGAATTGACCAATAGTTTCGTTACATCTTCCGAAAGGTAGCGACGGATGGAGTAGATCCGGCGAATTTCATAAAAACACTGCCTGCAAACGGAATTAACATGACTTTTGAAATCGAATTGAGCATCAAGTTCAACACCGAGACATTTCAAACGATTATAAAATTCCAATCTATCCCCTCCAACACACAGATAGGAAGGAATCGATTGATGAAAAACAGACTTAGCTTTGCTAAATACAATGGCTTTCGACTTAGCGACATTCAAACACATCTTGTTGCGTGAGAGCCAGACTTTCAGTTCATTAATGCAGGCTTCCATCACATGAATAGAAAACAATAATTTATCAATTTCACAGGACAAGTATACAATTATGTCATCGGCAAAGAAATGATAGTTGACATTATGCTTGCTCAAAATTAAATGGAGAGGTTGCAAGTAAAGCATAAATAGCACCGGTCCCAAGACTGAGCCTTGAGGGATGCCATTTTTTACAGGCCGGGGGTCAGACATCCGATTCAATACACTGACAGTCATAACTCTGTCCTCCAAATACGACTTAAACCATGAAAGCACTGGTCCTCTGACACCAAAAACGGAATACATTCGCTGAAGCAAAATTTGGTGATCAACAGTATCAAATGCAGCAGTCAAATCCAAAGCTACAAACATTGTTGTGCTTCCTACATCTGATGCTTGCAGAATATCATTCATGATACAGATCAAGGCAGTCTCTGTACTGTGGTGCCTTCGATATGCTGACTGATGTCTGGGAAGCAAATTGTTTGTTATAAGGTGAACATTAAGTTGCCTAAGAACAATTCGCTCTAGCAACTTAGATAAAAAGGGCAAATTTGAAATAGGACGAAAGTTACACAGATCCTCTGAACACAAACCAGGCTTCTTCAAATGCGGTCTTACAATGGATTTCTTAAATTCAGTAGGAACAATTCCTGTACTCAAAGAAACGTTAATAATATTCAACAACACAGGTGAGAGCAAATCAAAATGTTTCATAAATACTTTCGTTGGAATTGGATCAATCTCACAAGAACTCGATTTGCAAGATTCTATCACTTGAAAGAGGCAGTCACTTGATACAATAAAAAAGTTCTCCATGACTTTGTCATTGAAGAACCTAGAAGGCGGGTGACATTGGTCTGTTGATTCAGGGTTTGAGATCACGGCTACGATGTTATCAACCTTCTCCATAAAATAATTCATGAAAATAGTGGGTAATTCACAAATTGGATGCTTCGATGGCAGTGAGCATTTCTCCTCTTTTCCAAGAATTTTATTCAACGATCTGTACAGCTGCTTGGTGTTGTCACATTGATCAAGTTTCATGTTGTAATGAAGAACCTTGGCATGGTCAACCAGCTGATTGAGCTTCGACTTGACATCAATGAAAGTTCTCCTATCTTCATCCAGCCTCGATTTCAACCACTTCCTTTCCGCCCTGCGCCTCTCACGCTTCAACTGGCTGAAGTCATGAGAAATATGATAGAACCACGGTGATGCTCTAGATGGAGCAAACCTTTTAAGAAGAAGTGGGGCATGCTGGTCATTGCAGTCACTGAGAAAGGCAAATAACACAGAAGTTGTAGGATGAGAGTTTACTGACAAAAAATTGATAATGTCATCCTTAAGACTTTCATGATCAATTGCCTTGAAATTTCTGACACTCTTGAAACAATAGTCAACATAAGAAGATATGGGATTGGGAACAGAAAAGCTTAATTTACACAACACTGGAAAGTGATCAGACTCCATCTCATGAAGCACTTTGACAGTTTTTAAAATATCATCAGAAGTGCGATACAAGATCCAATCCAAAATATGCCCATGATGATGAGTTGGTTCGCCAATGATGATGATGATGATGCCCATGTTGGTTCGTTCAAAAGGAATGCGGGTGAAGGCAGAAGTAATCTCTAAGTGATATCGACAGCATATTGTCATTCTCTTTAGATATTCAATGTACTACGACCATAGAAATTGATAATGATAACCTCTAGAATGGAAGTAAAGCTTCATGCAATGCACAATAGTGGCACAAAAATCGCACGCATTTTCACTTAGATACACTTGTCAACGGCTGTATCATTGGGTTAGAATCAGTCACATGTGCAACTCTAAACTTTTCATTGAGTCAACCTTGAGTCAATTTCCATTCTAGTCAACTTCAGATAAACAATCTATTTCTATGACTACGACAGACCTTTGTTGTCAATCTACACTGTGACGTAGTCGTATGACATGCTGATATGCTGTCTCGCTACAACATGAATGCTGGTAGCGTTCTGTCAATAATAATAGGACAATATGCTCTGTCGATGTCATTTTACAGATGACTTCTGCCTTCACTTGCATTCCTTTTGAACCGTCAGCGTGGCCTGGTGAAGGTGCGAGCTCGTCACCGTGGACTTCGGTTCGATTCCTGGGTCAGGCGAATGTAGTCGGGGAATCAAGGGTGTTGGTGTCCTGTATTGACTTGATAGTTGTCATTCTCTTTATATATTCAATGTACTACAACAGACCTGCCTTGCTGTCAAAGTGTATCAAGTTTACAGATTTAAGTATTAGATATTGCGAAAAGTTAACCATGAGTGTGTATACAAAAACATGTATTGCGGGACATCCTCATCAATTATTCGCATTATTATGTGTCAGGTGGGCCTATCAATGTTTAACAAAGCGGACCTTGAAAAGTCAGGCTTATCTACGACTTTGTGCAAAATTTGATTGAATAAGATACGAAAATATCATACATGCATTTTATAAGTGCATTTAAGATCAGAATATTTTGACAAATTTTACAGTTTGAACGTTTGAATTACATATTCATGATTCTGGAGTTCTGAATAAAACAAATCAGTTTCTATGTGATAGAGGAAGTTTGGCAGAAAGATGTTTTGGTTAATAGACGGTGTGGCGCCACAGATAGTGGGTAGTCTTTGGATATTTTCGTCGGATATCGGAAACGAAAATGGTTAGGACGAATGCTTGATATAATCACACACAGACTTCAACCGAAGTAGCTTTCCTATGATGTTCTTCTCTCTTCTTTGCAGTCTGATGTTTTTGACCATTCATGCGACCCTCATCTTCAAAGTAATAGCTTCAAAGGGACGCCATTGTAATCAGATCATCGTAGCATGCTGCTAGAAAAAAGTCTCCGCCTATAGCCGACTTTCTTTTTCAGTTATTCTTTCCTTTCCGGCATGCGAAAACCATTCTTGAATCTTCTTATTGAAGAATACGAGAAGCTTTATCCTCTTCTATATTTTCATAATTGATGGAATTTCAAAGGAATGATAATAAAATTACGATTTGTATTTACACCATTTAGTTTTGCAACTTGTGAAAATAGTATTCATATTATTTATATTTAAAACATAAATCCTTTGGATGACTTTTAGGTAAAAATATAAATTCATATAAAAATGCAAGAATATCAAAAATTGCTTTTACAGAATGCTCATTTTCTTGCTTCCTATACACAACATGGAGATGTGGATAAGTTTTATGATTTGCTTACAGAGAAGCCGTGCACTCCTAAGACAATACACAATGAGCATTTTCACCCGAAATATACGAAAGACTGAATATCTCTATTTCATGCACGCATGTAAAATTAAAGATTTTTTAATTCCTCACTTGAAGAAGTTGTTGAAGTCTCCATATTGTTGTCAATTTGCCTCTAAAGTGATGATAATGATAAAATCGTAATGATGATCAAGGTGATCTAATAAGATGTCATCGATACTTCCAAAAATCTCGTTTTAATATTATCCTATTGTAGAAAAGTAAAAACGTCCTTTTCCGCAACGTCTAGTGTCCCGAACATTCTTCACAATGACATTGACTTCTTCACGTAGACTGACCCCACTGGGAGGAGTTTTGGCTCCATGTCGAACATTTGTTGGTTGTTAAAAGCCACTGCATTGCTTCACAAGTGGCCTTTAAGTTATTTCTGATATGCTGTTAAAATTTCTTTGATTTTGGTCCTCCGGAATGTCAAAAGATCTAAGAATCCCTCAAAGTTTTAGGATTATTTGCGAATTTACGACTATTTGTTTTGCAGTTTTTGGCGGTTATGGTTCTTTAATTTGAAATTAAATATATCGATCTTATGACTTTACATCAATAGCGTTTAATGATCTAGCCTATGAGTACACACAGTTGCATGAACTATATAAACTTCATAATTAATAATCATTAATAAAATAGTAGTAACGAAGTTTGTGTAAGAAGATAATTCCACAGTTTCGTGAAACTTACAGGATATTGTTTTATTGCCATGTTTTATGTGCAAAGGAGTCAACTTGACCATTAGAGAATATTGTTGAAGTCATTTCATTTGTTTACAGTGAACTGATAAGTGGGACTTCTTAATTTGACAAATAGTCAGTATTTCATGAATGTGTGTGTGAACACCTCTTCTGAAGGAAGAGTGTTTCTTCACTAAACCGGGAACATACGTCGTATAAGATCATCGGCTTTTGTGCAACGACGTTTCCAAACGATTCCATAATTATTCATGAGATTTAGTTGTTGAAGCATGTACAGAATCTTCAAATCCCTTCTTTAGATGATTTCAGTATCACTTAAAATTACTCCCCAAGTGTTCACTTTGTTAATGACGAGGAAAGACAGGTTACTAAAATTATTAAGATATACGAGAAAATGCGTTCCTCTTTCTTATTTACCTAACCGCATGACGAACACATGAGACTATTGTATCGATTAACACTGTTTAGAAATAATTAAAAGAGTTTAATTGATATCGCAAACTTCGTTGACTGTTTGACAATTCAATTGCCAACCTTTGAATATCACTTAGAATCCACCCAATTTGATAACAATATTTTGAAATATCAACAGGAAGTTGTTTTGTGTCAATAAATGAAAAGATAATTATTTCACATCCCTGCGATGATGATGTGTTTTCCATTCCAAAGAAAATGGTCGCATTGAATATTTATTTATTCGTAAACAACCCATTACCAATCTGACGTTTCAAATTTGGTCCTCTCGATGAACGCTTAAAGCGTTTTAAGACTTGAAGGGATCATCATATATCCATTGAATTATTTGACATTTAAACACAGATTATCGCAAGTTTGCAATAGAAGATGAAGAACAGAAGTTGCCTCGGAATCTATCGTCTTGAACTTATTCCAAAGCATTAATTTTGTGTTATATGGGTGCCATCTGAAAAAATAAATCATAAAATTGATAGCAGTTGTCTTTCAAAAATGTTCGAATGAAGTTGAGACATTAGGAATGTAGAGAAAGTGAATATGATTTACAGACATTGATTGATTTGGATTGGTACCGACATGATAACAGGCAATGTCAATTGAAGTAAATCGGTTAAATGAAGAAGCATGACTTTGACAAATAATGTATGTGACAAGGTTGGACCTTGGGTAAGTGATACAAAACTTGGGTTTTCTATTAATGCTGAGTAGGCCTATATACAGATCAAGTTACAAAAATTAATACTTTGATTTGAATCTTAGGAGAGATACAGGATAAGAGCATAAAGTTTTGATAATTTATCAAATTTCCACTGGATTCACAGAATATCTCAAAAATGAAATATTTGTGATTATTAGCTATTTCATTCTGGGCTTGACAAGAACACGCATTGAAAGTTCATGCATATTGTATGTACTGTAAGCTTACATGTATTTTGTTGCATTTGTGCATATTGAATTTTTATATATTCCATAGTATATTTTACATCTTCCCAGTTATCTTCGCACACTTAACTTTCTGCGATAGCCGACATTTATCCAAAAATAAATTCATTCAGATTTCGCATTCTAAATATGTTTAGCCATGCACTTACTGCGCAGCTATAATATTTATCAAGTTTGTTTACATTTCTAAATGATAAAATGAAAACAATTGCTTTGCTATGAGCAATGTGCAACTCAATCATGATTAAACCAAAGATCTTCAATTAGTCAGTGTATCAGTGTAGGTTAAATTGAAAGAGAACTTTATGACGCAATACATGTACGTAGGCTACTAATTACAATTATTGCAATAATAAATCGTTTCCCACTGACACCACACTTCTCATGGGCCCAATAGAAATTTTGGCCCATAGAGGAATCTTTATGTCAGCACAAAATACAAAGAATACACTTCGCTTGCTTGATTTCATTCATTTATTTCAACTTGGTTTTTGACCCCAAGTTTTGGCCCAAAACTTGTATTGGGTATACCCAATACATGTTTTTGCCCATCCTTGTATGTGATAATAATATGATATTTATAATGTAAAGAGAATATACATAATTGATATTTGTGTAACAATAAGTCTCCATTAATATTATTAATAATAACAGTATATCCAAAAAAATAATATATAAAATATTAATATAAATAATAATATCAAAGACACCAGATATCTGTATTTATTATTTTGCATATTATAGCATGGCTTCTGGAATATGGCAGAATTGCTTATTCTTATAAAAGGCATGAATAAAGAAACCATATTGTGTCCGGAAACACGCATTCGATTAGTATGCATTTTACACAAGGATTTACGCATGTGAATTCATTTCTGTGATTTTTTATTAATAGTGTAGGATAATACTTCGCATTGAAGAAAAAATGCGAAATCAGACAGCAATATGTTTTGGCCTAAACATTCACATATTCAGTTCTTCGTTCTTCATATTCAGCATGATAAGAAATAAAATTCGTCTCCATATGTGAAAATTTTAATGTATTAATTGAATGAACCTTTTAATCTGTTGAGGACGGAATCGAGTTGTGCTTACCTGTCCGACACTGGCGAATTGTGCAAATGAAAAAACAAGTGCCGATGACGAGCTGTGACCGTTATTTATAAAATGAATCAGTCGACGAGAAGCACTCGTAAAATCTCATAGATCACCACTGCATAAAAGAGCGCAATCCCTTAATTGAGGTCTGTCTTCCATGTAATTGGCATCATAATAAGTGTAGATAGTAGTACCAATAAATTTTTCCGTGTCTAGGGTCGATGTACACTATGTGAGTGGCTTGCTCGCTGTGCATGTACAATCCCACGAATGTCCTTGTGATTTATGCACAATGAATAAGTGACACACTTGACAGTGGAATTCTTTTAATCCTTTCATTCTCAAAATATTTTCAAAATTTAAGTTTTTTTGAAAAGAGGCGCTGTCCTAGGTATTGTACGAGGTTGGGAGTGGTGTCATTAGGACATCCATTAGGATTATTAGTGTCATCCTCTTTCTTTTGATTATATACATTTTTGTCGCTGGTCTATATAAACAGCACCTCCGTCTCAATTCCTCTCTCACATTGGCAGATGATGATATTGCAGCACTCGTTGTCGACAATGACTCCGGTATGGTCAAAGCCGGTTTCGCCGGTGACGACGCCCCACAGGCCATCTTCCCTTTCATCGTTGGCCGACCCCGTCATCAAGGAGAGATGGTCGGAATGGGACAGAAAGACTCCTAGCGTGGTATCCTTACTGTCAAATACCCTCGTTGAGCACGGTATCGTGACCAACTGAGACGACATGGAGAAGATCTGGCATCACATTTTCTACAACGAGCTGCGTGTGTCCCAGAGGAGCATCACGTTATTTTGACCGAAGCATGTTTCAAAAGATGTGGGTCGAAAAGTCCTCAAAAAGACACAATGTGCATAGGGTTACATGGTGTCAACCATCTTTCATGCATAGTTTAGCCTGATAAAAAGCAATAACAAGATTGTTTGTTTAACCTGCAAATAAGTACTAATGAAAAACTACATAAGCTATATTATGTGCTTATGCTAGCATGATAGAGAGAAAAGAAAGAAATAAGACAGTGTCTGAGACTTTCCGCTACACAGCTGACCATGTTTTCCTCGAGCTTGATGTCATGCCTTTTATCAAATATATGTTCTCTGATCATAATCAAATGATTCATGCTACTCAGTACATCGAAATGTCATTGAAACGGGCATTGAAGCAAATTTCTAAATCTAATGTCATCTCCTTCTTGTGTCTCAGCATTTATAGTATTCGTCATTTCTTGTATATTTATCACTGAGTCCTGATAAATCTGAGTAGGCCTGTAGTCCCTCTAGGATGTGAATGTCATCTAGAAAACACGTGCTTCAATTATGTCCTTTACATAGGTAGATTTCCGCTCCCTCAAACTGTTTTGAATTGACGTAATTTGTTGAATAAAATTGCAATAATTATCTTTTGAATTTTCATTTAGTAGCTTGTTTTATAAACACTAAAATGAACTCGCATTTACATGAGTGCTACAATATTCAATCTTTCTCATCGTATTGTCATGATTACTATCACTTGTCATTCCTTCAAACGTATTTTCCAATGGAAACATGTGCGTTGCGACATTCCTTATATTTTGCTAGAAAAAAGTTTTATCTAAATAAAGTAATATGGGAAAAGAAATTCCAAAACATGTTCTTCCATTTGCAAAAGTTCAAAGAAACGTGGATATAATATTCATGTTATCCAGGGATAGATTAATTGGGGACATTTTTGCCACATAATATACATTGTAATATGATCTGTATATTTATTTCACATTAAAGCCATTCGATTATCTGTCAGGGACATTATGAAGATATGTTTCGAAGAAATTCTATCACAATAGCATTCTATCACCAACAGGTATAATTATTTTGTAAATAGACTCACTGGCAAATTCCTTCCCTATCAAATATCACACGTTATTTCGTTCTAAATAGACCAGTCTAATTGCTTTAAGCGCAGAAATTGAATCGAATTTCTTCTTTCATGGAGTATAACCAATCTCTCAATTTCATTTAGAATTGTGGTTTATAATGTCAAGCATCCATGCCTGACGGCATGATTGAATATTGCGTTGACCTTATATGACTTAAAATGTTTTGCTAAATTGGTGAAACAGTTTAAAAACAACAAAAGGACAAGAACTGCTAAACCTTTCGACAATAAAAATCCAAAGCAATATAAAAGTTTGATTCGTAAGTGCTTTAGTGTAGTTGTTTTATCAAAGCAATTGTATATTTGGTACCACCCTATGTTTTCCAAGCTATTGTTTTGTGTATTGAAGAATATATAACCTCATTCAGGTGACTGTTGCAATGATGTGGCGGGGCTTGGGAATTCAAATAATCAGGAATATTCATGCACAGTTCTTTCATTTAGAGCGAGAACCTATAGGCCCTATAGCTATTACCAAAGAAATTTCTTCAAAGACAAAATTCTCGTCGATGTTTTTATTGGTAGATCTTTCAGATGATTCACGCCGCTTCAGGCAGAACAGCAGCAGCTGTGGTTGAAGAAGC
The DNA here is from genome assembly GCA_907163375.1 of Prostheceraeus crozeri. NCBI lineage: Eukaryota > Metazoa > Platyhelminthes > Polycladida > Euryleptidae > Prostheceraeus > Prostheceraeus crozeri. Next base: position 174,371 of record CAJQUW010015129.1, read on the forward strand.
TTATACGAATAAATAATACCGAAGAGAACTTTGTCTTCGAAGAATTTTCATGTTTAAGATTGGGACTATATCACGCACAAAAACTTTCATTGAAGCTACAAACATGCAATAAATGCTAGCCTATAAATGGTCTTGAATTTGATGGCATTGAATTTTGAAATCGATTCTCAGAGGTCGACTGGAAGCAGTTGCTTTTGAGATCAATCATACTCTCAATATTGTTTTTAGAAGCTTTTATGTTGCTTTTCGGAGTCGTTTACCTTCAATTCCAGCAAATACTCAAATTCAATTTTTTAACAATATCTGAATTGCTTCTTATTGCAACAAGATGACCGAGTTGGATAAAATTGATGCCATGTGAACGCTAATTGTGTGTTGTACAATATTTTAAGGGTCGATTGATTCATGGTAACATGGTAAACATAAGGAGCTGTCCTGGAGTCCCTCGGTTTCCAAAGCTTAAGATCGCAGTTAATACTAAGGATGCAACTCAATATTCATTTTTTCCATTTAAATTGTGCTTGCAAAAAAGGCAGCATTTATTAATAATTGCAGGCGCACTAACTTTGGCGATTTGCCAGTAGTGATTAAAAGTAATATTTAATGAATGGTTCTAACGTGTTAATTGAAAATCTCAAATTAACTTCAAATAGGGTCAATCGCTATTAAACGGCATGACAAGCGAGATCATTTCATAATCGGTTAAGTGATTGAGACTTTCAACCGCATTCATCCTTGACTCATGACAATAAAAATGGCTGCATGCGTCTTCCTTCCGCATATATTCATGAAAGAATAAATGCAAATACTGATAGAAGCTGATGAATGAAATGAGTTTGAATTTTAATTGCTACAGTTTGCTTTTCACATTAAAACATGAAAAGGCCATGTTCAGTCGTCATTTATGGCGCCGCATGTGATTCCTCAGCAGGAGGGGCTTCTTGTGTGAAGGTGAGGGAATTGAGAGGGTCACAGATCACCATGGGCGCCAATCAAGTAAATGGAGGGGTGCAGACAGGAATGTCGCGTGGTTGCCACAGAATTGGTGGGGAGAGATGGACGGCAGTTGTATCTCTTTGGACCTTCACGAGAATGGACATATCGATGATGGACAGAGAGGAAACGTTAATGAAAATAGTTTGATAGCTGATAATTGACAAATGCATGGAAGTCTTACGTGAGTTTGTTTTTCTAAGTGGTACGGCAAATATCTTCCATTTTGAAAATATAAGTTGTCATTCCCTCTTTAATTAATGCCAGAAATCAAAGACGTTTGTAATATAACGGGAACAAATTTAAATGGCAGACGTGCAGCAAGCTGCATTTGTAAATCATCGAGAAGCCTTAAAATTAGATGTTAAGAACATTGTCGCAGTGCAAATGAAGGTCTGACAAGAGTGCTTTGAGTTCGCATGTCCGGAGCGATTGCAGTTGTGCGAGTGTTGACGATTATGCGGTTGATATATTGAAGCGTGCTCAGGACGGTGTTGAATACGTACTGTGGGAAAGCGATATTTGTTTCAAGCTCGGTCTCCGAGCCTACTTGACGAATTGCCGCTGTTTGGCTGATACATTTTAGGTTGCATCGTATAGAGGTGCTTTTATTCTGTAGAAGGACCATTCACGGTAACGGTCGTTTTATTGTGAGCAACTAGCTAATTTTCAGCAGAGGTTTCCACAATTAAGAAATAAATCTTTCCGAAATCGAGCGGCTCCCAAGAAAATGTCATAAGCTGAAAATTGTTGCTTCTCAATGGTTTTGATACAATTTCGTGCTTTCTTCGATTAATGGCACTAGATGTTCCCGGTAACGGTGATTAAAAAAAGACACGGTTGTTAGTTACTTGTACACGAAGAGATTTTCTGAGGAGCTACTGCACATTAAGTTGTGATATCTCTACGGAATACTTTTATATACACTCCTGTAGCAGTAATTACATCAATTTATTTTCTCAAATTGTCTGCAGATCTCATAATGCTTGGCAACGGTCATTTCATATGAATCACTTCTGAAATTATGGCGAAGTTATCAAGACATATTTGATGAAGTTACCGTGAACATTCGCCGTCATTCACTGTTGGGTAGAAGTCAAGTGATGCTCTAAAAGCCAATACTTTGTATTTAGACTTTTCGACGTCTGGTTCGTGGTAGTCACTGTAGGAATGTTGACATTTGAATGATCACAATTTATCCGTAACCGAAATAAGTAAAACAATTGGGTTCCTTCTTGTGAAAATGCCTTAATTGCAAAAAAGAGGAGCGGATAGAGTTTCATAGAAAAACAAATATTCAAGACAATGATCTGCAGCAATCTAATGTTAGAAAAACTGATCGGAATACAACCTAAAAAATGCTGAACGGACATTGATGTGACCTTAAGGGGAATACTATCAAATACGTAAGGCGCAAACAAGTACTTTCAATCCACCAAATTACTGATAGCATAATATGGCTAAAGTACACCAATCACTGATCACCAATAGTGCATAAGAAGCTCTAAGAGCCTCATAATGTCAAAGTTTCATAAGTAGGCCTCAGAAGATTAAAGAAACAGGCCGAGAAGATTGAAGTTCAAAAATCATACACAACTTACGCAGCGCTCATTGAGCGTTTTGAAAAGTAAACAGAAGAATGATGCTAAAATGATAAAAAAATTTCATCATTTAATTAACAATTGCCACATGGACCGTCAGTCGTCAACCGGCCGATCAAAAGATCAGTCGACGGAGGTCTACGGTCAACCGACAGGCTATGAAATTTGATAATCGTTCAGCTCGACGAATCCGACAGGCTCCAATTCTGTAATGGTCTACCAAGCCAGTTCCATAAGCAAACAGTCGATCCAAAACAGGCACTTATAAAAGCAAGTTGCCGCCTCAGTAAGGAAATGCCTCCTTTGAAGTCAAAATCAAGCTCAAATTGCTGTAAGAAGCCGCCCAAAGCGCATTTGTATTATTTAAGCTCGGAAAACTTCCGTATCTCTGCAATGTTTGCATGCTAAGCTTTTGGAAACAACTCATTGAAGATATTGACAAAAAATAAGCAATGTATAGACCTTGTTTGCACTCGGAAGCATGCACAATAAGCAAGCGCCTCTCTTTCATTGTGGTCGAATTGCTATTCATCCACTCTCATCGTACTGAGCGTTCGAACCAACAAGAATACAGAGTGTGCCCATTTGAACAGTCTTAGGCTTGACTCGACCACGCTTAAATCTTGCTCTTCCGGACGCCTCTTCTAAGACGCCTCTAACAAGTGCTAATTGGAGCAGCCTACCATGAACATCATATCAATTTGTGACCTGGGTGAGATCAGTCAACCGAATAACCGGTTAACCGGTTACATTTTCTCTAAATCGGTTTAAATCCGTTGCGACGTTTGATTAGATTTATCTTGTATAATTAAACATTGTCGATATTTGTGAATGAATAATTGTGATAATGAATGAAAATTGTCGATAAACCTTGGCAACTAAATAAATACCGGGCATCCTCATTTAACCGGTTGAAAATATAATCAGATGACTTTTCAATTTGTGTACCCATATTTCGAAATTCTGATGATCAGCATGTGCATGAAGTCCATAATTGCCTAACAAAGTGGAAGAAATCTGTCTATCTTTGAATATCAGTAAATGTAAATGCTTACTCATCTCTCGGACCAACGACTTTTCTCCGATGCAATTACCCTACATGCGATGTGTTGATAATTTGAAACTACTTGGGGCAACTTTCAACTCTAACTTGAATTGGTCATCGCATGTTGACAACACTATTCGCTCCGCTTCGCGCAATTTGTCTCTAATTCGCCAACTCAAAGAAATTCTCACTTACGACTTCTTTCTGATGACAGTATACAATGCCACCGTAAGATTTGTCCTAGAATATTGTTCGCCCTTATTCGTTGGGCTATCAAAGGTGAATTCGTTGAAAACTGTGATGCTCATGAACTGGAACCACTATCAAGCAGACGTGAAGCTGCGGCCACCAAGTTATTTCGTCAAGCAGCTTCGAATGATCAGCATATTTTGAACCCGATCGTTCCCCCAATATCACAAAATGATAGAATTATAATCCCAGTTGCGAGAAATGAAAGAAGACTACGTTCATTCATCATAAAGACTTCTAAATTGGTAAATGATCGGCACACGCGCCCAAATCCCTAAAGCCCAAATTTTCTTCCACTCTATTGTCGCTACTCAATATCTTGCACACTTTCGAGAATTTTATCAGGTATCTTCTTCACCAGTTCTTTGTATGATTTCCGGTCCGATACGCTTATTATCATTATTACAAAAAAATTAACCGGTCCAAGCGCTGTCTGTGACATCATGAATTGGTCTGATCTTTTCGAGCTGCATCGAAGAATTGTTATAGGACATCATCTCCCACCGTCTACAATTGGCATGGAATATTGAACTTAAGTCTGCGGAGATTTTGTCATCTCAAATATCGCTTTTTTATAATCTAAAACAAACGTGTTTTACAAATCTAATTATAATCCAAATTTGATGTGTCAGGCGATGTTTTTGTGAAGTTAGAAAGTCGAATATCCTTTGCAGATCACTGACCTACTGATCGAGAATAGTAGGCGGAAAGCTTTGTTTTTCAGCTTCGTGTAAAGCTTCCTTTTCTTCTCTTCGTTACCTCACTATTATAGACTTTCAATGGCTTCATTTATCTTTGAAACAGCGGTGCAGAATATTGAATTGTAATCCTCTTCAAAAGAAAGTCGGCTACTAATTCTGCTGCCGATAAGCGGTTTTCATTTAAATCCTGCGAGCAAGAAAATGATTGAAAACATCAAGAGATACTAGGTCTTGATATGAAAGGCTTCTGTCTCTTAGATGTTAAAGGGAAAATATAGCTGAATCTCTCTTACAACATCGTTCTAATGAGCAAGTACATTTTTTATTTCCAAACAATTATTTGCTAACAATTCTGCATTTAATAATATCTCAGTATACAATTATCTGTTCATTAATATGATCCAGTGGCTGAGTGGTTCATGGCATGGATTAGGAATCTGAAGGCACCGTGTTCAATTCCAGCCATAGGCAAGGGAATGATTGGTTAGAAGGTCGGTTTGGAGTTCGGGTAAGATGACTAGATCTTTTTAAACCGAAACTGGGACACTTTACGAAGCCGGAGAAAGTGCCTATTACAATCCAGATTAGAAACTCCCTTTGATCTAATTATCTCACAATATACATGCTACCTAAAAGTTGTAAGTTCCATGGAAGTGTTAAAACTTGATCCAGGCCGATCATGCGTGCAGGCCTACATGGTAGACTAGCAGTGGTATAGAATGTTCTCTAACCTAGCTGCTAAGGGTTTCAGTCGGCGAAGCTTATCAAAACATGTTTGGCCTATGGGAAATAATCGTAAATTTTGAAAAATCGTATGGGAATGGCATTTCTCATGGGAAGTCGCATTGGAATCCTGTCGAAATGGAATGGGAATGGAGCGAAGAAATGTCGTCCTTTGGCTCGGCAAGTCTGTTAAAAGCTGAGATGCTGAAAAAGGGGGACAAATGTCTGTTGGGAAGGACGCTTGGACATGGGCACCGAAACTGGAACTGTTAAACCGGGACGTTTGGTTACACCGAGTCGATGACAATTATCGACAGACTGCCAATGAAAGAAAAGCATTCGATCCATGTGTCCTACCAATTCCCACGAAACATTTAATTTTTATTTTTAATTCAACGCTTGTGCCTGTCATTTTTTTAGTACGAGTTTTTCAGCATGCACTCGTGCATACATTCTCTGTAAATTAACTGTAGAATACGAAATTTGGCTGATTTTGACTGCGAAAGCGAACTGCAAAGCGATAATAACAAAATAAAAGAAAGCACTGTTGCTGATAGCGACGAAAGTCGTTGATTGGCTTTCCTATTGGCCAGACTTAGTGCTTCCGCACCTCGGCCTGGCTTATCCGGAGGGAAAGAAAGTCGTTTTCGTAGCGAATAAGTACGAGTAATATTGCTTTCGGACGATTTGTTATCATCGTTTTGTGAGTTGGCTTCGTAGCACTGGTATTGCATAGTTTACACTGTGCTGGGTATGTAGACGTTTGTGCAGAGTTGCAAGCGGGTCTAGTAGCCTATCGGGGTATAGTGGGTGGAATGTCGACTAAAGAAAGCATTTGTATACAGGGGAAATTCCTATACGAAAAGATGCATTTTTCTGCGGTCTAAAAATTATTTGAGCAGTCCTCAAAAAGCTTAATTTTTGCATATTATTCCTGTGTTTATATGCTATCGACGTGAAACAACTATATAAGAGCATGAAATATGCTGGATATCAAAAAGAATGAATATTTGCTAACAAGCATTTTGATTTAGCTGATTATCAAGGGAATTTCATGAACCGCATTATAATGCAATGCAAGTCTCCATGAAAAGCTTGAGATCTCATTGTGCTTATTGGCTGAAATTTCAAGTTTTTTAATTCTTTATTCATCGGTGTGATTTTGTGATTCACTAAATTCATGTTTCATTTCTTGAATTTGAATAGTAATGCGGACCCATTTACATCTCTAAAGTTTAAGTTTTTAAAGTTTTTTTAAATTGTGACCTCTGTCCTTCATTATGTTATTTTGCTCTTCCAGTGGCAGGTAGCTTATGATATGATCACGGTCAAGAAGATGCTTTGATAAAGAAGATGGAGGCTGAGCATTAAAGTAATAGCAACCTTCGGATTGCTAATTAAACAAGCATTACTTCTCCAAGGCTGTCATGACACGAAGGATATGTAAAATACCTTCTTTTCGTCTGTATTGCTATTATGATCAGTTAGATCCGTGGTAATTACTTCAAAAATGTGCATATTTCACATTTGGTATCAATACCTAATTGGGTTCAACTCGAGTTCATTTGATAAAATCGAAACTGTATACACATTGGGGATTTAATTAATACTGAGTTGCTACTCTACTTAATATGTTTACTCTATGAATTCTTCTTTCTCTTATATGTTGTGAAAATCAATGAATCATTGCTAGATTATGAGGAAATATGTGTATCTTAATGTGAAATTGACAGGGTTGCCGTGGGGATTGATATTTGAATCCTCACCGCACCCTATACCCACAGAAAAACTTGTGGGTATCCCCACAGAATCCCTACAGCCCCACAGGACAAGCCCCTGATTAATATGTTGCTCCTGTTCGTAGAGAATGATTAATGTCCAATATCTCCATCTCAGTGGAGCTTCTGCTCAACATTCAACGATCCGAAGGCCGTGTTTGACTCCAGAGATGTGGAATGGGAGTCCTTGAAGAAAGTCACCGACTGCGTGTTGTAACTTTTATGACTTTTCTTTGCTGTCTTCAGTATAGGCCTATTGCTCTTTAAAATTGTAGTAGCCCATTTTCTATCATTATTGAGCCTTGATTCTGACTTGCCACCTAGAAATTATTGTACCGAAAATTTAACTAGATGCTCGTTCAATGCATACGTATTTGACTCACAAATTTACATTTCCTTGAATCATTTGGTTGCATTAGTATATAAGTGTTCTTTATCTATCTCTACTGATTCGTAAGTTTTTGTCGTCTGCTGCCAGCTTACACGTACAGTTTATATAGGTTCTTCTCATTCCGTTCTAAATTCTTTAATGATTCATGAGACATGACTCCCTTTTTCCATAAAACTGCTATAACGTAGCTTACCGTAAACGCAATTCTATCTCGAAATGTTTCTTTTTAATAGCATGACGACATTGTCTTTATTTCTTTGCTCTAAAACAAATCGGTGATTGATCAGCCTGTGCTCTTCAAACTTCATCTTTCACTCACTTTGGATTTTTGGTTCACTTACCCTAGTTATTCATCATTCGATCCTACTTCATTTTGCTACAGGATTATTTTAAGGGCACAATTTTTGCATTACTTCTCCCTTAAAGGAGACACATTTGCTTAAAAATTCAAAAACTATACATAAAGACTAAAGGAAACATGGCCTTATTAAAATGTTGGGATGAAATATTAATACGAGTACGTACTTAGTTCTGCACAACACTCGAGCACTGTATAGAAAGCTATTTTGAAAATTCGATGTTCGATTCGCCTTTTACCGTTCGCTGTTATCGCACGAAGCAACCATCCTACATCAAGTAAAATCAAGCCTAAGCTTACATTACATTATGTATACATATTATGCGAAGCATTCTCATGAAATATACACAAACTAATTTCAAGAGAACTATACTTAAATTCCTCGCTGTAGACAATCGTGATTAAGTACAATATGTTTCACAAAAGCAAGCATGAATATTCATCAATATAAGAGTATCTATTGGCATTTTAACTATTAGTATAAGTCCTGAAGGACCTTAATGTCCCCACAATATTTTTAGACAGCTGCTTTTCGTGAAGACTTGATTTTTACTGCAAATAATTCTAAGTGCATGTATTTGGCTGTTTTGATAGATTATATACGAGTTTCACATGTTCCATTTGTGAGAATATAATCCTTGGCTGTCCTGTAAGTTGGTATTTGGGGTTTCCAAGGTGAGTTTTTCATTCGTTTGCTTGCTTATAGTGGTGCTATTTTCAAATAATAGGAACTTCATCAACATACAAAGACAAGGTTGAAAATAAATTAAAAATATTCATATGTTGCTACACTGCCAGTACTTCAAAATGGTCACTCTGTCACAAATAAGTCACATGTAAAAAAATCTTATGTAGGCCTTCACTATATGTTTGCGGTCTACCAATGTGTATTACAGCCATCGTTTATTGCTCAGTGGATCATGCCATGTTCATATATGTGAATATTCCCATTTAATATTCGTTAATTGATATAATATAATAATCATTGATAATTCTATCTCCACTAATGCCGATAAAGAAGTAAAATGTCAAAGCGAGTTTGGCCTTTTTGCATCTCTAGTCTAGAATTGTTTCGCAGTAGAAATCGATTATATATGCATACACGTAGTGAAGGAAAAAGCTTTGAATCAATCTAATATACTATTATGAATAAAGACTTCGACGAAAATCATCCTGATATTCTCGACCACTCATGTCATCGAATTATTGCACAAGAATTGGGAGGATGTTGACCCACTTGTGTATGATGATGAAATGCAGCACAATGGACCATTTATTGAGGTACACTTAAGTGTGCAGCTAAGGATGCTTATCAGATGAAAGTGAAAGTTCTGACAAGTCGCGGACAAGTGAAAAATCTGAGCTTTCATTATAACTATGACTGCAATGCGAGTAGATGGCTTGCAGTTGAATGATTTGCTGTGAGAAATCTTTATCACACTGTTCATGTATCCGACGAAAACCATTCAACATTTTCATGTGTCTTGCGTTGTGAGTTGGACCCAACATGTCTTCTGTATCGTAATTAGTTTAAAATCTAGGTTAATAATGATTAATCGCATTGATCACGCAAGCTTAATTATCTCACAAGTAATTTTGTCTGAGCTATTTTTGCTATTAGAGCCAGTGGCGGCGCGAGGACGTTTCGTGCCCGGGGCGGGTCATTTATCAGTGCCCCCCTCCCCAATGAACCCCATTCCCAGTCAATTCTAATAAAATTCTGCAGATTTAGCTACACCGATTCTTTCCTTCTTAGGAGGACGTGTGCCTACTATATTTAAGCTTATAAATTAATTCATAAACATTCATATTTTGAGATTTAGATCATTAAAATGTAAAATGAACAACCTCTTAATCACTCGCTGTGACATTAGCCTAATTATGAAACTGGTAAAGTACATGTACTAATATGAAAAGCAAAATCAGAATATTACCAGAGAATATATTCGAGAGAAAACAGTATAATCATTACGTAGACCAATGCACAGTAAGATAAGGCTAAGTCTGAACTCTGCGCGTCTTGCATTTAGCAAAAACATCAATACATTCATCAATATCACAATTATTCAAACGAAGACGTTCAATAGAAATAAGAGACAAATTATTTAGTCTTGCTTGAGTCATGGTCGATCGTAAGTGGGATTTTATAATTTTCAATTTAGAAAAGGATCGTTCACATGTTGCGTTGCTAACGCAGACTGTTAAACAAATTCGCAAAAGGACAAACAGATTAGGTACCGATTCCTGAAACTGATGTTTTACGATGAAAGAGAGGAAGTTGTGTGACGTATCGTTGCTCTGATCGTTAAAATCGTCTTCTGAACAGGAATGAAGCAGATACTTTAAACAAACCAGTTCCGGCTTAATGCCATCAAGATCCACTTCCTTCTCATAAATGCGCAGTTGATCCAAATCGAAATCAGTGGCTTTCAGGACTTGTGACCTTCTTAAAATAGAAAAACGCTTTGCCAGTGTACGATGTCTTTCAAATCTTGTGTCAAATTCGTCAATCGGTCGTCAAAATCATAGATATCTCTGCAACTGCATCAGTGTCGCCGGTGGTATTTTAATAAACTCGTTCTTCAACACAGAAAAGCAGAAACGTCTTCGCTATGGAACTTAATCCTTGAAATCAATCAGATTTCTATGATTAAAACTGTCGGTGTATGACATTTTATTCCACAGTTTCTACCGACAGCTGTAAGAAAACTGTGGTGTAAATGACGTGAATTGACCGCTACTGTGGTGAAGTAAAAATTTCTTTTTGCCCACTTATTAAGTTCCTGCATGTGCCATCGTTTTGAATCAGTTTGCACTTCTTTCAAAATGATACGATTAAACAATCTAATTCTGTGGATAGAATCCTTCTATCTTCACGCAGCCAAAGTCCGTCTTGATACCGTCAATTAGAAGATCTCGAGTAGCAGAAGGTATTGTGAAGAGATTCAGAGAACCTCAGATTATAGTAATTCTGTCGCACTGCAAGTTTTCTAACCTTATTGTGTTTTTGTTTCATTCATTCATTATTGTAGCTTATGCTACAATGGAGGGGCTGCGAGGTACAAGTGATAACGATAGAGCGAGAACAATCCGTCTTACAGAATATTTGAATGCTGAGTGTAATTGCATAATTTTTTCATGTTCAATGAAATAGACAAAATCCCGTTTTAGGAGTAAATGCAAATTTAGCGTATTTTCCAAAATTCGGTCAATCTAGTGAACTCCTTATCAAATTTTGAAAGTGCAACAGATCAGCTGATTCTAAATACTACTCATGCTATGACCATCAAAGTCTATTCAAGAAGCCTAGACAACAGTGTTCCTCGCTTTTACGTGGGGTGTCCAAGAATTAGTGGCGTATTTTCTGAGAAACCAACTTCCGGTTATCCTAAATAACTTTATTGACACTCATTTTAAAGCTGAAAGCGTGGGGAATGCAGCCCTCAAAAAAGCTAATTCCTATTTAGAATACAAAAAAAGTTATCGATTATTGAAAATCACGTAGTTACATGCTTCATACACAAATGTCATACATGACACACACACTGCACTCGTGAATCTTTTTTACGGTGAAGCACGTCTGCTCATCGTCCCCAAGTCTATTGTTCAATGACAGCGAGATGCAGATGTCTATTGACACTACGACCAGGCTCGTGCTGTTGTCTGCACCGTTCATTGCTTAATTTCATTGCCGCACCGTTCATTGCCTCGATCGATGCCTGCTGTGCAGCATTTGACATGCAATTCGGACATTCTCACAATCCTCGACGATGGCTACGGGTGGGCAACGTCTAACGGAGTGTTCTTTTGAGGCGCAACGGGCAATGGTCTATTCATTGTGGATGACAAAGTACAGTGGAAAGTCCATCCATGCGGAACTTCAGAAAGCTGTCGGACCTGAACACGCAATGTCCTTGCGGTCTGTCCAGCGGTGGTGTCAAGAATTCCAAAGCTGACGAACGCACTCGATCGCGAACCCGGTCAGGGGCGTAGGCCGAGTTGGAGTGCTGAAGCACTTCCCTCAAAGATCAGAGAACTGCTCGACGAGGATGCCCGCATGACCATAAGAGAAATAGAAGCTCGTCTTCAAACCCCACGGTCGAGCACCTTCAACGTCATGAAGACCGAGTTGGGTCTGAGCAAGCTCTCCGCTCGATGGATCCCTTGACTTCTCACTGATGAGCTGAAGCAACGCCGGGTGGACGCATGCCAGCAGAACCTTCAGTTAGTGAGCGATTGCGGCGGTGTGAATGACTTCCTTTCATCTCTTGTGACGTCTGATGAAACCTGGATCTGTCACTTCGAGCCAGAATCAAAGGAACAATGCAAAGTTTGGGCCCCGATCGGTTCCAACCCTCCGGTGAAGGCGATGGCAAGCGCATGGAAGAAGAAGATTATGATGACTGCGTTTTTTGATCAACATGGCATTGTCACGCTCGACTTCCTCGAGGACAAAGCAACGATCAATTCCGATCGCTACTGCTTGTCTTTGCGGAAGATGAAATCGGATTACAGGAACAAGCAACGAGGACGATCATCAAAGAACATTTCCTTGCTGCATGACAACGCAACATCCCATGTGTCCAGAAAGACACAAGAGACTCTGGCGCAGCTCTCGGTCACAGCAATTCCTCATCCACCGTACTCTCCAGATCTCAGTCCATGCGACTTCTTCCTCTTTGGGCTGTTGAAGCGAAAACTGCGCGGTCGTCAGTTCAGAAGCAGGGAAGAACTGGAGAAGGAAGTGAAGCAGATCTGCCACCGTGAAATCAGGACCGATAAATACGAGAAGGCGATGCGAGATATCATTCATCGATGGGAGAAGTGCATCGCCATCAACGGTGACTATGTTGAAAAGGTCGGGAATTTGTCTGACGATTCCTTTGCCTGACATTTTTGTCTTTTTTCATTTACATGTACATGTATGTATGAAGTGAATCGGGTACTATAATCATTTCACATGTCGCTTATTATAATCATATAGTATCGATATGAAACTTGTACCACTGGATTCGTGACGTTCTCCTCTTTCAAATGAGCATCCATAGAGGGCATTAGGGTTACAGGAAGTTAGTTTCTCAGAAAATACGCCACTAATTCTTGGACACCCCACGTACATGAGCTTCGCTAAATAACGATCATATTAACCCTTACGCGACCAATGCGTGCTGAGTACGTCATACATGAATTGTTCAAGGTCACCATGATTCGGAAGACATCAATAGGTATAGCATACTTGAAGTGGCGGAGCTCCGCTCACTGCTCAAATCTGGATGTGCAACTGAACGCTACAATGCTTGTAACTTCTGGTACAATCCGCAGTACTGAGGTAGAATGGTTGCCAGTTCTGTGCGATATTCCTCCTCCGGCAATCCGACGCGAGGACATCACACGACGGCTCCTTGACTCACTGCGGGCAATTCCGCACCTCCCCTTGCTGACCGACATCTGCGAACCACCGACACTGCGCTTGGTTTCACGTCATCCGATTTGGCGCGACCTACCTCCGGCGGATTTCGACACAACTGCGACAGGGAACATTGCTTGGGCGAAATCAAACGTGAAGAACAAATGGTTGATTGAAGACCCTACCTATGCCTTGTCAGGCTTTCAGCTCCCACGCCAGCAATGGAGACTCATGAACCGATTCCGAACAGGAGTAAGGATCTGCGTCCATACTCTACACAAATGGTGTGCTCGACGTACACCCGAGTGCATTTGCGGCTACGAGGAGCCGACGCTGGAGCACATAATAGAAAACTATTCACTTTTTTTATTAAATGGAGGCCTTCAATGTCTCCGAAGTTTGTCAGACACTGCTGTGCAGTGGCTTCAAAACCACTGAACACCAAACTTTTTGTGTGATTGAATTTCTTGCATGCGAATATATAGCATACTTAAATTATGAGTGCAAAGCACGTCATGGTGACTTCTGACAATGTAATGAATTTCATTTTGGCCTAAAAGATATAAATAATATAATTTCAGTTGCCTTATTCCAAAATTAGCAATTTGAACAAATTATATTGCAAATATCACTCAAACCCCTTCAAATCGCTCGCTTTGCCTCCACGCATTGAAATGAGTGTGGGATTTAACTAAACAAATATTAATCGGACCTATGGATCCTTCCAACTCCTGATAATGCTGTCAGCCCATCTTAAGTAAACAAGCTAAATACTCAATTCTGGGAAGCTAAAGAATGGCTACCTAAAAAATAATAAATCACAGAATAAAACTAAAGAGAAGCAAAAAAAAGAATCTAAGAAGAACCATGATAGGAAAGCTATCTAGTGCTGTGAGGAGTAACTGCATTGGCATATTTTTCGGCGTCATAAGCAAGCTGAAACGAGTCATCTTTGCTTTGAAAGCAAAGGATTCAGTTATATTTATTGCAGTTGATTTTAACTAGCATGAAACACAAGATTACACTTGGATCCATATATTCTAACTCCCTTTCGAGATAGCTGCCGACGTCTGCAAAGATCAACGTGGCAGACGCCTCAGTGATGATTTTGTCGTGTTGATGACCGACCAAGCATGACACTAAATTGCATCGACTATCCCACCGCAGAGTCAGTGGATTGGCTACATATTTAATTGTCCAAAAATGATCTCCGTGCAGTGAACAATGAAAACCATGAAATTTAATCAAGCGTATGTATGTTATACCAGTTTTGAGACCGGTTGTAAGCAGGTAAACATGTACACTGCGCCTTTTGGATAGCTGATTGAGTATTGTGCGCCTACATTTACTGGTCTATCTGTGACAGATTCTTCCCCATTGTAGAAGTTGCAGCGAAAATTCCCTAGAATCCTCTGTGGATATGAATGTGACACTGAATGTTTTTCTACGTTTATGGAGTAGCGAATGGATAGAGCTTCAAATTTCACTGAGCGTGTAACTGAAGATCAGCAGATTTTGAACAGTCTTTTGCCCCTAATTCCATTTTCTGATGCCATGCTAACGACCACAAAGGAGAGCAGATGCTTTTATTCTCAGTATGTGCTGACGTTACACAGCGATGAATATCTTTCTTATAGACCGTTTCATAAATAATTGCACAAAAAAGTTGCAGGATTTAGAATGAAGACGACAGAATTTCCTAATGAAAATTGACACATGGTGTGAGCTATCATTCAGCTACATCATGATGTGAGGAATTTAAAATTCGTTGAATGTACAAAGAGATACAGTGTCAATAAGTTTTACCAAAAAATTGTTACTAAAAGAAAATCTGACGCGATTTTTCAATAATGATGCTCAATTTCAAAAAAATCTTTATTCATGTGAAAGGTTGCGTATTACTTTGATTTGACAGAGCATTTAGGTTGCATTTGGTCAGTTGTGGTCAGCAGACATAAAAATATGAATTTTCGGTCGTCATTCAATGATGCCTACATACGAAACTACGGAATGAATAAATTAAGATTATCACCATTGAATCAGGCTTGGGTTAAGCTTCCTCATCATATATATTGTTCTTCGAATTTCGACAACAGTTTTACTCAATTAACACAACCTGATTCTGCGCCGGCTGTCGCGTTAGCAATGCTTTTAGCGGTCAAATGCACAGAGCCTAATAACTATTATTGTATTAAAGATGGCGCTTTCGAGTTTGGGTTTAAAAGAATACTGGTGTTATCAGCTCCAAGAATATGTAAGGTTTTTCAAGATCGGCCCATCAATTAACAGGCAAACTTCAAATTTGTATTACCCTCAGTCATTCGATGAGTCATCATTTCCCTCGTTTGAGGTCAGAATAATTTTTATTCAATAATCAATATAATATATTAAAATTATGTTTAAAAAATATATAAATATAAGTACACACATAGATAAGGCTTGTATATATATATATATATATATATATATATATGTATTGCACCTGAAGAATATAGAAAGCGCTTGTGCATTGCACCATGTGTTTTCACTTCAATTATTTCAATATATATATATATATATATATGAAAATGAAAACGGTTCAAAAATGGTAAAATGTATACGATAATAATTACGACACTTAGAAGTAAACCAAATATAAACCAAATAGTTTTTTGCCCGACCGGTTTCTGCCTATGTCTAGGCTTCTCAAGGGCTAAATGAAATTTATTTATATTACAAATTCATCAGATAGCTTCCAGAATTACATGCATGTCATGTATAGATGGACATCGACTTCAAATGATCAAAATCTAATTGGGTAGGTATGAGGAGGAGGATAGAAATTTAATCAGATGTAGGCTGTCATTATCATAGATCTTGGTTTAGCAATGGTTGCAGGATTCTTATACAGACCTTTTCTTATTCTTCTCTGCAACTTTTCCCACAGTTGGCGGGTAACTTTAAAAGCGTCATCACATCGAATTTAGGCTCATAATTTCTGGAACAGATATAGATGTGGTGACTGACTTTCAGAATTCTACATTGTTCATCGTTAATTTGTTGTCTGTGTGTTCGAGTTCTTGCACGTATTGTATCTCCCAATTGTCCGACGTATAATGCTTTGCAATTACGGCACTGGAGTACATAAATTACATCTTTAGAAGCACAATTCATGTTCGCTTTTATATGGAGTGTTTTGGCGGTGTTATTAGTTTCATATGAGAAAAATTTTCCTGCTATGATCGACGGACAACATTGGCATCTAGGATCTTCACATTTTGTGACACCATCTAACGGAGTTCGATTTCTTTTTGAAATAAGTTGTAAAAGTGACGGTGGTTGTTTAAAAGAAGACCGTATTTTATAATTCTTAAATGTGGTTGCCAGTTTCAGATTCGAAAAAGCTGGATTGATAATGTCTTTAAATACATTAGGATTATTGGATAATTATTGGTTCGAATCTTTATGATAATTATGACCCACGTAAACACGGAGGAAACAACTTCAATAAATTCGATATGTATTCAAATCCTCAGTTTCATCGAAATAATGATATACCAGCAGTTGACTGGAATACATAGAACCCTATGGATAATGATTTTATCCAGAACGATTGTAATGAAGATAGTGCAGACATTGAAAATATTGCAAATTCTTTTTTAGGTTAGACGAAATAAAGATAGTAAATTTTTCGAAACATGACTTAACGAATTCTATGAAATTATTGCTATCTAGAGGCTGTAAGTTTACGCCTTTTCCGAAAGCGAATGTAAATGAAATCAATGTTGAAACAACTAAATTTTGTAGAAAACTGAGACTTACTGAATTTTTGCTAGGAATCCTTTTGATATGAATGATCTGCAATCGATTGCTCGAAATCCATCAAATTTTGACCCACCGAAAGGTCGCGATAATACTCTAGATAAATGTATTGATTTGATAAGTCATAATGTTAATAGTCTATCGATTAGCAACAGAAATGTCAAAGACAACTTATCGAAAAACGAGCGACAAGCACTTCTGCATCTTACAAATTTTGATGACTTGCACATTATAAACGCAGACAAAGGTGGCGCTTTTATTATACTTGACTATGACCGCTACAAAAAGTGTATTTTAGACGAACATTTAAATGATCTAAACACTTATCGTCTTATTCATAGATACGATGTATTATCTACTTTAAACAAAATCAAGGCTTTTAGCAAGAAATTTAAACTTTGTTTGACAAAGAATGAATTTGAATATTTATGCAAATTCAATCCAGTTTTGCCGCATTTTTATGGATTACCGAAAGTCCATAAGCTTACTTCTGTTTGGTCGAATAGAAGAGTTGATGAACTCGGCTACATTAAGTTAGAATTTCCACCTGACTTAAAATTTCGACCCACAATTTCTAGCAGACACGCTCCAACCAGTCACCTGAGCCATTTGCTGGATGAGCTCCTAAAGCCTCTGGTCTCTTCCTTGAAAAGCTATTGTAGAGATTCGTTCGACTTCATTTCAAAATTACCAAATACTATCTCTGAAAATTCCATGTTTGTATCTTTCGACGTGACATCTTCAAATACTAATATCAACCACTCGTTAGGAATTAATGCGATTGAATATTGGGTAACGAAGTATAGAGACAAGATTGATGCAAGATTTACTACTGAATTTATTATTGAGGGGATGAACATTGTTCTTCGAAATAACTTCCTCAGCTTTGAGTCACAAGTTTTTCTGCAAACATCAGGTACTGCTATGGGTACTAAGGTGGCCCCTAGCTACGCAAACTTAACTATGGGTTTCATAGAAGAGAAAATGTACACTTATGTGAAAGACATCTCAACACAATCTACGTATGAATTGTTTTCTGCTGGCTGGATACGATACTTAGATGACTGTTTTGTGATTTGAGACAATGCCTTTGGTGATATTGATGAGTTTCTAACATTTTTGAATACTATTGATGATAAAATTAAATTTAAGTCTGAAAGGAGTTCGGATAAAATAAATTTCTTGGACGTTTTAGTTTATAAAGAAAATGGAAAAATTGAAAGACATATTTATACTTAACCGACAGATAGTCACAATTATGCTTCATTTTCTTCGTGCATCCTCGGCATATATTGCGAAATATCCCATATACACTAGCCAATCGTATTCAACGAATCATCTCAAAAGAAAGTATGCGGGAAACAAGACTTAAAGAAATGCAAACACGACTCAGAAATTTGGGATATCCACAGCAATTGATACAAGATGCTATCAAGAAGTCAAGAAGTGATGTAAAACTTGAGAATGAAAATGACACTAAGAATATCATTCCATATATTCGCACATATAATCCCAATAATCCTAATGTATTTAAAGACATTATCAATCCAGCTTTTTCGAATCTGAAACTAGCAACCACATTTAAGAATTATAAAATACGGTCTTCTTTTAGACAACCACCGTCACTTTTACAACTTATTTCAAAAAGAAATCGAGCTCCGTTAGATGGTGATGCTAGATGCCAATGTTGTCCGTCGATCATAACAGGAAAATTTTTCTGATATGAAACTAATAACACCGCCAAAACACTCCATATAAAAGCGAACATGAATTGTGCTTCTAAAGATGTAATTTATGTACTCCAGTGCCGTAATTGCAAAGCATTACACGTCGGACAATTGGGAGATACACTACGTGCAAGAACTCGAACACACAGACAACAAATTAACGATGAACAATATGGAATTCTGAAAGTCAGTCACCACATCTATATCTGTTCCAGAAACTATGAGCCTAAATTCGATGTGATGCCGCTTTTAAAGTTACCTGCCAACTGTGGGAAAAGTTACAGAGAAGAATAAGAAAAGGTCTGTATAAGAATCCTGCAACCATTGCTAAACCAAGATCTATGATAATGACAGCCTACATCTGATTAAATTTCTATCCTCCTCCTCATACCTACCCAATTAGATTTTGATCATTTGAAGTCTATGTCCATCTATACATGACATGCATGTAATTCTGGAAGCTATTTGATGATTTTGTAATATAAATAAATTTCATTTAGCCCTTGAGAAGCCTAGACATAGGCAGAAACCGGTCGGGCAAAAAACAATTTGGTTTTTATTTGGTTTACTTCTAAGTGTCGTAATTATTATCGTATATATATATATATATATATATATATATATATATATATATATTTTATATATATATATATATATATATATATATATATATATGTATAAGTAAAATGGTAGAAATGGTAAAGGTTATTGTATAGAAAAATAAAACTAGAAGGGTACCTCAAACTGAGTTTAATTATGCTGCCGATCGATTTAACGAGTTGTGTCGCTTTTCAAGGCACTGCATAGAATGAAGTAAGTATGTTACATAGAATCATTTACAAATTATAAAGGTAGATATATAAAAATCATTAAGATATCTAAAATGAAAGTACTCAACAATTACTATTCAAAGAAGGTCGAAATAAATTGATGAACATAGCTTCTTTATGTTCTCGCTCAATCTTGGTTGCTGTAGGCGGTAGTTGATAGAAGGTCGCTTGTCAATGCAGTGCCTTGAAAAGCGAGACAACTCGTGAAATCGATCGGCAGCATTATTAAACTCAGTTTGAGGTACCCTTCTAGTTTTATTTTTCTATATATATGTAATTTTTATGAATAAAATATGTGTTGATTACTTTGAATGTATGAACTGCATCTTACTGTATCAACCCCGATTTTCATTCATATCGAAAAGTTTTATTGTTATTATCATCATTAATCAGTTCATGAACAGTTCTTAATATTTCAGTCTTTTGTTAAAGTTCGGACTGTTCTCCAGTAGACAAGTATCAACTCGGTGTAACTTTACACCGACAGTGATTACACCTTTATGTGCGTGTCAATCTAAAAACATTTGTTTCCCCAAATACCAATTTTGGTTATTCAGTCTATCCTTGGAGAAAAGCCAATTTCGGTTTTCCAGAAAACCAGTTGCTGAAAAACCAAAATTTGTTTTCCTTATACGCTCGTATATTCCTCTCTTTGTGCTGCGAAGTTGCCTTGCAAGTCTTGTGGGGCACGCCTTTGGGAGTGGGTCCGCCGGCTGCTGATCTGCGTACCGCGAAGGATCTGCTGATCCCGAAGACGTAGACAGTCGGTCTTCTTGCTGATGAGCCCCGTGTATCTTTGTGCATGTTGTGCTTACTTTATCAGGTGCAAGTATACTTTCACTGTTTTATAGTCAAAGGACCTTTTGTCATAACCTGTCTCTCTAGCCAGAGTAAACACTACAATGAGTTCTTCTCTGGACAACAGGAGGAAATATCCTTTATTGTAAATAATTGAATGTTTTTCTATTATGTCCATCACGCTATTTAGTTAATCATTTATTAGTCCATTATGGCAAGTTAAATTTGAATATTTGCATACTATAGCAGTAATCAGTAGTCCAAACTTTACACACAAAATGTTTCTGAAATAACATGATTATGAACATGAATATAGATTATGTTTGACAAAATTATGAGTTTTGAATTTCAGGTGTTAGAAATGAAATGTTGTCATTCCTCATTTCTTGATAATGGCTATAACCATGCAGCTAAAAGATATCATTATTTCCATCTTTAATAAAGTTGAACACTAGAAATATAATTGTAATTTCCTTAGCAATATGATCAAAAAACCAATTCAGAAAATTATTGAAAGTTCTTCTTAAATTTGCTGAATCGATAAAAACAAGAGCTAAATAATGTTATAAATGTTTTGCGATTTCAAAACTTGGTAGAAATGAAAATGTCAACTTCATATTTCAAACATCTGAAGTGGCCATCATTAGAACTGCACTAAATCAAGGGCATTTACTGAGCTATGTAAATTCAAAATACATAGATGCTTGACCACAGCACTCATCGAATGGTCGAATGGAGTCGAATGGTCCTGTGGCATCTTAAGCTCTCAAATTTCCGAGTTTTAAAAAGTGCTTTATAAAAGAGATAAATTAAAAGAGTTTTTAAAAAAGATTTATTATTATTATCATCTCTTAACTGTCAAATTGACTCAGTTCATCTGTGTAAATATCTCTTTTTTTCAGTACAGATATAAGTTATTAGAGTATAAGTGATTTCGATTTATTTTCTGAAGACTTTTAGAGATAAGTCATTAAGTGTTGTAGACAAGCATCTATGTATTTTGAATTTTGCATAGCTCAGCAAATGCCTATGATTTAGAGCAATTCTGATGATGGCTACTTCAGATGTTCGAAATATTAAATTGACGTTTATATTTCTATCAACTAAATAATGACAATGAATAGTTAAATATTTCTATCATTGTGGACCTCTTATTAGTCGTCTCTCTCACTGTCTTTCCCAGCATGTACCCAAATTGAGGTGCATCGCGAATTTCCCTTCACGTATTCTTCACGATGATTTTGGAGACAGGGAAAAAGTGAAGATTCGTAAATGGTTGGTATATTTGCGTGCGTTAACAATTAGTTGCTTTTTCATTCAAGTTGCACTCTCAGGGCATGACCTGTATGTACAACATCGTCAAGCATGTTATTCTGCAAATAACGGAAATGAAATTATTCTCTGACAGTGTCGCCTGTCACTGGATTGGCGATTTTAGAAATCTTTTATCAAATGTTTCTCTTTACGATTTCAAATTCATTGACGCGGTACAGGTGCAATGATTGTTTCTGTTGTTAATTAAAAAAGCGGCAGATTATGTGCATATTGTAAAACGGATCCGCTTTGAGAGTTTGGAGTACATCGGATTGTGTGCATGACTTTAAAAAAAATGAAAGACCAGAAACTATGCGAACTGCGAACTGTACACACGTAAAAGCAAGTAAGCCTGATTGCTATGAAATTTACAATTGCAATGCTTTATTAGAACGGGAGCTACTGACACTTTCGTCCTAAATTCGCGCAAAAAGGGCTTAATAGCATCAATTTGTAGATATTGAAACGCTGAATACAAAAATCAAATTCGCAAGTGTTACAGACAGTCGCTTTCGGTTACAGGTAAGGTTAAAGGATTCCCATTGGAATCCAATGGTAAAATTCAAGAAATATCTATGGATTGCGAAACACTTGAAATTTTCGTACATTTTCTTTTGCAGAATGCCATAAAATTTGAAACAGGTTTGAGTTCAGAACATCAACTTCGATATAAAAGTTGAGGTGAATCACATGAGTCAGTATTTGATGTCTGAGAGCCTCTACAAAATGAGTAAATTTAATGTTTAATTATTGTTTAAATTTTGGCGATTTTACGCATTTTGCAGAGGCTCTCAGACATCAATTACTGAATCATGTGACTCACTTCAACTTTTATATCAAAGTTGATGTTCTGAACTCAAACCTGTTTCAAATTTCATGGCATTCTGATAAATAGTTTCTTTTCTGCAAAAGAAAATGTACGAAAATTTCCAAGTGTTTCACAATCCATAGATATTTGGCACTACTGCAGTTTAGTGCACCCTCTTTTACCCCTACTGCAGTTTAGTGCACCCTAAAATGCATGTGAGAACAACATGATTTAATCAACAGAATGAATGCCGTTCGTTCTTCCCTATAGTTATAAATGAGTGTCTTTGTGTCTTCGTGTGTCTTCGTCTTCGTCTTCGCACATTACACCGAGCGCGCGCTCGCTTCGGTGTAATGTGCGTAGTCATCGTTTGCGGGAGAATGCGCCGTTGATTTAGGGTGCACTAAACTGCAGTAGGCGCGTTTCCGTCTCTTTCATAGAGGGTGCACTAAACTGCAGTAGTGCCTAGATATTTCTTAAATTTTGCTATTGGATTTCAATGGGAATCCGTTAACCTTACCTATAACCGAAATCGACTGACTGTAACACTTGCGAATTTGATTTTTGTGTTCATCGTTTCAATATCTACAAATCCATGCTATTAGGCCCTTTGTGTGCGAATTTAGGACGAAAGTGCCAGCAGCTCCCGGACTATATGATTATTGTAGCCATATCGTCGGGCATGTAACTGATGAAAATTATGGTCTCAAGATGAATGTGACAAAATGTAAGTCAATTTGTTGCACGAATTGCTTTAACGTTGAAGATGCTTCACTCGACAGAGCTTTATCTATTAATGAAATGAAGCCTCTGGGTATCATTATTGATCGCAAGATAACACGGAGTTCTTATATCAACCACGGTTGCGAAATTGCACTAGATGTCTATGCTATACGGCTTTTGAAAACTAATATTTCCCTAGATCGATTCACAATTCTCGTCATAGAGTCGTGCGCTCTATTCTGGAGTATCTCTATCATTTCTACACCTACCTTCAGGGATTGGTTATGTCCTCGAGGGACTAAAGCGACGATGTTATCGCCTAATCTGTTTTCTACAGGAGAGCAATGATCATGTCAGCAATTTCCGCATCTATTTGAATAGTGAGAACATTTAGCCAAAAAAGCATTTTATTTCTGCTCCTCTGATATGTTCCAATGCAGAATTCCACCAAAGGCCCCTAGCGATGTATCCAGCTTCGAATTCGTTCAATTTACTATCACCCTGGTATATGGATTTGTATCTTAACCACAATTTTAAACATAATTCTTATTTTTCTCTTATTTACATAATTCTGAAACCGAAAATTGCTGTACTCTCGTATGATTTTCAATCTGATGAAATATAAACTTTACTTCCATACTTTAGATGCAAAGAAATATTCTAGATGCACGATTTTAAATGCTACTGGGAAATATACGATGACGGCAACAATTGCAGTCAACCATACTGTTAATTGAGGGCTGAAGTCAATCAGTGATCATAGCTTCGCGAATATCAGGTTGAAGGAATCAAAATTTTATCTAAAACATCCACCGATATCCACCGCGATATTTTATCTGAATGTTCACTGCATACTGTGCTCACCACCAAACACATACAAACGATGGATGTCAAAATATATTTTGGTATGTTGATTTCAATTAGCCAATATCAGAGAGTCAGTTGTTCGCTTCGTTACATACCAAAGACATACGACCATATGCGAAAGGAAGTCAATGTTAGTATGAAAAACATAAAAATCTCTGTAAATATGCGAGAATCTCGCATCAATTGCTAGTTTCAAATTGCATGTGAGTTTGGTGTCGATTTGTATGAAATTTTCGTATCCAGCGATTTACAGCGTTGTAAATTCTGCACGGTCTATGATTGTGTAATTTTCGCGCAGTGCTTGTATATTATTATAATAGTTTTAATTATGCTGTGTATATTTATGAATTTTCGATTCGTTTATTTCTTATCAGACTGATCTAGATTTAAGATAGCAATGAAGGCAGATTACTTCAACAAGCGCCTGTATTTCATATTGGAAAGCAACAACGAGGGCATTTATGATCTTTTTATCTAAAACTCAGGAACTTATAGTTAAAAATGCTGAAAGATAAAAATTATTGATAGTCATTGTCAATGTTATACACAACATGAGAACGGCAGACTCCATAGCTACTGGAATTGTAATAAAGCAAGTAAAACTTCGTATTCGGCCTATTCTATTTGAGAAAATGTGGCAGTTCTCACATATGTAGGTTTACATCGAAGTGTTTAAGCGTATTAAAATTAACTTATTGCTATACAGTAAACATCAAATTGACTTCATGACATCTGCGTGTTTTCTTTCGTACTCTGAATGACATTTCAACATAATTCTCACTCACTAGTCTTATTGTACATTGCAGTCCCCCTGCTTTGTAACTGAGGAACGAACACCGCACAATAGCTATGTAATATTCGACATAAGTCTCGAAATTTCCTTGCGAGGATGATGGAATCGCTAGTAAATTCTGTGTGTGCAGAAGACAAACTCTTCCTCTGCAATATTGCCTAAACTTCCTTCCACAGCTTCCTTGTGCCCAGAAACTTTGCATTCAATTCACAAAATTTCACTAAATCTCTTTCTTAGAACCTCTTATGGTAAATTTTCATAAAATCTTAGTTTTCATTTTCCAAAATGCAATTGTAGAATCCAAATTTGTTTTTAAAGAAAAGTGAAATTGAAGGTAATGTAACATTCATTGTCTTACCCTCAATTTAAAATGCTCTAACGGTTGGAATACTTTATCTTTTCCAATCAGTTTACAGATTTTTCAAAAATGAAGATGAAATATTCGTGTTCCTGATGACAGTTTAAAACTGATAAAAGGTGAATTTTCCTACGCAATAGTTGGGAAATCGGTGATATTTGAGAGGACATGAGAGATGAACTTTAGAGGAGAAAGATTGAGAAAACAATTTGCGATGAACGTTGCTATGTTCCTGAGAACTGTTATAGTCGCATTCTTAATCATATGCATGGACTGGGGTTGCATTTATTGGGTTGGCGCTTATTTCGATGTGGTGTTTCAAAGAACATTATGTCCAACATTTTAAAAGGCTCCGGTTTGACGTACGTTGGTTCCATACCGGTAATTTGATAAATGCAAAATATTTCATCTCTCTAAACAATTTTCACAAGTTTGCACTTGTACTATGAGCAATTTGAAACACTATGAATGTTACATAGTAGGCCCCTACACTCTGAATATGCGAAGGTTGCAAGTACATGCCGCATCCATGGCTGACACGTGCCAAGTTCATTGCCTTATTCATCCTTGTAAATAGCAGTTTGAATCAAAAGACATCCAACGTGAATGATATCCATTAAATGAACGAGTGCCTTAACCTGAAATTTTTTGATTTAGTTATTGATGTGACTATTTTTGTTTCATGGGATATTCCAATCTCACATTTTCAGGAATTTTATGGTGATGACGCAGATGGGTGACTTCATGCATGCATTAATCTTTCTGTATGATGATCAGCCACAGCTGTTTATATTTCATTACATGACTATTGTTATTATTATTATTAATGTATATTATCAAAATGAACGCACATTATTTTGAAATGCATGATATTTGTGACTAAGAAATAGTAGTTCATTTGAAATGAGTCATTTTTGGTAAAAAATAGCACTGAGTCACAGACGTTATGAATCTTTGTATTTCATTTAACCGAATATAAATTTAATATTGGCACTGGTGAGTGGACGATTGGTTGAAACGTAGTTTGTTCAAATGACAGGTGGTCGGAAGACATTTCTTAGCTATTTTATCATATTTTACCAGCAAGACTTAGGTCTAATTGACTTTATTCAATGTAGCTCAGCGTTTCCAATTGACGAGCGGTACGCTCCAACAAGCCATCATGAAAGTCCTTTACATTATATTTACATATTGCCCATTGCCATTTGGAAAATGAGACCCACAGACCATTATCCATAATTGTTGCATTTGCTTTATAAAAGTCTTTGAACAACTTGTCGTGTTGCCTGTCTCATCCTATGAATAATATTCTTTAAACCTGCATACCTTGTTGATGTCTGCAATGTGCATTATGTTCAAATATTGACTAACCTTCAAGCATAGGGTCATGAAATGCTAAAGCCACGCAAAACTTTGCTCAGTGGCAATCGGATAGTGGATCCATGCAATAAATCATCCTTGAATGCTCTTAAAAATGACGCGTTTGTAAATTAAAAGCGAAAGAAAATAGCATGGTCAGTCATCGACTTTTGTATGCTGTCATACAATGATTGCTTTTAGTCGCGCTGTATGCATGAGATAACATAACCATGTAGTAGTGGTGTCATGTAGAAGTTTCGTTGACGCTATGAATTCAAAAAAAAATTTCTGCATTTTTCAAATGGCTGGTCGTGTTTGCTTAGTTGAAAATTATCCGAAAATGATGTCTAAAACTTGGTCCAAGTTTACTTTCATGACCCAAGGTTTTCGATCATTGGGTAGAGCACACCCAAGGTCGCCCAAGGGCCAGGTTAAACCCAAGGTCCAAAGTCCAACTTTGTTTAATATTTACGAACTTCTTTTAGCCGCTGCTGGTTTAACATGTCAACAACATTTTCTTCTTGATTTTTTGATTTATGCATCCCTTTGCCCAAGGACTTCAAGCGCCCACGTTAATCCCAATCACAGTGATCTTCAGACTAATTGACATCTACAAGCTTCATACAATGTCAGTCGCTAGTAATTGACAACTATAAACAATGACGAAAACCAACAATAAACTACAAAATGTATTTTGTCTTTCAACCTCAGATGAATCGTCAAAAGTCGCTAAAACATTCTGTCTTCCGGCACCAAACCTTATCACTCCGTGATCCCCGTAATTATGCGTCAGTTGTCGTTCAGTCAATATGACAAGAAGATATGACTTGTCTTTAATGTTTAAAATTTCTTCTTTTTCAATTTTGTAACAGGTTGATAATTGCCACATTCGATTAGGCTACTTCACTCTCTCTTTCTCCTCTACTTCTGACTCGCCAATTCTAGGCCAATGACAGATCCTCTCTTTACCGAAATATAAGTTTGAACTCTCCATCTCTTCCCTCAGGTCTCTTCTACGCTGTCTATAACTCCCTCCTCGTAATGCTTCGTCCCGCCTTTCTTCTCCTTCTTTTGACTGTTCTACGACATTCCAATGCTTTACAAAAAGAAAACAGACCATGTATACGCCGTTCATCTCTTCCACGAGCCATTCGTCAATTTCACTCGGCTGAGTTATTAACATTCGAATGTGACACGCGAGAAAAAGTGCGAAAATTTCTTCGATCTAACCAAAGCGCCGACGCGGAGGCAGTCATCTTTCGTCATGCAAGTCTCGAGCAGATGCCTCTGTGGACACAGCCTCCTATTATGTCCCATCCAGTGCCTCGAAGAGGCTCTCCAACTGATAACAGACTCCTGGCCCACTCTTCAATGGCCGATGCTAATGAAGAAGTAACTGTTGTTCCTCCGCGTCGTCTCATTTATCTCGACGTATCACACAACGCGTTGGCGCGTTTGAACTTTAGTCGGCAAGCAGCATCTGTTCGCCGAACTTTAGAATGTCTGGACGCGTCATGGAATCGTTTGGATACCATATCTCCTTCTGATCTTACAGCGATGAACAATTTGAAGAGTATAATACTTAAACAAAATTCGCTCGAAATGGCTGACAAAGCAATTTTCCGTGGAGCACCAGAATTAGTGAGAATTGATTTATCTCACAATCCACTCCGTACATTGCATTCTTCGTGGTTTAAAGGACTTTATCAATTACAATACATTGACATATCAAATGCGCGTTTGAAGATAATTGCCCGCGATGCATTTCTCTCTAATCGGTTGCTAAATCATCTTAATTTAGCCGATAATCTCCTTGTATCATTACACGTCGATTCATTTTCCGGTTTAGAATCCTTATCATGGCTAGACTTAACTGGGAACAGCCTTGAGGAAGTCCCGACAAAGGCTCTGCGCTCTCTAACTGCCTTGGAACTTTTGACCCTTGACCAGAATCGATTTACTGAGCTAGTGGAGGGTGATATCTCATCAATGAACATATCATCAGTGAATCTGAATCGTTTGCCTCATTTGTCTCTGGTACAAGCTTCTGCATTCCGCGATTTACCGCGTTTAAGAGTTATCGAAATGTCCGATAATCCACGACTTCGTTACATTCATCCTAATGCTTTTACAAATGTGCCACAATTGAGTGAGCTGTATCTTCAAGGCAACCAACTTCGATATCTTCCTCAAGAACTTTTGCACGGTCGTGAAGCCAATATCTCTGTCTATAATAATCCTTTTCTATGTGATTGCAACATAAAATGGATCGTGAAAAATCTAAAAGACTTCCCTCCCATAAATGCGGACGGATCTTTTTCACCATCTGCTGTGTCGTCATCGCTAACTGCCTTTGAAAACTCCGCATTTAAGTCGACAGGTCGACCTAACAGTACAACGAAAATTACATCAACAGCGGTCCCTTCCACAGCTATTTCCTCCACTTCTCCTCCTACAAAACCCCCTCCATCCATACATTTCATAGAAAGCTATAAATATGAATGCAAAATGGTGGACTCTGCAATTGTGTTCCTTCTAAGTCACGTTCCAACGCGTCTTATTCGCGATAGATGCGAGCCTCGCCTTTTTTCCACTTGGGTTGAGCGACGAATAACAAGGGAGACCGGAACTTCTCTTCGACTTCTGTGCTGGGGAGGTGGATTACCGCGTCCCCGCATTGCATGGCAATTACCTGGTGGTCGGCGAATGTTCGCAGTCTCTAAAAGAAGACGACGGAGAAGGAATGGAAAACGGAAGTCTCGTAATTTAGACTCGTCGATCTTTGTTAGTGAAGATACAATAGAAGACGGTGATCGAGGCGCCAGAATTACAGTGGATAGTGGTGGGTTGACGCTGCGTGATCTGCGGAAGTCTGACAGTGGAGAGTATCGCTGTCGGGGCCGGGCCAGAGGCCACCAAGTTGTGCTTCGGTTTATCATTTCTATACACGACAACAACTTCAAGCTGGTGTTGCTAGGTTCCACTCACAGCACCGTCGCAGTGGCCTGGCATGGTCATCCGAGGAAGTTGCAACATCTCTACAAACTTGGAATTCGTCCATTTGCCCCACATCATACTTCCGAACTCCAGAAGGTAGTTATCCTTCAGCCGCGGATGCGATCACATACATTTGCTCATTTGCGACCTGATGCGCGTTATGAAGTCTGTCTACAACCGCTGACAAGCCGGTCATTGACACAGCACCTTCATTGTGTGTTGGCTGAAACGGAGGAAGCACCAATGCCTACTGAGAGAACGGGGATTCGAGAGTAAGTAAAAGCGACGGTTATGTGATTTATTCAATAATTATTTCAATTGGCTCTCCTGGAGCCATGATTTCCAGTTTTACTTCTTTAATTAATGACATATCAACATTTCATGCTAGTGCAAATTCCACATTTTTCACAATGAGCTGCTTCATAGGACACTACATTTCAGTTGAACTACTAGAAGTAGGTAGATGGTGAAGGAGTTCTACCGGACCCCTGAAAAGAAATTATTTTGAAATTATTTACTGTTATAATGTGCTGACTTGTTTTGCGCATGCTTATGTAGGTGCATTATGGATGGAAGTTGCTATTCACCTCTCAAATTACAGTATGAAGCGACAACACATGCACACAGGAGAGAGAGGCGTATAATGTCCGCTATGCCGTCAATAGAAATTTCTCTATCATGACTGATGGTCAGAGGAACGAATGGCATATATCATCGCTCTTGTTTCAGTCTGGCTCACAAAGCATTGCCCATACTTTCGCTTACTTGTCTCGTTGTATAATTACCAAACGCTTTGCAGGACTTTATTTATTCATTACCGTAATATCAAGCATGAAGATAAAGCAACTACAGTTTGGCATTTTTTGTGATTCTTTTCGGTGAACTAATTGACTCAGGCACATAAAAACTGAATGTAGGCTTCTTCTAAGCTGATATATGATTCGACCATATACACATGTACAAGCAATATGTACACTGGCTGTTTTACACACCCACACGAAGAAGAGAGAGATGTGATGAATCTACTTGTTGAATAAAAACGATTCCATTTTTCATCCTGCCCAAAGTTCATTTAAATCGTGCCAGAAGGATTTTTGATGAACAACATAGAGATTTTCATTCATAAAGCGACTTGTGACTCTCAATCATTTTGAACAATCGCAAACGAGGACGGATACTGTTTTTGATTGAATTTGACAAGTTTTGACTGGGCATTATTCTTCGAGACTTACCGAAGACCAAAAATCTTCCCAACTTTTATCTGAGATAGGCAGTGATAGTGGACAGAACTGTGATAGTTTAGAAGTATTTTTGAACGATGAGGATATCTTGTCGGTGCAGACGATTCACCCGATTAATCAATTTGACTGCACATTTATAAACATTTTTCAAAAATTATGATATTATTCAGAGAGGATAAAATAAAGAGAGAAAGATGAAGAGAAAGGAAGCGAAGAGAATTTCAGAAGCACCAGAGTGAAGACTAAGTTTATTTTTCGTCCGTAAGAGAGTGATAAACAGGAAAAAGAAAATAGGGATCATAGGGAGAGCAGGTGACTGCTAGACAAAACAATGTACTTACATGACATTTCATTTCTTATTGGGCCTTGTTTTTACTGAATTGTCGACATCGATTTGAAAATATTTTAAAGCATCGTCCATAGAACAGGGATATATAGGTAGAGTGTCGACTCAAAAAAGATATCTGTATACAGTTAAAATTTATATATGAAAAGATTCAGTTTTTTTGCGGAGATTACGTTAACATGGTCCAAAAAGTTATTAGAGCCTTCAAAAAGTCAAAATTTTGCAAATTTATATATTACCGAGATGACGCCCCGTTATAAGTAGCATGAAACAAGTTGGATATCAAAGGGAATGAATATTTGCTAACAAGCATCATAACTAAGCGGAAATTAAGCTGATTATCAAGGGAATTTCATGATCCGTATCATAATGGAAGTCTTCATGAAAAAGTCGTGTTGTTATTCGCAGGGTTGCCGTGGGGATTGATAATTGAATCCCCACCCCACCGCATAACCACAGAAAAACCTGTGGGTATCCGCACAGAATCCCCACAGCCTCACAGGATAAGCCCCTGATTAATATGTTGCTCTTGTTCGCATAGAATGACTGATGTCCAATGTCTCCATCTCAGTGAAACTTCTGCACAGCATTCAACGATCCGAAGGCCGTATTTGACTCCAGAGATGTGGAATGGTAGTCCTTGAAGAAAGTCACCGACTGCGTGTTGTAACTTTTATAACTTGCCTTTGCTGTCTTCGGTATAGGCCTATTGCTCTTTAAAATTGCAGTAGCCTTTTTTGAGGCTTGATTCTGACTTGCTATCTAGAAATTTTTCACCGAAAATTTAACTAAATGCTTATTCAATCAAGTATGGAAAAGAGCCCGCTATGCACAAGTATTTGACTTACAAATTTACATTTGCCTGAATCATTTGGTTGCATTAGCAGATAGGTATTCTTTGTCTATCTCTACTGATTCGCAAGTTTTTGTCGTCTGCTGCCAGCTTACACGTACAGTTTATGTAGGTTCTTCTCATTCCTCTTTTAATTCTTTAATGATTCATGAGACATGACACCCTTTTTCCATAAAACTGCTATAACGTAGTTTACCGTAAACGCAATTCTATCTCGAAATGTTTCTTTTTAATAGCATGACGACATTGTCTTTATTTCTTTGCTCTTAAAACAAATCGGTGATTGATCAGCTTGTGCTTTTCAAACTTCCTCTTTTACTCACTTTGGATTTTTGGTTCACATACCCTAGTTATTGATCATTCGATCCTACTTCATTTTGCTACAGGATTATTTTAAGGGTACGATTTTTGCATTACTGCTCCCTTTAAGTAAGCACATCTGCCTAAAAATTCAAAAACTACTCGTACATGCAGAGTAAAGGAAACACGGCCTTATTAAAATGCTGAGATGAAATGTTAATGCGGGTATCTACTTTGTTCTATTTATGTTCTACGCTATTTATATATTTCGCTATTTTGAAGCTTCTTATATTCGCCTTTGTTGTTTTGAGATTCGCTGTTATAACACTAAGCAACCAAGTCTTTATCAAGTAAAATGAAACTTAAGCTTACATTATGTATACATGTTATGCGAAGCATTCTCAGGAAATATACACACATTCATTTCAAAAGTACTATACTTAAATTTCTCGCTGTAGACAATTGTGATTAAGTGCAGTATGTTTCACAAAAGCAAGCATGAATATTCATCAATATACGAGTATCTATTGAAATTTTAACTGTTAGTTTAAATCCTGAAGGACCTTAATGTTCCACAATATTTTCGGTCAGCTGCTTTTCGTGAAGACTCGCTTTTTACTGCAAATAATTCTAAGTGCATGTATTTGGCTGTTTTGATAGATTACATGCGAGTTTCACGTGTTCCATTTGTGAGAATATAATCCTGGGCTGTCCTGTAAGTTGGTATTTGGGGTTCCTAATGTGAGGATTTTTCATTCGTTTGGTTGCTTATAGTGGTGCTATTTTCAAATAATAGGAAGTCCATCGACATACAAAGACAAGGTTGAACATAAATTAAAAGAAATCACATGTTGCTACACTGCCAGTACTTCAAAATGGTCACTCTGTCACAAATAAGTCACATGTAAAAAATTCTTATGTAGGCCTTCACTATATGTTTGCGGTCTACCAATGTGTATTACAGCCATCGTTTATTGCTCAGTGGATCATGCCATGTTCATATATGTGAATATTCCCGTTTAATATTTGTTAATTGATATAATATAATAATCATTGATAATTCTATCTCCACTAATGCCGATAAAGGAGTAAAATGTCAAAGCGAGTTTGGCCTTTTTTCATCTCTAGTCTAGAATTGTTTCGCAGTAGAAATCGACTATATAGGCCTACACGTAGTGAAGGAAAAATATTTGAATCAATCTAATCTTCTATTATAAATAAGGACTTCGACGAAAATCATCCTCATATTCTCGACCACTCATGTCATCGAATTATTGCACAAGAATTGGGAGGATGTTGACCCATTTGTGTATGATGATGAAATGCAGCACAATGGACCATTTATTGAGGTACACTTAAGTGTGCAGTTAAGGATGCCTATCAGATGAAAATAAAAGTTCTGACAAGTCGCGGACAGGTGAAAAATCTGAGCTTTCATTATAACTATGACTGCAATGCGAGTAGATGGCTTGCAGTTGAATGATTTGCTGTGAGAAATCTTTATCACACTGCTCATGTATCCGACGAAAATCATTCAACATTTTCATATCTTGCTTTGTGGGTTGGACCCAACAGGTCTTCTATATCGTAATTAGTTTAAAATCTATGTTAATAATGATTAATCGCATTGATCACGCAAGCTTAATTATCTCACAAGTAATTTTATCAGCTATTTATACTATTAGAGCCAATATTTGTAAGTCTCCATTCGGCTCTGCAGCAAAGGAGACTTGCAGAATTCTTCCACTTCATACGTCCTTGACACCCCTGGAACTATCATTATAAGTCATTCAAAATTATTGAACGCGTGTTACTAATGTGAAAATGATCAGCACTGATGTTTCAAGCATTTTAAGAGGTGAATTGGATAGTCTGGGTGATACTTTGTAATTCAACATCGCAGTTGATTGTGTGATATGATGTCAGTTCTGATTGCTTCTAGTTGATGTTAAAAAATGCTTATAGTGAATCTTCAAAATCCTCACAGAATCTCCATAGAAGCGCTATGGGAGCTGTGTGGATGGCCTCAATACCCATACCCACCCCATACCCATGGCAACCCTGGTTGCTCGTGCTTTCTTTGCTGAAATTTCAAGTTTTTAATTCAATTTTCACGGGCATGATTTTATGATTCGATCACTAAATTCATGCTTCATTTCTTAAATCTGAATAGTGATGTGGACCATTACATCTTTCAAAGTTAATTGAAATCATTGTCTTTGATTGTATGATTTTGCTCTGTGACATGACCACGCTTAAGAAAATACATTCTTGAAGTTGAGCATGAAAGTTATAGGAATAGTTTAACAAACATTAAATCTCCAAGGCTGTCATGACACTGATAATCGGCAAAATACCATCATTCCATCTGCATTACAATCATGATCATTCAATTCCGTGGTCATTTCTTTAGAACTGCAAACATTTGCATATCTCACATTTGGTAACAATACCCAATTGCATTCACCACGAGTTCATTTATTAAAATCGAAAGTGCATGCACATTGGGGATTTAATAAATGCGGAGTTGCCACTCTACCTAATATACTTACTCTATGACATTGTCTGCATTATTAAGATTATTGAGCACTTTGTGTTCGCACATTTTGGCGATAAATATTATTAATTGATATTTTCACATAATCCGATTAGACTGAAGCACTGATCATGTAACGATCTCACCCTTCGTCCTTCGTCGATGTCAAAATCGAAGGAAACAATTAGCCATTAACATTCTACGTATCTACATGTCTCGTCTGATGTTGCAAATATAGCAATAGAAGCACGAAACATTGAAGACCTTGTGATTATAAAGGTTGAGAATAATGAACTACTAAATCAATAATAGTTACAGTCCTTAATCTAAATTGCGACGCAATTTTTCTTCAAATTACATACAAATAC
This sequence comes from Prostheceraeus crozeri, assembly GCA_907163375.1. Lineage (NCBI taxonomy): Eukaryota > Metazoa > Platyhelminthes > Polycladida > Euryleptidae > Prostheceraeus > Prostheceraeus crozeri. The sequence continues at coordinate 209,636 of CAJQUW010015129.1, forward strand.
GCAGTTACATTGTCACAAAAACAAGTACGCCGACATTCTAAATTTCATTAAGTATTGATGTCGAATCAGCCAATGTCTCGATGTCAATTCAGACGAGGCAGTTTATAATCTAAATGAGACTCAGCAAAGCTCCCAACATTTCTAAACTTTCATCTCAATTTTTGTCACTTAGATGAAAAGGTCAGACAAGAATTTTTCATGGGGAGCCAGTTAAAAGCTTAGTACGGACAGCAAAGTCCTAACTTTGATGAGATATTGAGATTATTACAATTATCAGTATTCAAATTTATTCCTGGAATTGAATTCTAATATAATAGTCCTTCAACACACGCTAGTCTTGAAATGAGTACAAATTCAAATAATTACTTTCAAATATGTTTCGCATTCACTACTTTCTGGACGATTTACAAATACGTGTACAAAATTTATGCACAAGAAGTGACATACAGTTACAAGACCTTTTCAGGAATATTACAGGATTTTGCAATCAAGATCCTTTCTCACGACAAATTTCAAAATCTACTGAAATAAATTAACTAACAAACGATAAACTCACCAAAACAAAGTGCCAAACATATCCGTGTTATAAAGTGTATATATTACAGATGCCATTCATGGAATTTGTGCGTTAGAGAGCATGTAAATAATGTCGATATAGCGTAAATTAGACTTTGAATCTTTTTGTATGACTTAAATCTGAGATTCCCTTTTATGCAAGCCGTTGAGAAGGCCGTATTTGAAGATAAAACGTGCGGTACAGAATTGTTCAGTTAAAGCTAAATTCCTTGATTCATTTTAAACAATGTCATCAATTTTCTTCTCCACAAGAATAAGTCACTTTCCCAAAATTGATGCAGTTTTATTTGTGGTTGCCAACAATATGCATTTGTAACTTGAATTAAGGTTGACTCTCCACTCTCCATTTGTGCATTAAGAAAATTGTCATGTCAGAGAATAATATTTTTCAGTTTTTCGTCTTTCTCTTGATCCTTATTCAAATCTTGGAGCAATTCGTAAGGGGCTGCATCATTGGTTTTCCATGCTACATGCCTATCCGAGAGTCAACATTTCTGCTGATTTTCGCTTGGCGCATTTAAAGGATAACGAAGGCAATTCCCGGAGAATAGATATTCAAAACTCGTAATAAAGCTCATTTAAGCGCTACATGTTAGCGCATAGAATCATAACATACAAGTAAGCTAATGCATCAAAAACGAATTCAGTGACAAGAAATTGAACAGATTTTATGGAGCATTATTTCATCATCTATCGTAATTTGATCTATCGTTTATTTAATTTCATTGTTGCTAATTGCATTCACGACATGGTTTAAGATGCTTTGGTGGACAATCGATCCCCGATACTTGCGTTAATGTCGGCGGTCACAATTGTGACGAGTTCACAGAATTTGATTGTTTAATCGTATCACTTTGCTAGAAGTGCAAACTGATTCAAACAGATGGCACATGCAGGAACTTAATAAGTGGGCAAAAAGAAATTTTTAATACCTTACAGAGATAGGAAAATAGTCGTGCGTCGCTTGCGGATTGCTCTGAATTCCTTCAAAATGCTCCGATCGCCACGACTCCTTCAGATTCGAAGAATTCAGATCATTGCGCAAAAGTTTTCTCAATAATGTTGGTGCCTCCGATCATTTTAAAAAAAGTTAGCAGGCGCATGAAAAAACGTTCACAAACGTCTCTGTAGAACTTGACATCGACTGTGTCTCTTTACTGTGTGATCCGGTTGATAACAGTCACTGAAATTTTGCACAATTTGGCGTGTTTAATGTTGAACTGGCTGCTCATTGTTCAATTGCTATGGTATTTAATCAGCAGATTGTGCCATTTCATTTGCGTTACATGTTCCAATGTTTCCCTTCTAGACAAGCGGAAGAAGAGACGACCTGTCTAATTCTGTGGACGAGTTATTTGTTCATTGATTATAATTGCCATGACAATTGATGTGTGGTGGTGAGGGTTTGTTCCTGTTAACTGACACAGTTGCATAAGTTGCTCATCGCTCAGTTGATAAGAGCGCAGGTCTAGTTAACTTGGTCGTAGGTTCGAATGCTACAAGCCGCACATCTTTTGAATGGAAATTTGATCTATCGTTTATTTAATGTCATTGTTGTTAATCCCCTTTTGCGGCTGAAAAATTACAGCACGGTCATCAAATGACACCTCTGACCAGTTCTTTCTGACCTTATTTTTTTGATCGAACTTCTCCAAGTGCGAAAAATTGACGAATATGAAATGGTGAAAATATATTTTCAATTAGACGAATCAAGATGCAGTAGACTGGTAATGCAGCTAGTTATCACCTTCCTAATTGTGTTATTTACAACGTTTGCCGAAGTGGTCATGTGAAAGGCTGTCGATTTTTGTAGAAAAGTACACAGTGGCTGCTCAGTGTTGGAGGTATGATCCGAATCATTAAAAATTCAATTGATCTGTGCCTCCCATTCATATAGCACAATTTGCTCCTGATAGAAAACACACCAGAGAACAGTAAAAAAACAGCTCTATGTCAAGCACTTTAAGTAATTCTTCCCGAAAACATTATAAACTGACGTTCTAAAATCAATTTCCACACTACTTGCCCACTATTCCTGGAAGTCAGCGCACTCCTCGGAATAATGGCTGTACACTTTTAAATATATCTCGTGTTTTACTGATCGCAGTCAACTCACATCCTCGTGAATTATTGATTCATCCGACAGAGTTCAGTGAGTGAGATACTTTGCCCTCAGGTGTCATATTTGGCAGTATGGATCTTTATGAATTAGTCATTGTGTTGCCACTAACGGAGGATAATTGTGAAACGCAGAAACAAAGCTATTTCTCTCATGGCACAAAGAGTATTTACTAGTGGTCGATTATTTTTTAGCAGTAAAGAATGTTACTACTCAGAAGTCTAATTCGCGGAAAATCAGAGATTCATTGATATTTGGTATCAGATATCAAGACATCCCGATTCGAATAGAATGGACAGAATATTCTCTAATAAACACCTTGTTTTCCCATCTCTTCGATTACACCTTTTAATCCTCTCAAAGTGTCATCCTGATTGAAAGAGCGGGTTTCAATTCCAAAGACTGCAAATATAGATTTTGTCATGGTGAGAACACTTTGACCGTGTTCACACCAACGAGGATTAAAAATAGCAAGAAGAGAAAAAACATCGTTTTCATGATGAGAATTTAAGCTTGATTTATGGCAGACACGAGTTCAATAAAAATAGAAATAACTGTTCCCCACACAGTTCTACTCACGGATTTTCTATCAATACATTGGCGTATAAGCAAAAAGTCTCATGGACAGTTGAATTTAAGGACCTAAACTAACTGAATCTTGCAAGGTCTGTCGAAAGAGTTGATCTAATATGATTTTGATTAATTAAGAGGATATTCTCCTGATACGCGCTAGATTGAAATTTTCAATCAATGCAGCCAATATATTAACATTTGAGGTGGAAATCAATTCAATTAATTGAATGAAGCTTGAAATCAATTTTTTGAAACCAAGAATTCAGCGTTTTTATTAAAACAGAAGTAAAAATGTAAGTGAAAGCAATAAATAAATATAATAAATGAAATAATAAAAGTAAAAAGTTATGTCGTGAATCCAATGCATTTGAATATTCCGGTACTATAAATAAGTACAATAAGTTTCATGTTACTCCGCGGAATGAATATCTCCTATAAATAATTACCAAAAAATCCTCCATTATAGTTGCGTGAATGGGTGTGTTAAACTGGGAAAAGATGCCAGAAGTTATTAACCTTACTAGACGGGGGTTAGAGCAGAGATGTCCGAGTTCATTACATTGGAATCGTAAAGTAAGTATATTTAGGTAGAGTGGTAACTCAGCATTTATTAAATCCCCAATGTGTATACAGCTTCGATTTCATTAAATGAACATGAGTCGAGACCAGGTCGAGATCCAGTACCACCTGTGAGGTGCAGTTTTTACACGTTTGGAGAAATGTAAACGAATTTATGACTGATGATGATAACAATAGAGAATAAGGAATGGTATTCCATGTCATGCCGACTGGAAGAGGTAATTTTAAATTAGCAATTCGATGGGTTACCATTACTAAAAGCTCAGCTCTATTATAATAAGATTATTTTCTCAAGTGTGATCATATCATAAACTGCCAATGAAAGAGCAAGATATCGTAATCAAAGAAACTGATCACAAAGAACTTTAAAAGATGCAAATGGATCCATATTAATTATTCAGATTCAAGAAATGACGCCAATTGTGAATCATTAAATCATGCCGCTGAAAATTGAATTACAAACATGACATCTCAGCCAAGAAACTCTCAATAAGATCTAAACTATTCCTTGAGGACTTCTACGGACTATGACTTTTGGATTTATGAAATTTCATAGATGCTTATTAGCAAATATTGATTCCTTTTGATAACCAACTTGTTTCATGCTACTCATAAAGAGGCTTCATGTCGGTAGTATATAAATTTGACAAAATTTAGCATTTTGAAAACTGATGAAATAATATTTTTGACCTCAGAAACGCAATCTCTGCAAAAAATCTTTTCATGTAAAGATTTTCACTGTATAGGGATATGTAGGTAGAGTGTCGACTCAAAAAAGTATCTGTATACAGTGAAAATTTTTATATCAAAAGATTCAGTTTTTTGCGGAGATTACGCTCCCGCGGTCCAAAAAAATATTTGAGCACTTTTGAAAAAATTCAAAATTTGCAAATTTATATACTACCGAGATGATTCTCCTATATAAGTAGTATCAAACAAGCTGGATATCAAAAGGAGTGAATATTTGATAATAAGCATCCTAACTAAGCGGAAATCAAGCTGATTATCAAAGGAACTTCATGAATTGTATTATAATGGAAGTCTTCATGAAAAAGTCGCGATATTATTCTTGCTTTCTTTGCTGGAATTTCAAGTTTTTAATTCAATTTTCAGCGGCATGATTTTATGATTCGATCACTAAATTTATGCTTCATTTCTTAAATCTGAATAGTGATGTGGAACCATTTACATTATTCAAAGTCAAATGAAATCATTGTCTTTGATTATGTGATTTTGCTCTGCCAGTTGCAGGTTGCCTGATATGATCACGCTTAAGAAAATAGTCTTGAGTTTGAGCATGAAAGTATTAGGAACTAATAATAACTGTGAAATAATATCATTCCTTCTGCATTACAATCATGATCACTCATTTCCGTTGACATTTCTGCAAAACTGTAAAAAATTTGTATATCTCACATTTGGTGACAATACCACCTGTATCTCCCTTGAGTTCATTTAATAAAATCAAAAGTGTATGCACATTGGGGATTTAATAAAGGCGGAGTTGCCACTCTACCTAATACACTTACTCCATGGTCGGCACTCTACCAACTATATGCTTACTTTATGATTGGAATCATAAGCAATCAATAAATTTACATTGAAATCGTGGACAATCAATGAATTAACATTGGAAAAGAGAGCAATCAATGAATTGAAAAGACATTGGAATCGTGAGCAATCAATGAATTGTACTTGAATCGTGAACATTCATTATTGCATTAGAATTCCGAGCAATCAATTGATTGACATCAATCTATTGGCAATTATTGAAATTGATTTCCATTGATCCTTGTTTTAAAAGATGATTCGGATAGACTTTATCATAATGAGAACACATTGACAATCTGACAAAAGCAAAGTTTGAAAATGACACGAAGAGAAAAACCTCATTTGCACGATGAGAATAAGTTTGATTTCTGGATGGACACGAGTTCAATAATAGAAGGAAAAACTTATTTGCCATACTGTCCTTCGCAATATACAAACTTATCTCTCCATTGATGGAAAAAATTCGTTCTCCTGACCTCAGAAAAACTATTCCCGGTGTGTTGACTATTGGGATGCGTGGAAGCGCTGTACTTCTTCCTCACAGATAACTTTCATCAAGGTAAACGTTGTTTTATTTTCCATTGCTTTGTGAAGAACGGAAAAGATTAAAGCTTAGTACTGGATGGAGAGAATGATAAAAATGTGAACTCAATTTCGAATGAGTGATTATGAAAAATAGGAGAATGATATCAGTATTTCATTAAGAACATAGTCGCAAATGTGATGAATGAAAATCGGCGCCCATGGATGCAAATTTCCAAACAAAGGGATGTTTTGAGTCTCTTGCAAAACTCGGAAATATCTCTAACTTGTACAATAATATATTCAGCAATGTCTTTCAGTAAAATAATACCTGATCAATATTTCCGCATCAAAAGTACAATAGCGGTTATGTGCTAAAATAGAAGACATGAAAAATGACAATTTCATGCTTTTCACATTGCATATTGATTATTTCCATTATATCTCCGCTTCAAATTAAGTCAGAAAGTCATACGTTTAGATTATTCTTGTTATCTTGAGGTTAAAATCGTCTTCTGCATGTTGCAAGCTGTACCTTTCATTTAACAAATGTCTGAGAATTCGTAATGATGATATTTGCACTAACAAATAAATGAAGGGTAGCTAAATGATTGGAGAAATTAGTTCCATTCTATCATTTCATTCGTACCAAATTGAAATTTCAAAGATGATGACTTCTTCATCAATGGTTTAAACAAAAGTATAAGCAACACATAATAGAGAAATCAGTTAAAGAAGAGTTTTGGTTAATCAGAATGGAAATGCTACTTGATATAAGCAGTAACTGACGTAGTGTTGGTTGTGCCGAATGGTTGTTGAAAGCCCAACACTTCCCTAAAACCCTTAAATCAAATCAGGAAACTCGTAACACTAATTTGAAATCCTACACTGTTATTCATTAAGTCACCAATGAGTACTAGAAAGAGTCCTGAACCTGAGTACTAACAACGACTAAGAAATGAGTCCCAGAATCTAGTACTCTGTGAGTTCGAAAGCAGAGTGCTTAATTCGCATTCATTTCATGAGTTGCATGGGACAAGCACCTCCTCTATATCGAAAAGTGCCATGCGGCATATCTATAGAACTGTTTTTGGCAATTAAACATAAATGCATTTGAATCAATAAAATATGCTAAAGAAACAAAGCGCAGTCGGTGAACTGGAGAAAGGTTGACAGGACTAAAGCACAGTCGGAGAAAATGGTGGACGTTGACAGAACTCAAAGCACAGTCGGTGAGTGTGCTTTTGATCGAAATTGATGTCTTAGGTTCATTAAGAGGACATCGATCTCACTGTACCCACTTCGACATGTAGGAACACAGCAAAACGTCATTAGAAGTTGTGAGCACTCGCTGACTGAGGCAGAAGCGACCCGAGTGACGATTTGGAGCAGGAAATGTGAGCCACTGTGCTGACTAGCTGAATGTTGTCGTGGTTATTCTTCTCACAGTCGCTTTTCATAACAGCGTCTACAATGCACTCTCAACTGGGAAGACTAAAAAAATACTTATTCAGATCTAGGCGTGCGCCGTCAACACTATCAGCTGCACACTGACTCACTGAATTTGGTCTCGTGTCGCGTCCTTTTAGCTGATATTGATCTTTCATCATATTGGTACTCAACAAGCATTTTAGTACTTCTGTGAATTAAAGCTCGGTAATTTCAGTACTCTTCTGTTTAGTATTCAGATTCCTACTTAAATAGGACTTTATGATTTACTGTGTACTTTTTGCCATTTTGCATCGTTCTGATTAAATAACAAATTGAATTTATTTCTTGCTTCTATATTCACTTTTAGATTAGATAGGACTTAATGATTTACAGTGTAGAGTTGGCTTCAGACTCTATCCGGGTTTCTATATTCTGGCGAAAAGTCTGCATCAATGGTCAAAAAACTTCTCTAGAGGTCACTTGCACAGAGTCACACACCTGCCTTCACCTACATTCCTTCATAGAAACGGACAAGTCAAGTAAAGTTGTGAGTTCGCCTCTGAACGGACTTTGGCTGGATTCCCTGCTCGAGCGAGCGCGGGCGGAGAGTCAATGCGTTATATATATATATATATATATATATATATATATATATATATATATATATATATAGAGAGAGAGAGAGAGAGAGAGAGAGAGAGAGAGATTAATTTATTTCAAAATGAAAATCAAAATCACAAAGTAATAAAGGTTACATCAAATCACGCAAATTATTGACAATCAATGTTGACAACACAACAAAACAGTTCTGCCTGCGTTTTGTGCAACTTGCCTCAACAAGAATGCGACCGTTTCTTAAATGTGTCGCTTCGTTAAATGTTAAACGTGTAGAGGATGATCCGAGTCATGACATTTAACATAAAAATCTTCAAAGTATTTCAAGAGTCTTCTTAAAAAGTTTTCAAAAGTGTTGGAACATTTACACATGTTAGGACAGATAATCTTCTTTGTACGTTTAAAAATCTTACGGATGATGCGCTTACAAAAATAGGACAGTTCTCCGAAAAGTTGAGTAGCATACAGAAGCAAACTTTGTACATCTGACATAAAGATAATCCATAGCTCGTCGTGATTCAAAACAGATCACAAAACTCTCAGTATGTATAAACGTCTAGAGTAACGTGTTTCAATATCAACAAAATGTGTATTCCAGTCTAAATTCGAATTCCACCAAACTCCCAAAATTTTCAATTTATCCACAATTTCGATGTCACAAGGAAAATCTAGTACAATGACCTTCTTACAAAATATAATAGCTCTGGTCTTATCACAATTAAATTTAAAATGATTGACATCAGCCCAACTTTTGAGATGACAATATTCAGATTTAACAACTGGTATCGATTCTTGAAACGAACACATCTTTATTTGAAAAATCTCACAAATATCATCAGCATATTGTGTCATATGTGTGGTGTCATACAAAGTTCTCAAATCATGACAATAGACAGCAAATAAGAAAGGCCCCAAAAGTGAACCTTGAGGACCCCCACTAGACATCGGCAGAAATGGGCTGAATGATTTACCAAGCTCAACATTTTGAAATCTGTTGCTTAAATATGAATCAGTCAAACGAATAAAACCAATGGGAGAACGTAATTGCTGTTACTCTATTTAGTAAATATCTGAATCAAATATTTAATGAAATTGGGAATTGCATTATTGACAGTCGACTCGATGTTAAAATATGAAATCAGAAAAATGTCAGAGAATATGAGAGGTCTGGAAAACACATCACTGTTGAGAGCGAATATATTTGATACATTCTTTGAAATCTGCGATTTGAAATGAAAACATTGTGATTTGCGATTTGACTTGGCATTAAAATAATATTTGGACGGACAGAATCTATGAGTATCTGTCCTATCTATCCATTGATGAAATGCCACATTCTAAACTCAAAATTGATCATTCTTTTGATTAGAGATGCAATCTGCTTGCATCTGAAATTCAAAGAAGATGGGATAGAAGCATACAATTCATGTTTTCTCTGCCAAAATTGATACTAAATATCAATTTCTTCAATTAGTATGGAACGACTTCATGTAGAGACGTAAGACGCAAACAAGGGCTTTATGTGTGACAAAGTTATCCATCATGCACATGTAGTTGATGATGAATTGTAGAAATGCATTAAAGCATCCCACTTCTATCTCAATGTGGGTAGAAGATGTCATTTCAAATACATGAATAAAATGCAGAATTATTCTTGAGATACGCAGTTAGCATGCGTAATTTTGATGTGACTTACCGAATCGTTTGAAGGAAACTTCTGACAATAAAGCGCCGGTCGTGGAAAGCCTTATTGGCATGATTCTTGAGATCTGAACAATTTTTCAACGATAACCTTGACTTCATGGAGAGAAAAAGCAATTCAGTTTGGATCTGCATCCATCCAATGCAGTAAATTCTTACTGAGGTCATTTAAAGCAAAATAATTCAATTCGCATGATTTGTTCAGACTTTGATGTTAAAAAGTTGATGCTAAATGTTGATTTCTTGAAGCCTTTATCATCAAAATTTGCAAGTTATGTAAGTCTGTTAGGACATGAAAATTATTTATTATGATATTTATTTTATTTTCATGCTTGGACGATCCAAATAGCCAATAGATTGGCAAAACTAAACGGCGACTTCAACAGCGGATTGATGAACATAAAAAGAATCTGACAGCAATTAATGAACATTTGCATAACTGTAGTAGATGCAACTCAGAAATTGATCAACAATTTAAGATAGTGTACGAAGGTAACACAGGCTATGAGATAAGCATTGTTGAGGCTCTTAAAATCAAAGATAGGCAGACAAAAATTAATCGCAGTGCTGAATACAGCGGTGTTTCTTACCTATTAAAGATATTCAATTAAAGTCCTTTGTTTACTTAATCTGTTTCATTGGCTTTCACATGCCGCATTGATTGATTTTGCCCGTCTAATGTCACGTCACTATGATTGAATTTATCTCATTGCAGCGAAGTGGTAGTACCAGCGCTCTGCAAATAACATACTATGTGAGGTCAGTCATGATGAAAATAAGAAAATTAAAAATTCTCTCCCATTTTTGCGAGAAGTTGTATTACAATTACCTTCCAGATTCCTCGAATGTTTCGTCTACACAAATGGCATCAAGGACTGCAATGGGGGTTACCATTTTGACCCCCGTTGCTGTCTGTGCAGACGGAACGCGTCGGGTTATCTGGAATTTTGTTGCAATATTAATTGTCGGAAAATTGGGAGAGAATTTTTACTTTTATTGTTTTCATTATTGCGACTTTGTACGATAGCAGGGGGCAATTCTTATTATCAAATTCAGAAAGACTGGTATTTACTTTTCTTCACGCCTACGAATTTATAAGAACTTCACCTCTGACTTCGCAAGAATCTTATCAGATTGTCTTAGACTTTGCAAGTCGTATCGTCTAGCGAATTTCAGGGGTTATTACCATCTTATAGTATGGAGACGGCTTGCATGAATAGAGCAATGAGTAAAGGCATCTTTGCTTTGGTATGGTTTCATTTTTAGATAGTTCAGCTCAATAGTAAATGATTTTCTATCATATTACAATAAAATCAAGAAACTCATATTGACATCTCATTCGCATGCAAATTGCATCTAGTATCATATTTCATCATTCCCACACAAAATTTACTATATTTGTCCCTCTTCTCAATGAGTTACCTCCTCATAATATTTATTCATAGTCGAGCACAAAGTGGAAAAACGCTCAGATCTTCGCCGATAGATTTGAGACTGCATCGTGATCTTTAATCTCTCCTGTACTTGTACTCACATGCACAATTCAAAGAATGCCACTTTGAAAAACTTTGTAATGACGAAAATCACCCAAGAGAACCTGATACATTCCAATAGATTTTCGATTTCATCATAAGTATTCGAAATGCACTTGCATGCATATAGTTTTCGAAATGTGCTATCGCATAGATTGCTTTTGTAAATATTCGGAATTCATTAACTATGTATACAATTTCTCACAATTTTTCTAAGAACAGTTGCCTTTTGCTGTCATCTATCCCGGTCATTGATTTCTGGCAATCAGTGTCTGCATTTTATAAATTTTCTATGAATTTTCTATGCCTAGAAGGGAAGAGTCGTATATTGCATACTATTGAAGATGACACATGCTCATGCAATAAGCTGTCAGCCGGCTTAGGGACAACAGCCAGTGAGTGGCGTACGCATAGAGTAAGCAGGTAGATTGTCGACTCAAAAAGTGGCTGTATGTAGTGAAAATTTTTATCAGAAAAAATTCAGTTTTTTACGGAGATTATGTTTCGGTAGTCCAAAAGATTATTTGAGCAGTTTTAAAAAGCTAAATTTTTGTAATTATATCTACTACCAACATGAAGCAACTTTATAAGTAGCATGAAACAGGTTGAATATCAAAAAGAATGAAAATTTGCTAACAAGCATCTCAATTAAGCGAATATTAAGCTGATGATCAAGGAAATTTCATGAGCTACATTATAATGCAAGCCCTGCAAATATTCAAGGAAAAGTTGAGATCTTATTGAGAGCTTCTTGGCTGAGATGTCATGTTTTTAATTCAATTTTCAGCGGTATGATTTTGTTCTCATTTATTTTATTATTTATAATATATAAATTGTAAATAAAAAATAATAAAAAATGAAGTGTAAATTGTAAAAAAAATATGCATATTATGATTCACAAGGCGTCATTTCTTGAATATGAATAGTAATATGGACCCATTAACATCTTGTAAAGTTAATTATGATCAGCTTCCTTGATTATGATCTCTTGCTCTTTCAGTGGCAATTTGTCACATGATCACGCTTAAGAAAATATAAATCTTATCATAATAAAGCTGAGCCTATATTAATGGTAACCCATCGAATTGCTAATTCAACAAACTATATTGCCTCTCCAAATTGTCATGACATGGAGACTTTGTGGAATATCATGCATTATTCTGTATTGCTATCATGATTCGTGTATATTTCTTTAAAAGTGTGAAAGTTTGCATATCTCACAGGTAGCGCTGGGTCTCGACTTGGTCTCGACTCTTGTTCATTTAATGAAATCGACACTGCATACACATAGGGGATTTAATAAATGCAGAGTTACTACTCTTCCTAATATACCTACTCTATTGGCGTGCGTGTTGCAATATCATTTCGGTCATACGTCTCAGTCACCTATATCGCTGTCTAGCTGCATTCAGTGAGGTATGCTGAGAAGAGGGTGGTGAAATCATCAGGTGAGCTAATCTTCGTGCGCCTGCTACCTTCTTTGATAATGATCGGATGGACCAACGTTATCGAGAAAGCTTGTGCGCATTGATCTGAATTCTTCGAATCTGAAGGAATATTGGCAATCGAAACACTTTGATGGAATTAACATCAATCCGCAAGCGACGCATGGCATTAGGAATTCCTTTTTGCCCACTCACTAAGTTCCAGCATGTGCCATCATTTTGAAATAGTCTGCATTTCTAGCAAACTGAAAGAGTAAAACAATGTAATTCTATGGTTCTACTGGTAGGCTTGGTTTGTGTTCGTGTGTTGTTCTGAATAGAAAACATATGCATTTCTGTTGGGACACACTTCCTGAAACGTTTTGCGAAAAATACACTATTAATTGTTGTTTTTTCCGTATTCTCAGCTGGGAATTTCATGGAGAATCTTGTTCTCTACAATACATGAATACAGCTTGAATTTACAAAAAATACAATTGATCTCAGTAAAGCAATGATTCATGAAAATTAGAGGAGAGAAAAATTCCAACGAGTTTCTCCTTCATCAGTCAGTTGGTCAACTTTCGGTCAACATTTAATTATCTGTTGAAATATCTGTCGCCATGCCTTTACAAAGCGGCATGGGTGGCCTTCGTTCATACCCAGTGTTGGATTACGTGAAACGTGAACTGAAGGTAATGAGGAGACATCTAGTCGAATTTTATCGAAAAAATCGGGAGAAAAAGATACAACAGCAATTTCATGCAATGCTGATCAATTCCCTATCTTTAAAACAAGAAAAGAAGAGAGACTGTCTGTTGATGAGAATATTGAAGATATCTGCACTATTACTTATTGCCACAGAAGTTTTGATTACATCATTCCAGCGTATTGCAGATACGTTCTAAATGCAAATATTTTCCTCCCATTGGAATAATATTGCATCTGATCTGCAGCGTGCGTGAGAAACGTGACCAAGCATGAGTCGGCATCTTTTCCTTGAGAAATTGTCTTTGATGTAGCAAACGGAAAAAGAGCGGTTCAGTGCACTCGGCTGGCCGTAAATGTGTCTGTCATTGTTGTCTGTCACGACAGATTATGAGCTACATCTCTTTCCTTCATGGAAACAGTATTTGCAAGAGTGGAAGTAGATTCGTAATAGGTGCAGCAGCATTTATGGTTGCTGAAGTAAGTGCCGACTTTTTCGACAGCTTTTTTAGATCTATCATTGCCTTACTCAAGACTCAGAACTGCACAAGCAAGTCAGGATAGGGGCAATCATCCGCATTCGGAATTCTTGCTAGGTAGCAGCTTCAAGTGAAAATGCTTCTCGAGTCGGACAGACTGCAGTCATGAACCTTCTGCACTTTCGTATAGAAGCGCGAACTTTAGCCAACTCAGCTATCCTGGCACCTAACTTTTAAGCGCATGAACAGAATTGAAGGTAGGCATCAGTACACTATTATTTCTTGCAGGACGTCAGCATGATACAGGTGCAAAGAGACCGCAGTTAGTGAGAATCATTGGGACTTCCCATTAGTGGGCTATGAGCTAAATTCGGCCAAATGAAGTGTACTTCATGTATCGATGGCCGTATATTCGATGCATCTATTGTAACATATCAGAGGTGGTGCTGGGCTGCTGTTAATTTGGTGCTTGGTGGATTGGGCCAGATTATTGCTACTGTGGGTCCCGCTTCGCACTTTCAGGCGCTTCCGAATCTTCTGTTCCAATATTTTTAATTGTTTCTATTCGATGTTGTAATTTTAATGGTTTTTACAGGCTGCATGGTGGCTGAGTTTGTACCTCGCTCTACTGCAGCAGTTCTTGAGCCTGGTATATTAGCTGCAGTTCGCTGCTCTTCGTCCGCAGTTCGCAACGCCATCTCTGAAATGCATCGTTGGTAAAAATCTTTTGCAGCTTGTCCTTGATATTGATCAGCCATAAATCCTGACACTTCGAATTGTCGTTGGCTTCATTTGGAAAACACAACTTTGGACGATGCAGCTCGAATCAGTATCAACTACAGGTTCTCAAAAATTAATTGAATTTCAATTAATTGACTGCATGATGTTTCAATTATCAATTACTTGATTGCATCAATTTCGTATGAGGATCAAAGTGGCGAAAACCGAAATGAGTAGAGCATTTCAGCAATCAATCAGTGATTAGCGATGATAAATGACCATGAAGGATAAGGGAAATCAATGCTCCGTTATAGGTCACCATAGCTCATGGATAACAGTTCAGATTCATCATTGATTATGCACGTTGTTGACATTCATATCTACAGATTTCGATCTATGACTCTTTGAAGCTTCAAGAAGTGCGCAGTGCAAGTCTTCTGCTCTAAATATGAAATGTGAGCACACGACGAACTGTGAATGAATTGAATCAACGATACAGTGCGGAATGTCGAACTGTAATTTATGGACGACATGCCGCGAGCTTCAGCTAGCGCAAACCAGCCTATCCGATTCTACATGTATAGCGTTTAATCCTTTCTACTTACCTACACCAGCTGTTGTTCTCAGCAAAATACGATGTAAGGGTAAAGTCAATCTTCCAATATGCACATGGCCTGTTTATATTCTGGCACAAAGTGAAATTTCATGAAGGGTGAGAACTTCGAGGTCGTAAATGTTAATGGTCAGCATTCTGCGAAAGAGTTGTCTATTCTTTCTGGCTATTGTTAAACTTGTTTCCGATTGTGTCAATGTACTTGGGGCTCGCCTTTTTGGTGGTCGTCCGGCAGCCAGGGTCTGAGCGTGCAAGATGCTAAAGGACATGAAGCGCAACCTAGCTGGTCATCTTGCTGATGGGCCCTTTCTGGTAGCATTTCTGCAGTGTTCAATATACGTCTTCCTTGTATATTTAATGTTGCGCCTTTTGTAGTATAGTATCTACCCGTTGATCGGCGTGAACGCAAATCAGTCTTTTTAGGGAATAAAATTACTAACTGTTGCATAAGTAATCAGTATGTTGTTTATAGTATTTCTTTTAAGTACACTACGCTGACTTTTTCTTTGATAATGAATAGTAATACCATCATAAATTAATAATCCTAATTTCAAGTGCCGATTGATGAATTACAAATTACAAAGTCAATTTTGTCGTATAAACAAAAGCACCTATTCTAAAAGAAGATAATTGAATGTGCTCTTGACATTAGAACCACGTCAAATTGAACTGTTGTCGTAAAAAGTTTATTGAAGCTGATCCTGTTCCTTTAGAATCAATAGTAAAACAAATGGCAAACTCAGATAAATACTGAGGTAAATAATTTCATAACTCACTCACTGAGCTGTATGCTCAACAGTAGCAAAGTATTTTTTGAAAATTGCAGACAATTTCAGCTTTTGGAGATTGCCTCTCTATTTTTGCTAATATCCATCGCATTTTATTATGCATACCGCTGACATATTTATCTAGGATGCTCATATGACATTGTGTGAAGACAAAGTAAGGTATGTGATGTTGCGTTGATGCGCTCAATAAACATTCACCTCATTTTCTATACATATCTCGAATTTCATGTTTGTCTTAATTCGCCTTGATTCACGCAATAACTGTTCAAAACAAAACTTATTGATAGTCTTGCAACAATGGCATCAAGAATACAGAAATACATGTATATCTTCGTGTTCTTTTTTGAGGATGTAATAGACTGAAATACATGACGCACACAGTGCAGTCGTGAAGACTCTGATATGACGTTTTAATGGTGGTCTGAATGGACTTCTAATTTTTACTAATTGATTGACTGCTGTATGATTATTGAAATATCACGACTTTTTCATTCTTCTGTTAGTACTATGCGTCGGGAAGGCAATCATCAGTGCGAATCGTCAGGATAACATGATTTACCAATTGGATCTAGCAAGCGCATCCATCACAAATGAAAAGTAGGCTAATATTCTAAGCATTACATCACATCAAGTTCGACCTTGCATGCGATTTTGGAATAAGATTATCAAATCACTAGAAAGTTTCAGAATCTCCCTTTGCAAGCATGGCAATCAAACTGATTCATAATTTCATTTTGTCAATTTCATTAGACATTCTGATAACCAGAAATCCGTGACGAATTGTTCTCTCTACAATCTTACTTTGATACAGAGAAGCCTGGTGAAAGCATTACATGGGACATGTAATTGTATCCTTTGGACATGTAGGTGTCACCGTTGTCGGATGAGTGAAATGAAAGTTGAACTGTTTTCAGCGGTTATCAAAATGAAGATATTCACTTATTACTGGATGGCTATCTTTTATGAAGTCATTGGGAAACGACTTTTTGTGGCTATGGTAATCAAACTTACATCGGTTGAACGTTTTCGATACATCAATGTCGAACATCAATGTCTTATTTAATTTCTTATTTAATTATTGATTGGCAGAGACATGCAAGAATATGCATACAATTGTACCGTAAATGAAATAGGCATTTATTATGTTGACGGTATTGTCGCATTAATTCCTAACGATCAGGCATCTGATAATGAAAATTGTATTAATGATGAATTTCTACACGTCAAAAATTGGTGTTAAAGAAGTGGTCTTAAGATAAACATAGAGAAAACTCAGACTAAGCCGGTGAAAAGCATAACCTTATATGCCGCTTCTTTTTGCGTCTTTTCGATTCGTGGAATACTTGAAAGTTCTTGGTATTACTTTTGATCACCACTTATCATGGGAATTACACATAGGCAATCAGTGCAAAAAGCTACTAAGCATTTAAAAGTCTGAATTGAAAAGTCTGCTACCGAAAGACGATCTCATTGGTTTCTACAAACATTATATTCTTCCAGTCCTAGAATATGAGTACTGCAATCCGTTATTAATTGGTTGACAAAAACTGGACGAAATTAGATGATATTCAACGGCGGTTTTACCACATCCATGTGATCTACGCTGCAATTGTGGAGAAGTTTTTCATAATGTGAAGAGGGGATAGCCGGCCTTTGATGTCACCTCCAAAATTATTGAGAGTGCGATGTATTTTGTGCCATGCTTCTAAGATCACGCATGCGGTTGGACTATGAGTAAATGTTGTCACCGGTGTAATCAAATAATCGTTTATCTCATCAGTCACGGCCTCCTTTAATGAGAATCGAGGAAACTTGAATATATTTATGATACAAGTGTTGCAATGAAGCATGCCGCATACAGTCACTGTTCAAAATCAGAAGGTAAAGGGCATATTCACATTGGTCGGAGTTGATTCAAAGGAAGTCCAATAAAAACGTTGTCGTTTATTCATGAATAATCAGTGAAAGTATTATGACAAGGGAAAAAATGAAAATTGTCTAGCCTCTTCCATGATTGTTGTCAAACTTTTCTAAAACAGTGATCTCAATCTTGTAAATATGCCTATTTCGCACGCAGGAATCGATGTTGAGATTAGCGCACTACTTCTCGACTCCGGAGCTGCAGGGCTTATCTGGCGTTAGGTTTTACTACAATGTTAGAAAAAAACACGAAGCACAAAATTCCAAGGAAGGAGAGTCAACTCACCAACAGCTCACAATCTATCATTCAAAAACATCAGTTTTCGTTCATAAATTTCAAATTTTCGAAGTCTAATTGGAACATCTTCTTTACCTATTCTAATGTCCCATCACTGAAACTTTGAAATTGATTATAGCCAAATTCCAAGTCGATGTGCGTAATTCTAGTTCACGCAAAGTTTTCGATTGGGTTGGTGAAACAACTTGGTCTAAACTGCTTTGATCTCTCCGACAGCTTAACGTTCGCCACTCAATTGAGGATAATTTTTACAATAGACGCAAAATAGAACTCTATCCCAGATCTCTGTACAGACAAAGCGCGGAACAACAAATAGTTAATGAACAACATCAAAAAGCCTTTTGCTCGAAGAGATCACTGCCGCAATAGAAGTGGCAACTTCTTCGACTTATTTATGGTAGTACATCCTCCAGAATTTGTCAAAGGAATCTTTTCAACCAATTCATGTTGTGTCGAGCTCTGAATGCGTCAAGTTATTCTTTCTTCGTACATGAAAGTACCCAGACTGGGGCTTATAAATGTGAATAAAGTCGAAATTTAGAATTTCATCGAGTGAAACTGGAAACATTTGATAAAATGTATTTACTGGTAATTCCCTGGATGTTATTAGGTCAAAGTACGGTCAAAATTTGTCGTTCAGTCAAAAAGTCAATATACTGTCAAATATGAACTGACAAAAGGTCATTATACTGTCAAATATGAACTGTATTAGGCAGATATTAGGCAGTGAACCATGAGTGCCACTAATTGTGTTGAGTAGCACCAATCAGATCACTATTCTTTGATAGAAAATAAATCAAAGAAGATTCAATGTCAGGTATGAACTGCCATCTAAAGGAATTTATGCATTTGTGTTTCTTGCATTTTCTTATCTGATAACATTTATATAAAGTCAAAATTTGTCAGTTTGCGAGAGTCACTTATCTTCTTGCTAATCGATGATGTGATCTTGTACTGTTGCTCTCTTTTGTGTTGTCTCAAGGGACAACTTTAGCTGACAGCTGATGATAATGCAGTCGGCAATTGCTCCATGCAAAATGTTCCTAGCAAGATTTCCATGCAGCAACAGTCCCATAGTAACAACGAAAACATGCATATGAAATTGTGTCAATCATATATTGCTTTATTTCGGATTTTTCATGTTGCTTTGTTAGTGAATGGAAAGCTTAACTCAAAACATGCGTCAGCTTGCGGTCATGTTCACAGTCAAGACATGTAATTGATTGAATTGTAATTGATCTTGTAGTATCAGTGCACCATTTTACGCAGAAATAACGTTTGTTGTTTGTTTCAAGATTCTCTTAATTGTCTATGGCATCTCAATAGTGTGAAATATCTTATGCTGCACCCAAAAAGACCAGAGAGCAATCCGTCACCGAGATTTCGACCTATCATGCTCAGTATCTTTCAAGACAATGGGTCCACAAAAGCTTGTTGTGTCCAGGTCTTTAACACCTTATGCTAATTTCTTCCGCCTTTTCACTAAACTTCTTGATGCTGACCTTCACGTTTATGAAGGAAAGGCATATAATAACACAGGCCTTCACCAGAAATTTCCCCACCGATGGAGCAACGATGCTGCGGCATCCCACAAAGGGTATGAGCTCACATTCCCACCCTTGCTTCCGAAACCCTGTGATTGGCAATGAGACTCACTTATCACTTTTAGGTTTCTTCTTAAGTTCGGTTCTCAGAGCTTGAAGAAATGCAAGCTCAACCTCAGACAATCGATCATTCAGTTCGGAACAGGAATTGACCCCATCCATACACGGGAGATGACGACTTGGGAAAAAAGTTAGCAGGCGCACGAAAAACGTTCACAAGCTTCTCTGTAGAACTGGACATCGACTGTCTCTTTGCTGTGTGATCCGGTTGATAACAGTCACTGAAACTTCGCACAATTTGGCGTGTTTAATGTTGAACTGGCTGCTCATTGTTCGATTGCTATGGTATTATGACATCAGAGTGTGCCACTTCATAAGCATTACACGTTTGAATGTCTCCGTTCTAGTCAAACAGAAGAAGAGACGACCTGTCTAATTCTGTGGGCATGCCAGTATATAACTAAGAATTATTGGTCATTGAGCAAAGCTGACATATGACTTCTCAGATCATCAAACCTATCAGACAGGCTGTGTCATCACACGAATTGCAGCAAGCACATGCCAGACTCGGTGATGTCGCTCTATTTTCTTGCCTGTTAACTTTCTCAGTACCTGTAGCCCATGATTAGAAACATGCAGCATGTACTTGTAAATATGGAATTGTAGATGCAGGTATACCAGCACAATTGTATAACTTTGTGATTCAATGATCACATCGAAAAGCACTTGAACATCGATTCAGTCTCCTCCAGTAAAATATTAAAACTACTGAATAATACTATAAATCAGGGGACTTCGAGATTTGCAAGAGCCAACGGGTTCTCGGAATTACATTCCCAACTACGGTTCGCAGTCCTGAAGAAAATCAAGGACGGGATAGCCCGAGCTGTTAAAGTTCTATAAAGCATTGCTGTCAATTTACATCTCTCGATCCTTCATCTTTCTATATCCAGTCTTGCACCACACCCTTCTTGATGGACGTCTCTACTTTCGGTCATGATTGTCAGTAGCAGCAAGACGTGCAATCATATAGTCTAGAATTTCCATTCACTAGAAATCACTAGTACTTCTCGCTGTTTTCTTTTACTAATCCCCGCTAGCTGTTGATGTTTGAGCAGGTTCAAGTCTTTTCTCAGGTGATTGTGCAGTACCTCAGTGGAGCAGCGCTGCTTACTGCTAAAATCTGGTTGCATTAAAATCTTTAGGCTATTTCATTGCCTACTAGATAGGAGTGTAGGAGTACTGCCAAATTGGCGTGTTGCATCTTGATTCTTCCCGTAATTGGCTGTTTCAACTGTCAGCAAAACTGATGTTGTTTTGAGATCGCGAGATGATTTCGTATGTGTCTCACGTATAGCGACTGTATTACAAGTTTGAAGTAAAATAAATGCAATGCTGAAGGAAGGGAGATCGCTGTTGAGGCTGTTCTCAACTTTATCCGATACTTCAGACATTTATCTTGAATGCTTTCTGAAAGCTTGACAAGTTGTTTAGCATCGATCAGAGCTTTAGGTCACATCATCTTAATGTGAACTCATTGAATCAGCAGTAAAACATGTGTCTCTTCTCATGCCAACCAACGCCATTAAATATAACGAGGGCAATAATTTCCTTAATATGATGTCATCAGTGCAATGCGACTGACAGCGCATCGAATACATGTCAGCATATTTAATGAATTTTCCATATTTGTGGGCGAATGAGAATTTGTTCTTTCAGCGATTTTCCACTAGAATTCCACTGTACATTAAAGATGAAGCCGCCCGATAATGATAGCCCGTCAGATCCAGGCTAATTCCTACAGCGCGGGCCATGCTGTGGAGCCCGGGTTAAGCCCGAAAGTCGAGAGCAAAGCCCGGGCTAAATTATCGGGCGAGCTGCGAACCGTATTCCCAACTACTGAGTGTACAGAGAAACATATGTATTTTAGATGATTTTATGGAAAGAAACTACATGTATTTGTAAATTTTCAAAATATAGAATGACAATAATCTTGTACAGCGGACCATTTAATTTTCCTGCATGAGATAATGAAATCAAATACACAAACTGCCTCTGAAGATCTAACTTAACAAAATAATTAAGTCTGTTCAACAACTGTTTGTTCTTCTCCTGTTTCGTCCAATGACGCAAATATATCTATAAACTATGGAAAAAAATATATATAAACTTCCATATATATATTCTCCATCATGCAGACATTCATAGATAAAGTGTGTTATTCTGAAATACTTCTCACTTTTCGATCTATTTCTCTCAATCGAATATCATCTCCTCAGCCGATTTGCTGACCTCTCACGAGATTTCCACAGTCTGTCAGTCAGTCACCCACAGAGTATAATTTTTCATCCCTATCGTCAACCAGCATCCAACATCACTTCGCGGCTGACTTTCTTGCTGAGAAACTGTCTTTACCGGACAAGAATCGTGAGACTTTCGGCATACATTTTCTTTGCAAATAATTGGACATTCCTGTAAACTTGCGTTTTCTGCCATTCAAATAACTTTGATTAGACAAAGAAAGAGGAATAGAGGCGTGAGAAAGTGGTACAAACGACTGGTTTTGTCTTTGAGTAAATGAATAAGAATGGTTGGGAAAATGCCCAAGCTATAATAAAAGACTCAGACAATCATAAGACGTAAAAGGAAGGTAGTCATTTCCAAGGCAGTAACTTTCTAAAAATATGGAAAACATTCATATATTATGGAATAACGAGACTTTGACATTCTGTAATTATTACGTTGTCTCTGAGTATTTCAAAATGAAGTCATCAATTGTTCTGATGATTAATGTCATCCGAAAATCATGTGTTCGCTTCTAGCATTTGTTTCTTAATATTAACACGTTGTATTTAAATAGGATTTATTATGAATATGAAGTCTACGATTGGCGGTTTTGCTTTAGCGAAAAATGCGAAAATGCATGTCTGTCTGATTTGAATAAAACATCTCTCTCTCATATTTGATTATTGCATTTGAATGTACATGTATAGTAGCACCGAAGTCAATTGCATTAACTTCACAGTCAACATCCAAAACTGTTATAAAAGTCATTGAGATATTCAGCATCAGCTATTGCTCACTATGTTGTTTGGAATATAACACAAAATCGAAAAGCACTTACGCCCATATGCGTAAATGTTTTAGTTAAATTAGTAAACGTATACTTCCTACAAATAGTAAAATGGACCACATATCGGTCAACGTTGGTTTCCTTGACTCTCTTCCTGAAAATGTGATTTAAGAAGATAATGTGAAAATATTTAAATATGTGTGACGTCACGTCATTGATTGATTGAAGCATAATTAACATCAAAATCACATGCAATGCAAATATGTACACAAAGTGCATCAGAATTGCTATACCGTAGTAATTACACATACAGAGCCGCTCAAAAGTTTAGCAATTTGATATTGTTGACAACAAAAACGGGAAAAACATGTTTTATCATCACTAGCTGTTCTTTAATTCATCCAAACTTATCAAAATGAAACGGAAACATAGAATAATGTTACGATATGTTTACGATTTTATGTAAAAATCAAACTTAATGTGATACTTTTGAGCGGCTCTGTAGCTTAAGTTACATGTGATGATGAATGAGTATAGCAATGGTCTGAGGAATTTTTGTTAACTGTGAAAGAGTTGCCGAGTCTACATGCATTAGACATCTCCAGGATTACGTTCCAAGGTTAAATAAATGACGTGTAATAAATGATCATCCGAGATGAGGTGAAAAGTCAATAAAATTTCGTGTGCCTAATTTCTATTTTAATTGACAGAGATAAGTTAATGCATGAGGGCACCCTAAAAATGTTTTAATAATAATAAGAGGATAACTGATGGGTTAAGTATAGATACTTGGTTAGAAAGTCATCACGCGATTTTATAATTCATACAGAATTGAATTTAGGAATATGGGTCATTCCATGTCAATGTCTCAGACGTTTTTGTTAATCCAAGTGAAAAGATAGAACAATGGAATACGCCCTAAAGAAGAGAAATATGCGGTCATCTGCGGTGACTCATGGAGTCTTTTCATCCTCACGTAGTCACACGCAAATAAATTCTCGTAAGATAATCCAGTGACCATTCTTTGCATAACTGAGCTGAAAGAATCTGTATCCAATGTTTGTCTACTGTCTTATGTCAATGTCACGATCTTTTTTCCCACACTTGCCGCCCCTGTGGATCTTACAAGTTTGTACCTCCTTCCAATGCGACTATCATCTGTTACTTTCATTAGAGGCTTGCATTCTCTATCGCGCAGTTTCTGGGAGACTTCGAAATGAATATCCCTCACATGGAGTGCACTTCTGAGGCATGACGCAAGAGTGTCAAATGAAGCAAGAAGGCTGATATATGTTATCTGATTATCTTAATCATGTACTTTCTGTTTCATTTTTAAATAGCATTTAAAAAGCATTTTTTCTCACATTTTATTTAAACCTAGTCCCACACTCCCCTACCGCGAATTTTTTGAATAAATTTTAAACCAAGCAAACTATGGCCGTCAGATTTTTGATAACTTGCTTTCTACGTATTCTGCAACTTTTGACTGAAAGAAGACAAATTTGGCACTATACTTTTGGCGTGAGTGAGATCTATTTTAAAATTTGAATGTTTGGAATATTTTGGCAGATTTCGGTATTCATTCACTTATAATATATACTGCGGCATCCATTCTTAAAAAAGTTAAGATTCGATAAAGGATGCTTCCTGTCAATATAAAGATATTCACAAATGCAAAATTGTCGAATTTGAAATTATCTGCTTATTATCTATGCATGTTTGAAATTTGAAATTCAAATTTCAAATCTGATTTTATAATTTTTGCTCTTTTTAGTTCTGCATCTTATCAGTAATTATTGAAAATTTTCAGAATCATATTGCTTTTAGCCCCAGTTTCTCGATAAAAACTCGCTGAATTGGGCTGTTTCTTCACCTGCAGAAACCATAAATACTAAAATGTGCTGTTTTAGAACTGTTTGAGTTGAACTAAAAGTTTGAATTATTTGACCTTCGACTTCATCTAGAGCATTGATGTAATCTCATAATGATTAATATAATCATAATTGTATTGACCACCTTGACCAGATCTTTCGATTGGTGTGTGGTTTATTAGTCTTTGTTGTCATTTTCCATTCTAAATAGGCCTAATGACTGAATGGAAATTTGTTCAAAATTGGCGTTTTTAAACATTTGACCTTCACCTCAGCCAAGGGATGACCTTAGAAATAAAAAGTGCTATTTTTCTGAATCTCCCTCAGTGCCCTTTAGATTGTTGATGTGTGGTTTGGCAGAATTGGTATTATAGTTTGGGAGATTAGCACGAGGGCGACGTTCGCCCAATTTCCAGTTTAGTTGTAAAAACATGGAATAATTGTTTCATTTGTTTCATCGTATATGTTGATTCTTACATATGATTGTCTCACAATCCATCCTTTGTTTGAGTAGTTTGAGCGTGAACTTTTGATTTCCACTTTCATAAGCCTGTTTATTCGCTACCACTGCCATTATTCGTGACATTCGTGATTCCGATGTGATTGTTTACGTGAGCGCACAGGAAATTAATTGTTTCTGAATGCTATTGCGTCTTTTCTTGTTTTCTAAATCTGTGATCGTAAAAACACGTTTGCAATAACAATCCTCAAGCAAAAGTCATTGAATAGGGCTTATTAGTTTTCACCCCTGCTGATCACTGTTTCATCATTCAATGATCCAATATTTTATTCATTCTACAAGATTTCACAGAAAATTAGTTAGTTCATAGGGAAGTGATTGAACTATACATACGAATTGTAGTTGGTGTTTTCCTGCATGCTTGCTCGTATGGCTGTGTACTGCATGCTGCATGCTGTATGGCTAGTGCAAGACTTGCAAGGCCTAGAAGAGTTTGACTAGAGTTTGGTGTGAAGTACAGTGCACTTGAAACTGTATAGCAGCATTAACCCTGCAATAAATGAATTCAGACTTATTTAATCTGTCTTTCTTTTTACCTCACAACGTTACGCACAAGGCGAATAATGTGTATTGTACGAGTATATAGAGACAAATCATGCACTGGAATTATGTACACACAAACTTTGTCTAGCATTTTTAAACAATACAAGAAATTCATCATTCATATGTCTGCAAAATGAAGTCAATTAAGGCTTATAAGTGAATCTAAAATGCGAATTCGAATGAGTGTAAGTATTGTAATCAAATGATGTCAAAAATCACATTATAGAAACCTCACTGTCATTGTCCTGTAGACAAAGCCATTGATAAAATAGATGCGAATGCCGCGAAATTGAGCTACTTGGTGGACAAATTGACCACTGCGTTTCTCCCTGATGAACCGGTTTATTTAAAAGGTGATCAGATGAGCTTTTTCAGGTTTAACCCTTTCATTCTTGAATTTTTTCCAAAATAAAGTGTCTTTGAAGAAAAAATTCTTTCAAATGCAATCTGCTGGCGCTTTTGTCACCGAACGAGGTTGGGAGAGGTGTCATTAGAATCGCATTGATCACCTCCTTTTTTAGTCATTAATTGCTGCTCCATGTTGTCCAAAAACATATGGGTCGAAATGTTGCAAAATGCACACAATATTGATGAATGGGTTAAGAAGATTCGAACCACTTTTGTTGAAAGATAAGATCGTCAACGATACTTTTCGAACGATTATTCATTATTTTATTCGACTACAGTATCATAATTATATACCTAATAATATTATATATATTACCCAAGCTTTACTGTGCATGTCAGATATTGAAGTGGTATTCTCGAGAACAAGGCTTTCCTTGAATATACACAAATGTAAAGAAATGATTCTACCTCTTTCTATTTTGAACTGCTCCTTTTTCTATTGGTTTCGAAAGAGTTGAAATTCTCCTTATTCTTGGTTTTTCTTTCACGACAACTCTTAGTTGGGAGGTGCAAATCAAGGACGTTTTGAAGAAGTCATCTCGTAGATTGTACATTATTCGGTGCTTACGAGATTCATTATGTAAAAATGATTTGATATCTGTTTATCATGTCATCATCACAATTTTGTTTATTTATGCGTCGCCAGTGTATGGAAATTTGTCGCATGGTTTGTTGAAAAAACTAAACCGATTTCAAAAGAGACCGCATCGTTTAATTTGTGATCAAAATTGTGCATGCAATAGGTTTGACGATCTATCATGTAAGTTTTTGCAGTGTGGCTTAAACGTTTTGCGTAATGAGAACCCATGTCACCCACTTCATGCTTTCGTACCTGGTCGTCTTAGATATACCAAGAATTTTCGACTTCCGGCATCTCATACCACAAGACGCTTGAATTCATTTTTCCATGGATTTAAGCTAAATCAAATGAATTCATGTAATCAACATTGAACGGACTCTATTTCGGTTTGTTCCATGTAGAGCGCTCACGTATTTTTGATTTTCGCTAATGTATGAATTGATTTTCATTGCTTCAAATATATACACCTCTCTCTCTCTCTCATTTACTTCAGTAATGAATCTCTTAAACAGCATCATAAAATTGAATTAGTAAAAAAAGTAATGACTCTCTGTATTTTGACTAAAAAGTCATTTTGAACAATAAGACCTTTTTTATATTATGCACTCGGCTACATTTTCGGTTATTTTACACTAGCAAAAGCAATAATTATGCTCTCCCGCACTTGTGCTTTTTCTTTATGCTAAATATTTTTACCCCCCTCCTCCGCGACGATTTTGACATTTTGAAGATGTGGAATATACGAGTTAACGACGGTCCCCTTTTTCTTAAGTATTTGTTCAAGTTTGGCCATTCTTGGAAAAACTAAAAATAAATAAACTCGTCTTATTCTTGAGAAGCCAGAGGCAATTATTGACCTTTCTTAAGTGCGCCTGCCCAGCTCCAAATCAATCGCTGCCAACCGGAGCAGACCTCCCTCGAAAGCAATGGGTCCGACTGAACCGACTCCGCTCCAACACCGCTCGCGTGGCTGCAACCCTCCAGCGATGGGGCTTTCGCCTCCTGTGCTTGTGGTCATCCAGCTCAAACAGTGGATCACATAATCTCGCAATGCGGAGTCCACAGGTCTCCTGGTGACCTGCGCCTACTACGTGATCCTGATATTGACATGAGAAATTGGCTTCAAGAGCTAAAAATTGAACTTTAAATTTATGTGTTTGGCAAACGAATATATATATATTTACACTTAATCAAAATTATGATTCTGTCTGTCCTAAATACAAGGCACTTAGAATTCTGAAATCAATCAACTTTGTATCACAGAAAAAATAAAGAAACTTGTTGTTAAACGCTAAGAAACGATGATGCTAAGCACACAGGCAAGGATTATTGTGATAATCAGTTTAAGGAACTATTTTGGAGTTATTGTCAGACAGTTTTCCTTTTTAATATCTTCTCACAAACAGCGAGAGTCGGGACAATCAATCGTGTTTCTGATTCCTTCCCGAATGCTACCCTAAATCTTTCAGTAATCTGAAAATTGAATAAGTTGGTTCCTTCGTTGATAGAAGTACAAGTTAATAAATAACCTTGGCAATCATCTAATCACAATAATTTTGCGTCGCATTTATCACAAATTCAGGAAATAATTATTGGAAATCAAACTGGAAACTGGATTTCTGATTTTGCAACATTGAATGACATTTTGTGATTTCAAAATTATTGGCAATTTGAAATCACTTTGATAGCATATTGATGTGAATTAAATTGAAACAACATGCTCAGTTATTCGACGCACAGTTTCTCTAGATTATGCAGACGTAATTACTATTTTGCATCAAAATTCGGATCCTACCTCCTCAATAGTTGACAACAATAACGTGGTGAAATAATCCGACATATATTATCATCTTATTTCAATTGAGCAATAATGTAATAATCTCCTTGATTTTCACTGTGTACTTAGTATCAAAATATCGCCAGTATTTCCAGGAATATTGAAATTGATTTCAAAGCAAAAGTTTCATAGACGGAATTTTATGGAATTTGTTGAAATGTTTTCTCAAAGTCAAATTTCAATTTCACCTGCGAATAAAACACTGGCAGAGTCAATGAGAATTTAAAAACACGTGCACAAAGCATCAAATATTCAAAGGACCCCACATTTGTACTTATTTTGTAGATTTAGGAGAAATATTGACAAAGTATTTTGTCAAATTTTCTTTTTGAAAATTTTGATTGAAAAATTCAAAAAGAAAATTTGACCAAAGGGTATGCAGGGAAACATTTTCTGCCCAAGACAGGAGTAGAACAAATATAGAAAACTTTGTATTCTTCCAATGACATTTGACAACAAATGTAGGTCTTTAGACTGAGGCTTTGCCGTCTCACCGGCGATGCCTTTAGAGACCTGAGGTTTGTCATATCCTCGTGGACCTGTAAAGTCTTGATTTTCATGCTGAATACGCTGGCAAGACACCAAAAACGTTAACTTTGAGCAAAACAATGATATTTATTTATAGCGTAACGATACCACCATTTATCGCTTGAATGTCATTTATATCATTGGCCTATTTATCGGGATATGAACCTTCAAAAAACCATGAAATAGTTGGCTAATTTTGTTTATCCACACTAGGAAAACATGCATTTATCTACAGAACCGGACAGTGCACATCTTCTATGGAATCGCGAATTGAACAGTTTATATCAGGGATCTGTGTAGATTAATTGTGCACAGGAACGAATGGGATTTGCATGCCTACCCTCCATTAGTTATGATTTAAATAGACGTTCTCAAAACAAAGCGTTTTCAACGCATAAAACATCTATTCTGAAATTAAGGGATTAAAACCTTTTGAATGTTGTCGAAATGAATGAATATCCATTTTTTCAATAAATGACATTCGATTTTCATGAAAATCGTATGTTTCAACTATTCCCTAGAGAACTAAAAACGTTAAACGATTGGAACATGCTGTTAAGAAATGTTATAAAGCCATTGTCAAAGCATTTCTCGTTAAAATTTGAAAAGAAGAAAATGGTAAAGCTTAAGACAAACTCAATTATTTGTTTGTGGACGTTTATGAATAGTTACTGAAGGAATGCAAACCCATATTGTTAATTTTCATTCTTAGATATCCAGAATTTTAAGCATTTCAGACAATTTACAATGTGGCTGCTTCAGTGCTTGCACGCGCGTGTGCAGTTAAGCTTGATTGAATTAGATAGAATAAAAGCGATCTAGAAGTTGCGAATTCAGTGATAAAGCGTAATTAGATCACAGCATGCTACATGACGATATATCCATGCATATCAATCTGAATAGCTACGATTGAAGAGGTCACTTTTATAAGATTTTGTAAATTGCAGCGATGTGTGGGCCAATTGGGTTACTCTTTGACTCCAGGTTATCAGGTCAAGGACACCATTGACTGATCCACTGAGTTTTTTGATCTTGGAGTTTATTGCACTTGTATGCTTGAAGCTGAATTACAAAGCTATAATGTAGAGAGAATAATCTGCTACATTAAGTCTATTCGCAAATTCAGTTGGTGATCGGGAAAGCATTCAACTTCTGTTCAACGGCGAGAGACAATAAGGTTTTAGAGCATTTATGTTGTCTGCTGTAAAGAAGTACAGAGAATCACTTGCTACACTTCTACGAGTGAGGGTGCGGACTCTCACTACTCACTACTCAAAATCATTTGTGCAGTCCTTAGAAAATTATCTAGTCTGACAGATGGCAAAGTGGAAAGAACATGTGTTTATTCATTCTAAACACGACACTTGTCGGCGCAGAGTTTTCTGCAATGTCGGATAAAATGCATTACTTTTTAAGGGCAACATAGTCCAAATTCTTCAGCTTGATTGTAGCATACATATACACTGTGCTGCTAGAAAACTGTCTGTGTAAACTGCCAGGAGGGTCATATGTGATGATTCTTTATTGAAGACGGCCTATAACTCATGCTACTGTATTATATAACCTTTATGAGTAAGCAAAAAGAACGTAGTTAAGCTGACAACTCGAGTGCAGGAAAATGAGGATTTCGAGCCAACGGATCACGAATGCGTGATCCAGTTCCATCGCTGATGCAGTGTACACGGCACATGTGACAATTATTAAATCGCAAATGATAAAGCATGTAATTTATATTTGAATCTGCAAACATGATGAATTTGGGTTAGATTATGTTATATAAAGCTAATACTGCAACCAAGCAATCAACCATATTTAGCTTTGAAGCAAAATCGCTTCGACTTACTTCATATCATGAGAATACATAGAACACCGATTGAACAAAAAAGCTGGTCTAGCCTATACTATCAGTATATCTGCATAAATTTAGTTGCTGGTGATTACAATGTAGTGAAAGATAATTTTTGCATATTCTAAACACGAGAAAAACATTCTGTTTTTCATAATTGATGGCTAAAGGGTTGCATTATTTCATGAAATCATTTTGAATGTCGTCGATGACTACTTTTTGATTGACGTGATTCGGTCACACGGTGTGTGTGTGTGCGCGTGTGTGTGTGAGTGAGAGAGAGAGCCTATGATCAAGAGGATGTACATGTAGGTGAAAAAATGGAACTTTTCATTTCTACCTTTGAGGGAAATATCGAGACGGATGTTCATTTTGATCACCAGCTCACGCTGATTATGAATCTGATGTCAGAAAAGCGATCGACAGTATCATCGAGTTCACTGCTTTATTTCGTTGTTCAACAGCTTCAGATCTAGGGTCAAACATTGTGTTGAACACTTGCCTGCTTTACTTCATTATTACAGTTATGTGACTTACTGGTCCTATTTTTAATGGAAGCCAGTGAATTCCATGATGGCGCGCACATTCTCTCAGTTCTTATCAGCGTGAGTGACGCTGTATGCCTACGCCGCATGTCTAACTAGCCTGAATATATAGAGATCTTACATCACAGTATTTCCACATAATGTTGCATTTTTATCGATCATAGATATTCAGTCTTGACATGTTTCTATTAAAAATCTCAGGGCTACCCGGTTCGCTAACAAGTATTAAAAGGCAATTTTTTTATAAGCACGCGAATTTCATTCAAATTCAAATTCACACGAGTGTGTACAACAACATTGATCAGAGAATTTCGGCTATGAATCTCTCGTTAAGAAAAGGTCGGGTCCAAGCACTCAAAATCCTGACAAGCACTGATTTGGACTGTCCAACACATAAAACAAGTGCACTTGTGAAAATAGAAATTTAAATAAATTGCAATCCAACTGCTTTCGTCAGCCAGGCACCTTTCTGTCCCCAAATATAAATTTAAAGGAAACCTTGTGAATATTACATGCTAAAACCGTTTGCAGTTGCCATTTCAAGTTGACATAAGTCATTTAGGTCAGCGTCTGTTATCTCTTGTGTGTCTCCTTTTCTGCGATGACATTTGAGAAAAATTAGCAACGAAAACATTTGACCGACTTGAAAAGATGATGCTCACTAATTGCAGTCAGAATGTAGCACTATTTCGATAACAGGCATGACATTCAACAAATCACCACGAAGCTCATTATCGGCAGATCTTTATAATTATGACTGATGTCCAAGTCATCATTTGATAGTCAGAAATGTCAAAGTTCTCCTTCCATTTCTCAGGTTGAAATGTGAAATCTAGGTTTTAATCGTTTTTTAACCTGAACTGGCATCCAATTTAATTTAAAGTGAGAGGAATTCATAAATAAAAGAACAATTAAAAGCATTTGACAGCAATAGTGTTACATTCCTGAACGGTAATAATCGGCGTTAAATAGACAAGCGAATTGGTGAAAGCTGGGCTATTATTCCGACCTTCAGTAGGAGTTTTTTCAGGGAACGAGGCCGGAAATGAGACTTTCACAGAATGAAGATACGGTGTTACTATGCATCTGTGCGTTATACTTGGTTCCTATTCTTGTCGCACAGGATCAAACAAAACACAATGCTAATCGAATAGGATGCAGATTGAATGTTCCGACAAAATAGGCATTTTTCTGTGTTTTCTCTGATTAAATGAAACTAATATACAGCCAGAATGTTCTATTTGCTGTCATTAGGATGCCATTAAATCCGAACGTATTTATATGATAAATTCAACCACTTCAGATGACACTTCTTAGCCAATCTGAGGTGCCAGTGGCTCGAAGCGCCGGCCGAATTTATCATATTTCGATCACTTACTTTTCGGTGGTCAGTGGTCAAAAATATTTTCTAAGAATTTGCAACCTACTTTTTGAGCTTGGCATGCGTGCTCATGATCATAACCATTAGCTGAAGTCAGTGTAAACGCAGGAATTAGTAACTTGAAGACATTCCTTGACAAAAATAATGGGTCTAGAATTATTACGCCTCACTCAAACAGAGAAAATGCAGAAAATCTCATTTTCACCGGAAACTTCAATCTGCATCGCATTGCTTTTGCAAGAATTTTCTTTGATGAAGTGTGACATGAGGAGTAACCGGGTAGAACTCGGCTGACGCATAGATTCGCATCAGTCACCAGGTGCCATCATTCTGTGAAAGTCTGATTTTCGTCCTCGTTCCTCGAAGAAACTGATTATGGCAGTCTGATTAATAGCCCATATAAGGAAGAACTTTGCTCCCTTGGCAAGTTTATAGGTAAAAAGTAAAGTCGAATTCATGCTGGTGTACAATTTGTTTAAGTATTTAAGCCATTTAAATGTTTATCCAATAGGGAATATTTGCCCATTTAAAAGGACATGAAACACTGATAATATGAAAAGTTTGAGATCGATTGTCCATGAACATAAATACATGTACAGATAAATGATCATGTTGATATGACTGCCGTTACAATCATGGTGGGCAAATTTTATTTAGCACATGCCTTTCTTCGAATACAACATATCGTAGAAACGTATTTTTCTACGATAGTACTTTGCTTGACTGCATGGTTTTCGGCGGCAACTTCATTCAACAAAGCTCCACATTTTTTCTCGAAATAAATCTGATCTTAAACTATAATTGACTCTTCATCATGGATAGCAGAAATGTGACAGCTGTCGAACCTCGATTTTGCCGATACTAGGATGTGAATAATATCTGAAGAATCGGAAGAACGGAAGACTTTGACGACTCTAAGAGTTGCTATCCAAGTTGATGAGCAGATGTGACAAAATTTTACGCTTTAACCCGCCAAATCTCGTTTACATTATCTGCATGCATGCTGAAGGAGTTTTCTGTAACTAAGTCTTTAACTAAGATATTCACTGGCCATCCTCGAAGAAAACGACAGTTCCTTAGGTCCACGAAAGTTTACTTTTTTTATTGCCCTGGAATTTTTTGTCTATCAACATTACTTGACATAAACCCCCACATGTTTAGGGACTGGAAGAACTTCTGTTTACATAAAAATAGAAACTTAGATGAAGTTTTCAATGCATTACAATATCAGTTTGATTCAATTATCAATTCAAGTGAAGTTTGAAAGTCTCATTCGCACTATCTTAATGAGCAATTAATTTGCGCATTTCCTCATCAGATAGATCATTGATTGAATACTTTGTGCAGTTAATTTTCGATCTTAAAGTGGAATTAATTTACAATGATATGACGAAGTGGAGTAAGCTGGCATTATAGTACTGAATGCAATCGAAATGAAAATTCCCGGGTGACATAATTTACCGCATAGCGCACTCAACCATCCTTGATGAAAATATCGATTGCATTAGTTGACTGCAATCTCCCTAAAATTATTCTAAAATGCTGATTATTAATTTCATGATTGTGTGATGTAGGGCCTATATGTGTAATCTGTAAGCAAACTGATTGCTGTTTAGCAGTAAGGTGAATTCTAAAATATGTATTTTCATATATTTCACATATTAAAAACACATATTTTCACGTGTTTAAAAAATATTGTGAATGTAAAACGCGCTTCTCTATCACATTTAATTTCGATCTCATTTGATGCAGCGATTGCTGCCTATTATTGTACGCTATATTCAGGTTTATTAATAGAGCAGGGAAAACGAAATCGCTGAAGACAAAATGAAGTCACTATGTCAAAAGTCAAACGACTCTTGTGACCAAAATTTCAGAGAAATGTCACTTGCTAATCGCCAACAGATTATGTGTTTTTTCATATTGTTGGTTTAGAGTCATGTTGATAAGTCATCACATAAATAAATTCAGAAAATTCAAATGATCAAATGAGGGAAATGTTAGCAATTTTAGACACAATAGATATCATCCACGGTACTAGACATTTCAAGCCCGGGCAAGATCCGCTTCCAGCTTGCTACATCACATTCAACAGTCATTAGATACCATCGAATCAGTGACACACAACCCGCTGTTTGAATAGTGTATCAAGCAGTTAACAATTGGATACTGAAATAACTTTTATAGAAGATGGAAAGATGTATGCATCAACTAAAAAATCATTTTTGTTTTTCATCCTATATTGACTTCTTGCCCACGAACAGCAGTCGCTCATGCAGACGCTCCAGTCGTCGTGGTTTATGCTACATGAAATTGTCTGAGGATTTCAAGTCTGAACTGAACATCACCATCGAATGTTTTGATTGTCGACGTTTATTGCAGCTGTTAATTTATCGATAGAAGAATCTACACGAAGGTTGCAATTTTTAGTATTTAATATAAGAAAACACTGATGATATCTACATGAAGAATGTCGGTTTTCATCAGATGGACAAGTTTATAAGCCTATGACGCATCATCATCACGAAACTCTTTCTAATTTGTAACCAAGGCCAAGGCCAATGACCGGACCTCATTCGTATATTGCGCGGAGCAAGCATCTGATATTATTCCTTTTCGACTCCGCAGTTTTGTTCATAACTGTCCCCTAGCTTACATAGCTTGAGAAGTGATAAATTTGTGGATAGCCTTATTACTTATGAAGTTAGGCCAATAATCACAGTGATCGAAATACATACAATGTGCTTATAAAGGAAAGAGTCATGATCGTATACATATAAGAAAATTAAACTGGTTGTCTTTGAAGCCCTAGTACATGTAGGATATTAAAGGGCTGTCAATGAATTGTGATTATATGCTTCTATCAATGAAAGGAAAACTAGTTTTACTTTTCAGTTAATTCATGGGCATTAAATTTTAAGCTTATTTTGGTTGAAGTCACTAACTTTTATGTTTATGTCATCAAAAAGTAGTTTTTCAACAATGTGAAATATACCCATCTTCATGCAGCAAAGTATATGGTAATGCGAATTTATACAGTCCTCTCAGAAAGTTAAGATTTGATAAAAATAAAAATTGGATTTGCATCGACTATGATATTTAGTCCATGTTTATTCTGATGCACCTGTAGCATAAAAAACCATACATGCAGCATCAAAACTAATGTCATGATCTTGCTGAAAAAGTGGTAAATTACATGGAAAGCTAAAATCTCTGGCTCTCTGAACCCCTTCTGAAAAGGCTGAGTAAGATAATCTTGGAAAGAATTAAAATGTCTAACCGCATCGAGGTCTTTCGCTTTTTCGAGTATTGTATAGTTTTGCAGGTGTTTTGCCGATCACATGAGACTATTTTAAAAGATCATTTTGCAATGTTGAAGCTCATCGTCAAAGAACGACTATTCCAGGCGCCTTATTCAATTGTGTGAAGTAGATGTGGTCACAGGGGACATGACAGAGTTAATTGAATGAGACGTTTGATGGAGATCGTGAATATTTTCTTAGCTGAATATTTTAAAACGGTTGGATATAACTGAGTGTCAAATCTACCATATGAAGCTTGTTTTCCCTGTGGGACATCTGACTTTGGTGAAATTTCCAGAGCACCAGTTAGGAATGCTAAAATGCTCATTTATTTTCATTTTCAAAATATGAGACATCTAATGAATTAATTTGAATGCTAATGAATGAGCATGGTAACAGGGTGGAATGCTTCCACAGTGTCTTACTCCTACGTAAATCTCTACTTTAATCTGATATTTGATAGCAACAGCCGTAGAAATCGGACATTTCACTTTGCTTAAGTTAGTGGGACTAGAATACTAGACAACAAGTGTTTGTAACACACATAGAGGTCAAATTGTTAGATACACAGAATTAGATTGTTTAAGCGCATCACTTTGCTAGAAGTGCAAGCTGATTCAAAACGATGGCACATGCAGGAACTTACTAAGTGGGCAAAAAGAAATTTCTAATACCTTACAGAGATAGAAAAATAGTCATACGTCACTTGCTAATTGCTGTGAATTCCTTCAAAATGCTGCAATCGTCACGACTCCGTC
Source organism: Prostheceraeus crozeri (assembly GCA_907163375.1). Lineage (NCBI taxonomy): Eukaryota > Metazoa > Platyhelminthes > Polycladida > Euryleptidae > Prostheceraeus > Prostheceraeus crozeri. Next base: position 246,581 of record CAJQUW010015129.1, read on the forward strand.
AGATTTGAAGAATTCAGATAATTGCGCATAAGATTTCTCGATAATGATGGGTCCTCCGATCGTTATTAAAAAAGTTAGCAGGTGCACAAAATAACGTTCACAAACTTGACATCGGCTGTGTGATCCGGTTGATAACAGTCACTGAAACTTTGCACAATTTGGCGTGTTTCTCGTTGAACTGGTTGCTTATTGTTCGATTGCCATGGTGTTATCTCAGCAGATTGTGCCATTTCATTAACGTTACATGTTCCAATGCTTCCTTTCTAGTCAAACAGAGGAAGAGACAACCTGTCTAATTCTGTGTGTTGATATTCTATGATCGCATAGGTTTAGTGAGAGATAACTCCAGAAAGATAAGGTACGAAAATGCGAATAATAGAATTTAATCAGTGCCGACGTTTCGGACTTTGTCCTTTGTCAAAGACGATTTGCCTTGACCATAAAAACTGATGACCCTCAGCAATTCATTGAGGGAAAAATTGTATGTAGTAATAATTTCTACCGCAGAAGAAATTGTCAAAACACAAATAGCATCTATAGATGCTGTAGGTATCTAGGCAAGCATCGCCAGTGTCTTCTGTCGCTTATCAAGACACTGGCTACTCTCATCTCCGCGGGCCGCACGTTGCCCAGCCATAATCTAAAGCATCAGCCGAGACTTTCAAAATGAACAAATTCGGAGTAATTGGGAATTCATTAAAACTGCTAGGAGTGGGATTCGATTCCACGAGGACTCTTGTCCATTGGAACTTAAGTCCAACGCCTTAACCGCTCGGCCATCCTAGCAATAAACACTTGATACAGTTTACAAGAACTGATACTCTTTATATTAAAACTGTTATTGAGGCATTGTTTGTATGTTCGTTCATTTAATGTGTTGTAAGGTATAGAAGGAATCATTATCGGCTCTTTCAAATAAAGTTCGCTGTAATTTCTAACACATTCTACTGTAGACTGCATGATGCAAATAACTAATGTTTTTATTGATACACAACAATAAGAAGACCATTTAAAGATACGAACAGCCGTCTGAACTGTTAATGTCTGGCCAACATACTCTTTGGATTTTGGTTATCCATATAGCAAGCATATTAAGGACGCACCCTAATGATCACTTGAGTCATAGAAATCTCATTCCTTCTACCATGACAATAGCAATTGAACACAGAATTAGAAAGATCGTCTCTTCTTCCGTTTGACTAGAAAGGAAAGCATTGGAACATGTAACGTTAATGAAATGGCACAATCTACTGACATAATATCATAGAAATCGAACAATGAGCAGCCAGTTCAACGAGAAACACGCCAAATTGTGCGAAGTTCCAGTGACTGTATAAGCGTATCACACAGCAAAGAGACACAGTCGATGTCAAGTTCTACAGAGAAGTTTGTGAATGTTTTTTTCGTCCGCCTGCTAACTTTTTTAATAATCATCGGAAGGGCCAACATTATCGAGAAAACTTTTGCGCTATGATCTGAATTCTTCGAATCTGAAGGAATCACCGCGATCGGAGCATTTTGAAAGAATCCACAACAATCCGCAAGTGACGCATGACTATTTTTCCTATCTCTGCAAGGTATTAAAAATTTCTTTTTGCCCACTTAATAAGTTCCTGCATGTGCCATCTGTTTGATTCAGTTTGCACTTCTAGCAAAGTGATACAGACAGTTAAACAATCTAATTCTGTGCAATTGAAAGTTAATTATGAAGCTAGCTAGTGCTATGAGGCTATTACAAACCGACAAGCCGATTGGTTTTTGAAAATCAGCCTTGTGATAATTTATAAACGCCTTCAGAGATCATTGGTCAGTCGGTCCGATATCTATGATTTATACTACAGGAGTTTCTGCAGGGAACGAGGCCGAAAATGAGACTTTCACAGAATGGTGTACACTTCATAGTTCGACAGCTAGCACGAGTTTCTGCAGGGAACGAGGCCGAAAATGAGACTTTCACAGAATGATGTACACCCTATGCATACTACAAATCGGTGAGTAGTCTGCCGAGTTCTAGTGAGTTCCTCTTCTTGTCATACAAGATCAAAGAAAAACACATGTAAATCCAATGGGACACAGATTGCAGCTGTTTGCTAAAATGAAATTTTGTATGTTTTCTCTGATTAAGCGAAAAGTATTAAGCCCAGAGTCATAAATTTTGGCATGTAATGTCTTCATGTCATTTCCTTTCATTTTCATGCACCCTTATCTATAAAGCTAAACACATTAAGATTTGGCGAGCCTCTTGATGTCGGCAAACACAAACATTTTGAGCAACTTTGTCTACATTCAACCACATTCTCACATACATTGCCTATTAGATGCATGATAAAAGCACATGCACATCATAGGAAATGACCTGAAGGCACTCCACGTCAAAAATTATGACTCTAGGCTTAGCACTTTTTGTTTAATCAGAGAATACATAGAAAATTTCATTTTAGCCAAAAACTGCAATCTGTGTCCTATTGGATTTACATGTGTTTTTCTTTGATCTTGTCTGACAAAAAGAGGAACTCAATGGAACTCAGCAGACGCACCGATTCGTAGTAGGCATAGGGTGTCGGTGTACATCATTCTGTGAAAGTCTCATTTTTGACCTCGCTCCCTGCAGAAACTCGTTCTGGCTGCCGAACTAATACTGCTAGATTTTGATAAGAATCAAAGTATTGAAATATGCAATTGTTTCAGATTCTTGTCTTAAGGCTGGAATCCTAAGCAAAAGTTCTAAGCTAGAAATTGAAAGTTAGTTTATCGCAATGATTTTGTTCATCAATAGAAATTATAGTAACAATGACTACTGAGTAAAGTGACAAGGTACCGGTGCCTGAACATTGTCAACCACAGGAAGTCGCCATCGTCAGGCAGCGTTGTTATGGAAACGCATGTCCGCATCGTAGCATTGTTTCCAATGTCTATGTCGGTTCCAGTCCTTTATTATTAAAGATCGTCGGATTTCCATGACCATAGACCGAGTTTCGCCTCTGTATAAAAGGCAGATACATAGTCATTGCCTTGTCATATGATAATTGCACGTGTATGTGACCATGTACGCGTGACAGATCTGCTACTTTTGATGCAGTATTAAACCTAACAAATGACTTTTGAAGCAGTTGTGCAATGCATTTGAAAATAAAGATTGTCGCCCAATTCATTAACCCAGAACAATACTCAACTACAATAAGCACCAAAATCAAAACAATGTAATTTGAAAAAATCCCTAGCAGTTTTCCCTAGCTGTTGCATTTCATTTCACTTGGTCGTTGCACATAAATAGAGACCACGAAAGCGCTCGTGCATTACTTTCATATTACATTGTTTTGATCTTGCTGTTTATTGTTATTGTTCTGGAATAATGAATTGGGCGACTATCTTTATCTAACAAATGGCAATTTCAAAATATGTCGGCAGGATATTTTAGCTGACAGCGTCATTTAAGAAGATACAGTTATTCAGTAAGTAGGAGTTGTACTCAATGTGCGCACAGTTTATATGGGAAATTCACTTGATAATTTTTCATAATATAGCGTGATATAACATCGACTTGCTATTCTTGCTGCTTTCCATCAATTCAATAATGAAACATGAAACGTATGTACATGCAGCGCACACTGCACAGTGTGCATATATCTGTCTTGTACCTTCAACATCTGTACACATGATGAAGATTTCTTATTTCCTTGTTCACATAATTGTTTTTATAAACACGTCTCTATTCTTTAAATTTTGCTTTGATTCTAATCTGCTGTGTTAGATATTCAGATATTCAGATATCGTTTCATGCATTATTTTATGCAGTTTTCCCATTTTTCTGATATCTGTGTACAGGTCGGGTGTAGGTACACCTTCATAAAGTGTTAAAGGTTGGTCTCTACTTGTCGGTTAGTTTTATGCTCTTGTGGAGCACTTAGTTGACAACCTCATCAAGTAGATCAGGCTCTTCATTATTTTGATGTAAATGTGAAGTGAAACCATTTATTTACTTTTAATTAACGAAACTAACAAAATGGCAACGATGCTGTCGTGTGTAGGTGTTGCATCGGTTTCTTATATCTGTATTATGTAAAATATTTCTATGAGAGAGATAAGATACATTTTGAGCTTTGAGTGTGCGTGTACGCGGGAGAAGTTAAAATCTCGTCGTAATTTCCTCATACTTTTATAATGAACCTTTTAGAACTATCTCCTACTCTAAATATGATAATTATTCAAAATTCCAACTAAAAACAATGATAAAAAATAAGGTGCTCTCTAATATGAGTGCTCTCTATTCAAATCAAATTAGAAATATCATTCTATCAAGCAAATATCCCACCCAATCCAAGTGCATAAGTAAAGCGCCTGTCTGAAATTGAACATGAACTTTGTTCTTCATATCCGACAAGAGTTGATAAGAACAGAGGGGTAGTACATTACACCACCGGTGGGACATTTCGACAGACAATGAGAGCGCTGTTTCACTCGCGATAATGGACAAACTGCTGTCGTTCTCAAAGCTGTCATGATAGTTGAGCTAGCAATAAAATAAATGTTCAGCAGGCACGCTGATTCAAGTTTTGATCGTGTCAGAAGAAATTCGAATCTTCTTGTTCGAATGATTTCATTAAAGTGTAAAAGAAAATAAGGAATCATTCGATCAGGAAATGATAACATGTACATGTAGATGAGCAATAGTTCTTCTTGCACAGAATACGTCAATAGATGGCTCTCATCTTGTCTGATGCGTCAGTGCATCACCTCCTCTTACACAGAATGCATCAATGCATCACCTCCTCTTGCACAGAACGCGTCAAAGCATCACCTCCTCTAACACAGAATACGTCAATACATCACCTCCTCTTACACAGAACGCGTCAATGCATCACCTCTTACACAGAATGCATCAATGCATCACCTCCTCTTGCACAGAATACGTCAATGCATCACCTCCTCTTACACAGAATACATCAATATGTCACTGCCTCTTGCACAGAATACGTCAATGCATCACCTCCTCTTACACAGAATAAATCAATATGTCACTGCCTCTTACACAGAATGCGTCAGTGCATCACCGCCTCTCACACAGAATACACTGTAACAAACTCAAGTATTGTTGGTTTACGTGTATAGTGCTTTCTGGACTGACGAAAGCAAATCAAAATACAAAATAAATGCAGCAAGTGAAAGAGAACATGAAAAAACTGCATAGAATCATGATGTCATGAAAATGGCAAGTACACTGTCACTTTTTTGCAGCAAATGGCGGTTCCCAAGTCAAAATATTACAAGTCTGTCAAACATCAGAAAATATTTGATGCATTAATTTACTTACATGTAGATAAGCAGTTATTGCATTTTGCTGCACGATATACGAGTATAGCTAAAATGGCAGCAGGGTATGTGAAGTTTAAAAATCCATATTCAAAAATCTCTATTTGAGTTGTATTCAGCACGGTTTAGCTGCCAACATTGTTGCAAGACTTTTTCACTCAACAACTGATCAAAACACATGGCTTATGAAATTTATCTTCATTCAATTTCCTCCAATTTTTCATTTTTAGATAATGAAAAAAAATCATTTCTTTAAAGAAAAAGCTGAATTGAAATTTTGGACTGCCATTTATAGAAACAAGATGACCTAGTTGGCAAAAACTAATGTCTCTATTGGAACGAGCATCCACCAAATGCGGAGTACAACAACTTTGGAAACAATTGAATCATATGAACATCAAATTTAGAAGGGGGAAAGGCAGGACTTTGGGTTTTCAAATCGCAAGGTCACCCAGGTAAAATAGTATTAGTAAAATTCATATAATGCTATAGCCTTCAGTCATGTCAGTACAAAAGTCTCGTTGCCTTTTTTCCTTGATTACTGTAAACATGAGTTTCAGTCATGATCAGTATGCTCAGGAGAATCACTTTAAGTTGTTAGAAAACAAATACTTATTGATGAGATTTCGAGACAACATCTAAATCTTTCTAGTCACCAGCACATAAAGTGGGTTCGTTCCCAAAGTATTCTGAACTAAAATGTGCGCATATTAAGGAAATGTTCACAGTATAGTTGCTATTTCCTGAAAGTGTGCTATGTTCGCAAAGGATCGTGTTGCTCCGTCAAATTCCATCTTTCGATGGTAGAACAATATGCGAACTTACAAACACATCGATCTCCAATCTATAAAGGTCTTCCTATGAGACTAAGTCGACTATATGCATTCGTTAACCATTAAACAGTTATATTTGTGGAGATGCCTCTGGTGTTCTAAACAGAAGCTCTAAACATAGTGAATCCAACAATAATGTTATTAGAGCCGAATACAGCCGATGCAACAGATGATTTCCGCAAGGGTTTTCCAGGAAGGTTTTCTATCAGGAGCGAGCCCTTTAAGGTTGCGTTTCAGGACATGATAATGAAACCTTAACTTGCTTGTTGAAAAGTTCTTAATTAGTTCAGACAGAGCAGGTGTGAAGAGGCATTGAGAAGAAGATGACTGACTTACTATACAGTATGTAAACAAAAACTTCCATGGCATCCTCAGAAATAACACATGTATGTATTGTTATGAAAATCACTGATATTCAACGAAACTCCGTTGATCTGTTACATTCTCTTCTGTACAATATACTGAAATATGCGCGCATGTTATGAATGCATTTGGAATGAGAAGCTTGGCATAAAGGAATTTGCAATGCGACACTAAAAAAGATATTCGTTGAGTTACACATCTCGATTGAAGCATCATCAGAAATCGTTTCGCTTTGCTTCATTGCCAAAATCATTATTCGCTCAAACGCGCTTATGGAGCAACGATCAGGCGTCGGAGGAGCTCACCTCAGATTCAGCAAGGAAATTGCCACCCATCGTCGTAAAACCGATTCGTCCTGCTACTCTCCTACATTCGGCCATGCGTGAGTCCGTCAGGCAAGCGAAGGACTGCTGGTTTCGGTCAAATCCGTCTCCGAGAGTGCTAGGCGTGTCTCAGCTTAGCGTGATCGTTGAGAGCGACTGTCACTAAGTGATCCGGCGCCGTTTGGTTCCAGGGTCAAGTTGTGTCGATTTCCGAGATATTTAAACAACGTTTGAGCACTTATGTTTTTTGTCTGATCAAGCAATGAGCATTTTATAGTTTTATGGCATTTCGTGACAGAGTTCTTCTTCACTAGCTTGAGCTTTCTCTCCGCTCCTAAATGCAGCTCCTGTCTATCTCTTTCTATAGCAAATATGCTTGGCAAACAGCGGACAATTTCAGCGTGATATAGATCTCAATGTTGAGGTATGAAACAGAGACTGACAACAAAATAGGAAATATTTCACTATTTCAGAGCACAATATATACACGCTTCAAAGTCCAGCAACAGTGCGGCAATAGGGAGCGAGACTCGCAGAATCTGTGTGTCAGCCAAGTTCTACCACGTCCCGCTTTATCTGTAGAGGTGATAAAGGAAAAACAATACAATTTCATTGGGAATCAGGTTAAGGATACAGGAAAAATAACAGACATGCATGTCTGTGTTTACTCCAATCAACAGAACTAGGCCAGATCCATAATTTTTGGGACAGATCATGTGCCTTCAAGTAATCTTCTATCGTGCTAAAACAATGTTTTGAATGATTATCCGGTGACAGGACTAAGTTTGGCTGAACATCGCAACCGGAAATTCTCACATGGCAATGAACACTTCTTGAAGGATGAAAACATGACTTGTTTGATAACCATGCTTTCGTTTGTGAATTTTGGAATTTTTTATAATGACAGTTGATACAGAATTCAATTTTGAAAGCTAATGAATGATGAATTTACTTTTGACTCACTTTCTGCAAGTATCTTTTCATGTTTCGATGGATTTTATAATCACTAATTGTAGACCACTTTTGTGCAATAGTGATCAGTTCCCAATAAATACATGTACACATGAGCATGAGACTCGAATGCCAAAAATTGCGTTTTGTTGTCTGATATCAATTGAATAGCTGCAGTTGGAAGGGAAGAAGCAACAACTTTGATGCATAGTTGAAAATGTTTTCATCCTTCAATACTCATGTATGCAATGTAATAAAATGATATCTACGGATTCGACAAGTTTCCAGGATCACCCGTCGTCAGGCCAGAGACCGAGAGAATTGGTCTCGGTTTCTGGCTTGATGAGAACATCAGGCTCATCAGAGAACCCCGATCCTGCTGATGAGCCTTAATGAACTTTAATGCAATGTCTTACAATTTTTTTAACATGGTCTTAAGGCTATGCATTGTACCGGTTCATTGTTTAAAATGGTTATAAAGCCACATTTTTGAACATAAACATCGAGCTTTATACTCTGCAATAAATATGTTTGCGGAACCTCATTTCCAAACCTGCTATATTTCGAACGATGCTTTCATACATATTTCTATGACCGTGATTTGAAGCATGTTCTATATAGGGTTTTGCTCATGCTTTTAGATACATTATGTTTCTGCACTATAATTGAGATCCGATTGATCGATGAGCATGACTAGAGTAATTAGTTACTTTGATGTTTTATTAAAAAGTGAGAGCAGATTAAGACAAGTGAACCAGTAATCTTTTTGCCTGTCCATGGCTTGGTAGAGAAACAAATGCACATGTCTAGAATTTTCACAAGAAATTGAATAGCTGTCAGCAAATGTGAGTAGCATGAATCCGGACATTATGTACACTGTACGTAATGGCAGCAACATTACTGGAACTCTTTCAGCAGTATATAATGACATAGCAGTGTCAAAAGATGTTTGGAACAAATGCGAAAGATGATCAGTTGTAACTGTAAAAGCACTTGGGTGGTTGCTTGTTTCAATAATAAATTTCTTTTCGCTCTCCGGTACTAATTATTTGGTCACATAAAAACTCACATGCCTGTGTTAAATACGAGTATGCATTGTCGGTGAAAATTGTACGATGAAGGTGGCGAATTTGTTGGCTGAACTAAATTTCTTGCGCCTGCCAACTTCTAGACAAAGAATTGACGGGCCAGCATTATCGCGAGAACATGTGCGCAATGATCTGAATTCTTCGATTTAGAAGGAATCGTGAAAGAATTTTGAAAGAATTTGCAACAATCCACAAACGATGATCGACTATTTTCTTATTCCACCATTCCATTTCTAGGGATTTCCCACTTACTAAGAAGTCCCTTCGTATGCCATCATTTTGTATCAGCTTGCAATTTTACAATATAATTCTGTGGTGTCGCCAGCTGGCTGTGGATAGATCTTAGAAATTCAATAAAGAAAACTATTCAATCACGTGAGCTTTCCAATACAGAATGATATAAGGAAATAAATTTTGGTCTAATTGCTGAACTACAGTCGGTCTGGGATTGCAGAAATGACGTCATATTCGGTCTCAAAAATAATCAAGACAAATGTCATGACGAGGTAATTACATGAACTCCATAAAACAACACTTCCAAATTCTAAGAATAAAAAGATCGTTATCGATGAGTCTGGCAGTAGTATGAATACAGGTAAATTAGTAGTTGACTAATGACGACGAATAATAGCAGGTATAAGAAAGGAGCGTAATCTTAACTGCGTGATAAGTTTCTTTGATGCTCGCAATGAGTTGGAAATTATTCCCTTCTTCTAGTCTACCGCCAAAGCGCTTGATACATTATCTATTACGTCTTCTTCATGAGTAATAATGCTACAGTCTTACTTTAAGGAGACCTTTCTTCTATAGTTGACTGGACGTAACTTCTGACTTTATGTTTCATTTGATATATAAGTACTACTTATCCAAAGAAGATTTCCGCATCGCAAGATCTCATTTCGTTTACCTGAGCAAAATAAACATGAGAGAAGAAATACGATAAGTGAGTCAAATTAATTTGATCTTGCTCATATGGAGGAGCACTGTTCTTTGCTTGCTGGAAAGATTTCATTTCATCTTGCTTTAAATGAGAGGTATCTAATTAAGGTTTCAATAAGTTAACTGTTTCAGCGTATTCAGCTGGATTCTATATCTCGCAGATTATACAAAATGTCAACTCATCAAGACTGCAGAGTGCCGGTCCGTAGGCATGAAACATAAATATGTCTACAGACTTCAACAAATAAAGCACAAATGTACTTAGCAGCTGTAGACGCTGCGCTTCGCCCTGCAAGGGCGCGTCTGTGCGGTTCTGTGTGGCCCAAACTATCAATCTGAAGGACAACACGACAGGCTGCTCTCTGTTTATTTATCCTGGCTTTACAATGTGGTTGCTACAAATAACAGCATGAACCTTTAAACATCAAATTCCTGAATTGTACTGACGAGCCCATGTATGGTGAACCCTCTACGGCTACTAGCATTTCTTGTAATAGAAGTAATACAAACGAATTTTATATTTTATACCTATAGGCTGAAGTCATCTTAGCTGATTTTTTATCCATTTGATTTTTGGTGCGAATGCGGGAATACAATCCCAACTGGAATGTGTGTGCACATGGCCAAATAGAATCTAGTTGGCCATAGTGTAGACAGAGCATTACAAAATCACAATAGTTAGTTACTAAACTTTGAAAAATAAACCGATTAACTAGACAACAAAGTTCTGTCGCAATATATTTAATGTCTAAACAGAATGACAGCTCTTTAGTCAAGAGAAGACAAAAATATCCGTTATTCCCCGAACGCATTCTCATGATCAAGAAGTCGAACCGAAGTCCGCGGTTTGAGCTGTTTTCTGCTGTGCTCTTATAGCCTGAAGTAAGTGGAGCAGATCTTTCTTCTATGGCTGTAACAAGCGACAATTAGGAGCTTATCAGCTTACGACAAAGCTCTTGCACAATTTAGTCATCAAATTTTGCAGACTGACGAGCTACATTTTCAGAAAAATTAACTATGAGTCTGTACGGCTCATCCTCGTAAAAGCACTAATTATGGGTCAAAGGACCGGGACAGGACTGACTTGAATACTCTCGACAAAACGGATAAGGTCGCACAATTCAGACCGATTTACAAATCTGTGTGCATGTGTGACTCTTCTCATCACGTCCTGATAATAATAAAGAATTACATTTCGCACTTCTCATTCTTGCACTTGCCAGTCAGCAAAATTGCTGAAAGATAAATTTTAATAAAATGTTATTTCTATATTTATCAAATCTCACCAGATGTAGCCACCACGAGACATGTTTCGGCCTGTTGGGCCTCATCAGTCGTGGGTAGGGTCGAACCGGCGACATTGGAGCTAGAGGACGTGCAAGCATGCCCTCTAACCACAAGGCTGCTACCGGACCATTTGCTGATTGCCAGGTTAGCTGTCTGAACGTCTGATGAGTAGCGTCTGAGTGAAGCGCCTCAACATTGGATGCGGCATCAGGTAGTTGCAAAATACAATCCGCTTTCCACGTGCCTCTCAACAGATGGTCCGGTGGCCTTGTGGTTAGAGGGCATGCTTGCACATCCTCTAGCTCCAATGTCGCCGGTTCAAACCTACCCACGACTGATGAGGCCCAACAGACCGAGACATATCTCGTGGTTGTTACATCTGTTGAGATTTGATACATTTGTCAATTGCCAGATTACAGATTACTTGTCTTAATATCACTTCTAATTTGCGTGTGTGTTGGATAGTCATACCCTATCGATTAATCCGCTCTTGCCTCTGTAAGAACCACTAAATCATGAAAATTTCGGAAGCAAAAAAATCAATCTTTGAATGAGAATTGCACGACATCCCCGTTAGATTATGTTCATATTGTCATGTCTTTCCATCATATCAAGACTCTTTAGTTTCAATCTTGAGATTCTCATTTTGACAGTTGCTGGTGAAGCGGAGATAGAAGAGAATTAACGGCAGTGAAAACATGGAAAAGGAGGTGGAAGAGAGTTCCGATGATAGGAAATTTTCAGACAATCATTAGTGTGGCGGCGAAGAAGTCTGATTTCCTAAGAACCGATGAACCGCCGAAAGATGCACTTCAAATCTCTCGTTTTCTCCCGACTCTTCGAACTCCGCATTTCGAGTTAGTAACAACATCGACTTTGTTGTCTGCGTTGATTACTTTGCGGGACGAATATGTGAACAAATTTGTCAGACTACTCGAGCGGCGATTTCAACACATATTAAACACATTTTCGGTGATGCTAATTTGCTGTCAAGGCTTTTGTTTTTCAAGACAAGTAACGATGTCAACAATAGATTTTTGTCAAGTCAGAACAGGGCGTTGAAAATTGAAATCAATGATGCTCAACACAGTTTGGTTTTGTTGAACATTTAACGATTAACGGCTCTCCATTCAATGTTACAAAAATGCAGTGAATTGGCTTGTGATAATAATGTGTAAAGTTTATAATTTATAACTAAGTGAATTTAATGACAGTATACAAAGTAGCTTGATGCTACTCGTTGCCAGAATAGGGACCTTGCCGAGCTGCCGAGTTTTAAGATAATTTTCATTTTCTGTGGGAGTGACTTTTCAGTGCCACGGGATCACAAAGTTGACTTTTCCTCCCGCCATTAACTTTTCTTGTGTAAGCTTCTGTGTAAAAAATCATAGAAGTCTATAAACAAGTCATGATTAGCCAGAGACTACGAAGATATCGATACAGTCCCTGGATTAGCTCATTTATAGATTTCGCGGTATAGCCATTAATTTCATAATGCACAATAGACATCTATGAGGCACAAAATGAAAAGCCACATTCTTTCGAGAGGATATAAAGTTTCAAGTTTCTTATTTTAAATATTTCCAAACGATTTGAAAGCTTTTGACTGAAAGTTGGCTCCTGTGTATTCATATCATACAGGTAGCACAGCTAAAAATTGTTCGGTGAAATTTCCAAGACGAATTTGAATGAAAAATAAACAAAATGTAGCTATATAATAATTCAATTTAACTTTGTAATGAACTGCGTGTATATCAGTCAATAATTATCATCTCACATGCACTAGCTTTGTGTAATATTGAGGTTGGAAACAAGTGAATAAAGCGAACCCTAGGTGCGGTTTTTTAATGAGATTTTCCATTTTACGATGTGAATTACGAGAAAGTTTCTGTCTGAGAATATTTCGAGATCTCTTAGTTATGGGTTTTCTGAGATATCACCAATTGCTTTTCTTAGTGATTTTAAATCGTTCTAGTTTAATAAAAAGTAAATTGAGCAAGTACATTAATAAAAATTGTGGGAATAAATTGCAAATAAAGATTCTTTAAAGAAAAACAAAAGACCACAGAGAACTTTAAAAATTGATTTTTTGCCATCCCTACGGCAACAGATCATTGAGGAAAGGACTGACTGAGGATAACTTCACTGGCATAAGAAAAAGGTGTCCGAAATGATTGTATTCAATACTCATTCTACTCCGATTTGGAAAATTCGTTTTCCTCTTGAGAAGAATACAATCTTAACTTCCATTGAAGTAGGAGGAATCGCACTCAGTCATTTCTCAAATCAATGCAACGTGTCTCTCTCACTTCTTAAAAGTTCATCTCCTTCTTCACATTCCCAGATTTATTTGCTTGTCGGTTCTTAATGTGTTTCCTTTGCATAGAATTCTTTGTTCCTCATCTTTGTTCAGACTAACTCGATATAGCAAAGACTATTCGAGGAAAGTAAAAGCATTTACATAGTGTAGGGAGGTGCACTCGTGTAATCATTCACTTGCCATGATCTGTGAATATCCCTTGTTGATCCATTGAGAATGTTTTCAAATGTGCCATTGATGTATTTGCATTTGTAGGTTCGTATTTGGATTTACAGGTGTTCACAGGTTGGCTATTGAATCCTAAAAAGGTATAAGATTTCCAGTCTCGGTTATTCCCTCTTGAGGAAACGAGGATAGCAGAAAAGTTTCTAAATTTTCTGAATATGACTTCATATGAAGTGAACTTCATCAAAACGCGCATTGATACACCACACACACCTTCGACTTGGAAGTGTGTCGGTCAGGCAAGTTACCTCTTCGTTTACACGGCAGACTACCTGGGACGGTTCACTGGCAGACTACAACAGCAAAATTCATTTATTGCGCCTTAACTTCTTCTGATCTGCGAGTGCAGAGGATTGTCTGATTTGTGTGTGCATGATCCAGAGAGCTAAGTACTGTCGGCATAACAACGTGTGACCACGTAGTTGACTTGTTTTCAATACATATGTCGCTTCTATTGACAACAAAAGTCCGTTGCAGCATGCGAAAGAGCTATCAAGTGAATACAACACTCTTGATTCCTCGACTGCACTCACCTGACCCAGGGATCGAAGCGAAGTCCATGAGGTGGACGAGCTCGCAACTTCTTTACTCTGCCGCTGTGATGCAGTGGAATGACATGCTGATAACTGAATGCTGGTAACACTCTGTCAATAGAAATAGGACAATAAGCTGTTGATATCACTTGGACATGACTATTGCCTTCGCTCGCATACCGTCGGCGTGGCCTAGCGAAAAAGGTGCGAACTCATCTTCACCGCAGTAACTACACAGTAACCGGTATTCAGTGCTGTTGTGTATGATGAACATGTACATGTATCTGTATCTTTGTCCTTTGCATCTCGTATTTTCTTTTCTCCACAGGATAATGCGCCGAAGCACTGTCTTCCTTATTTTGGGCCTGGTTGGAAGTACGGCGATCACTATTTGTTTGATAGCACTTTTCTACAAGCAGCTATATAGACGGTATCAATCACGGAAATATTATCAACGACCGGTGCGTTCTATGCGACAAGAACTGATGGTACCATTGCAGACTTATAATCACAGTGGATCATCTGAAGTGATTTTTGATTCCAGGACTTCCTTAATTACAAATGAAGTGAAGGAGTTTTGACGTTCCAATTATTCATTTTATGGAGAAATCCCAAACTTCGACCCGTCCTAGTCTTGGCACCATAAGTCGAAGTAAATATTTTGAACATAAAGAACGATAAAACGAGAAGTGATCGTCTCTATAATTTACAATTTTCCTTCTTGAAAGTTAGATGTAATTCCGCAAATGCGCATAAGGAAGAATTTGGATAAAACCCCATGAAATATTTTGCTAAGACCGGACATGCTTTTGGAGTTGAGAAAAATATGGCAAATGACGTTATTTACTCATGCTTCGTTCAAACACATGGAATGCGTGCAATTGAACATCTGCCAATTGGAGAGTTTTTGGTTGTATTGACAGTGCGTGCGAGATAGTGCTTTAAGATCAAATCTATTGAAAAACACATGAAAAATGAAGAGTTTGCATGAAAACGACAGTGTTATCGCAGTAAGTTTTAAATCAAGCATTTGTTCTTCTTCAAATTTGGATTGCAAGCGGCTCATCGGATTGACTAGATATGTCTACACTAATATGCAGCCTTTATATTTCAAGAAAATGCAGTGAGATTCCAATGACGGCAAAGGACATTTTGTTAAGTTAGACGTCACATTTTCCCCTAAATCATTGATCCTTGTGGTGAAAAGACCATCTGCAGTCTTGTTTGAAATATGAGACTATAAATTAAGCGGTCAAGTTGTAAAAAATACGTTGATTCGCTAGTAGTCCACATTTTAAGTTGACCAAATTTTTGGTTTAAACATTATTAAGCGCTGTTTCATGCTGTCAATTTCATTCAAACTCTTCATTACTCTCATGTGTCTTGTGATGAAGTTAACTCATCTTGCACACGCTTTTATATAATTTAGAAGCTCTGATGTCCAGCCCAATTCTGGCCCATGTCTACGTCAGCGTTTACATCATCAAAACATATCTCAATCGAAGAACAATGGTTGCATTGTTGCATTAAAAGCTGGTCAACGGTGTCTATTGGAGAATGGATCACTTTGAAATCTTATTAATCTTGCATATTCGTCATTGAGAGTGGAAAAATGTTGATGTGCTCCCAGAATGAGAAAAGTAGGATACAATTCTTTAGACGATCACAAACATTGATTATTCTACTCAGATTCTGTGTTAGAGATAGCTCATCCACTTGTAAATACAACGAAACTGGATTTTATGATAGAAACATGAGATTTCCGAGAGAAACAGGATTCCAATATTTGTCCATTGATTTATATTGTTATAAGCTTCATTTAGACGAGCTTCAATTGAAACACATACACATTAAGAGGTTCTTGTTGAGACCTGTCTGTACATTCGACTGTCGAATCATATCATTGATGCAATAGACGTGTGATAGTGATTCATATAAGAGGTATTGATTAAATACACAGACTGATAAAGCAATTGTGAAGTTTTCAATCTTCGTATTATCAAATTTTTCGTGAGAGTTTTATGTGGCACAGCAGCATTTTCATGTATAGACATTGCCAAGGACAGGTGAAGTGTCAGGAGTGGAGAAAATGGGCTATAGAGAGCAGAGCAGCCATTTGAAATCCGAATATTTTTAGATAATGATAAGATGCTGCGATTTCGAAGATAAAAAATTGATATATTTATACATGAATCCTGTAAGCGGCAGCTCATAGAATTTCCGAGTTTTATTACATCGTACTGAATAAAAAATCAAGATGAGCAAAAAACAAGAAGCAACTAAATTATTTTCAACTAATTAATTACTCATTTTAATTTTTTCAATTTTCTAATTTTTTTAATTACTAATTTTAACTAAATTGTTAGGTTTCAACATCCCGACATCGCGCGTCCTTATATGACATGAGTGATGTGCATTTCGTCGACAATCCATCAAGTTCATTTTGTCGATTGTACATTTCGTCGGCAACTAACATGTGATGACAATTAGCGTTCAGGCATCAGTTAATATCAAAGCATCTTCATTTATGAACACTGAGAGCGCGCAATGTTGGTTAGTCACCATACAATGTAAACTCTAGGGCACGAAATTTTGGCATCAATTCCAGCCAACACAAGGCACGAGTAGGCACGAAGTCCACAGTGCCGAGTTCGTGCCCATTGATTTTTCCTTCGATTTCATAAACAAATACTTGGTTTGGTGCCTATTAGTGCCTAGTGGTGCCTACTGGTACCTCAGGATAATCGAGATTTCATTGTGCTTCTTGGCTGAATTGTTTTGCTTTTAATTCAATTTTCATCCGCGTGATTTTATTACGCTAACCTACACTAAATCCATTATTCATTTCTTGAATCTGAATAATACTGTGGACCCGTTTACATCTGTTAAAGTTAATTATGATCATTGTCTTTGATTATTTGATTCTGTGTAAGATCACGCTTAAGAATGAAATACTCTTATTGGTAAGACTGAGTAGTCAGTGATCCATCGAATTGCTAATTTAACAAACATCACCTCTCCAAGATTGCCATGACACGAAGGATTTGTTAAACACTATTGCTCCCTCTGCATTACTATCATGATCAGTCAACTCCGTGCTGATGTCTTCAAAACTGCAAAAAATTGTATATCTGTCATTTTTTCATTTTGGGATTCAGGACGAATTACACTGTAAATCGCTGGATACGAAAATTACATACAAACATATACCAAAATCACATACAATTTGAAGCTAGCATCTGATACGAGATTCTCGTATGCTTACAGAGATCTGGCATGTTTTTCATACGAAATCTCACTTACTTTCGTGTGTGATTTGTATGTAGCGATATGAACTATTCTATCTGTAATTGGCTGTTTTACACTGAAATACGAGTTGTTGGTATGTTTTAGATACGAGACCCGATGCAAATTCATCCTCATTCGTATGCCTTTGGTATGCCCCTGGTATGTAGAGCTTTAAGTCACATAGCAAATATATGTATTACATACTACTGTCAAATAACTTTTTTCAGTAATACCAGTCGTGAATATTTCGTTTTGATAGTGTGATATTTAAGTAGATCAGATTTATTGTGAATTACACGCTCCACGAGTATGTCGTCGTTGCTACTTGTCCAGCAACATTAACAGAACGCTTAGTTAGCTCTACTTTATGAACCAGGTTAATTAACATCAATTCATTCAAGCGATATTATTTGTGCAACATGCATTAAAATCGAATTCAGTATTGTAAGTTTGACTCTTGAATGTCATTATCTCACTACTTACAAAACAGTAGTAACATTAGTGTGATCTTTATTGACAAAAGGCCTTAAATCAACATACTTTAGGTATAACTGATGCTTTCTTTTATCGTTGTGCTGGTCTGGCTTTAGTATTTAAAAAATACACACTTGAAAAAACATAAGAAAAGCATGCAAATGTATGCAGAAGTATACCAAAAAATATTTTGGTATGTATCCTTCGTATGTGATTGGTATTGAGCAATTTACAGTGTACAGCACGATGGATCACATTTTCACCGCAGCAGTTACTTGAAAGGTCAAAAGAGTATAAGCTACCGTTATGCATCGCCGACGTTAATTATGAAAAACAATTATGAAATCGTGGAGATCACTGATCTGCACTCCCTGAAAAAAGCAAGGGATCCCAGGAACATACGTGAATATTCTGAAAGAAATGAATACAGACTGTACTACCAACATATCCATTTCGTCATCCAGTGTTCGTATTCCGGTTGAGAAAGGAGCCAAACAAGGCGATACCATCTCTCCTAAGCTCTTCACGGCTTGCCTAGAGATAGTCATGAGAGAAATGGAGGAATATGGATTCATAGAGAACTCCTTAATCACTCACGATTTGCAGACGACATCGGACTCCACGCGAAAAACGTCGAACAACTGTAGAACATGCAACAGGAGCTAAACCACAAAGACTCAAAAATCGGTCTGACGATCAACCGCTCAAAAACTAAATACATGAGATCGACCAACGTAGCGCGCGGACGAATCACGATGGATGGAGAGGAAATAGAAGAAGTGAAGAACTATATCTACTTGGGACAGGATGTGAACATGGATCGGGATCTAGAAAATGAGATCAATCGGAGAGCAAGAGCGGGATGGAGAGCATTCAACTCGATAAAGGATGTACTGAAATCCAACATCGACACAAATACCCACACAGATCTATTCAACAGCACCATCTTGCTGCAATGTTATATGCGAGCGACAACAAAGAAGGAGAAGCAGCGTTTGGCTACAGCGCAAAGAGACATGAAGACAACTATGTTGTCACTATACTTCAACATGTCAAGAACGAAGAGATCAGGAAAAGTAGCGGAGTCAAGGACGTCATTGAAGAGTACCGGAAGAACAAACACCGATGGGCTGGACATGTCGCACGACTTCCCGATAGAAAATGGACAAGCGCAGTCGTAGAGTGGTACCCACGAGAACAGAGAACAGAGAAGACCAACAGGAAGGCCCCCGAGATGATGGGAAGACGACATCACGAGAACTTTTGGACCAACATGGAGAAGAATAGCACGATCGAGAGACGACAAATGGAAGAAATGCTGTGACCAGCGATGCCAACCCGGCATCCGATAGTCTGGTCGGTCAAGGCAATCAAGGTAATCTTTCATTTGGTACCGGTACTGGGTCTCAACTCGAGTTCATTTAATAAAATCAAAACTGCATGCACATTGGGGACTTAATTAATGCTGAATAGCTGGCCAGAAGTAACACAAAATATAAATGAGCTGTAATTTTCTTATAATGCAACATTTTGCGTAGGATAGAGTATCAGGGACACTAGCACGCTTGAAGATTTTTAGAATATTAGCAGAAAGTGATAAAATCATATCTATTCAAAAAATACATACATGTGCAAGTGCATCACAATAAATGTTTAACCTCCATTATTTTTGATGAAAAGCTGAAGTAGTCGAACAAGATGCGATACTACAGCAGAGAACTCGGTAGCTGTCAGCTGGAAATCTCCGATCGAATCCTGTCTTTCAATTCTTCAAGAATACTATGTCATAGTTGCATAAATATATCTTTTTGATACAGAAATCAAAACTAGCAAGAACTGAACAAAATCAAACTCTTCACTTAATCATTTATCTGTATCTCGTGATCACCAACAAACATGTTGAATATCAAACATTGATATTGAATTCAATGTGTACTTGAGCCGCATATAAATAAGCACTTGATTCCGTTTTTGCGAACTGTGATACTTACTCTCTCGAGTGAACGTGATGGATTTGCCTACCAGACCTGATACATTGGTCAACTTTTCTATGCTAATATCCGAAGTCCAACTGCCATTTTGATAGCCTTCAACAGCAAACACAAGATTGTTCGAAGTCAAATTTCATTCAGTAGCAACACGTCTGATATTCAAAAAGATGTTTTCTCTACATGATGCACCAAAGTCAGGTCGCCCATCATTCAACAAAGAACGATCTGAACTGGTTATTGAGCATCTGTAGTCAGTTCCATCACTGGATCAACTTGACATTGCTTCTTCCTCTGATGTGACGCGCGCATCCAATATTCTGGAACGGACTGTTCGCTGAATACTAAAGGAGCATCTAGGAATGTATCCTTATCATTTATCCCTAATACAGTCCATCACGGAGGCAGACTGCAGCTCGAATGAATTTCGCGAACTGGATGTTGCAAAATCCTGGCGTGTTGACCAACGTGTTATGGAGTGATGAGGCCTAATTTAGCCTGGACGGTACGGTTAACAGGCACAACTGTACTATATGGGCTTACTACAATCTATATGCTTCGATAAGAGAAAGTTTTCATTCACCGAAAATTTGTGTATGGATGGCATTCTCAGCAACTTACCAACTAACTCCGTTTTTCTTCGATGGCAGTGTCAGTGGTGACAATTACCGTGCTGTGCACTCCGATCATGTGATCCCAAAACTTAGAAAAAAGTGAAGGATTCAGAACTCATTCATTTTTCAACATGACACTGCACCTTCGCATTATTCAAAGAAGGTACGAGAATTGTTTTCCAAACATTTTCAACCAGAACGAGTCATTGGTCGTGGATGTGGCAGCCGTGTCCAGCGAGATCTCCAGATCTTTTTTCTCTAGATTTCTGGTTTTGGAGAATGCCTAAATCTCGCATGTATCATATGAGCAAACCGGAAAGCATCGAAGAATTGAAAGACAGAATTTGAACGGAGATTTCTAGCTGATAGCTACCGAGTTCTCTGCTGTAGTATCGCATCTTGTTCCGCTATTTCAACTTTTCACCAAAAATAATGGAGGTTAGATATCTATCGTGATGTACTTGCACATGCATGTATTTTTGTGTATGTATGGAGGTATGCATTGTGATGTACTAGTGTCCCTGATACTCTATCCTATGCAAAATGTTGCATTATAAGAAAATTACAGCTCATTTATATTTTGAGTTACTTTTGGCCAGCCCTGTATATTAGGTGTATTACTTACTCTATGGTCCTTGCGATAAACTCTCTTGATCATTCAGCAGAAGACCTTCGGAGTCAGCACGTATTATTGCTGATCAGTCAGATCATATATAATTTGTATTTGTAATCGCAATCTTTCCGTTCATTGTTGTTTTTGCTTATTTAATTCGGTCATCTACTCTGACAGAGGAAGCGTACGCAGTGAATAAACATTTATTCAGCTTCCGGCCATTCAATGCATTATAGAATCGGAAAAAGGGCAATTCTGTATGTAATGCGGCGGTATAAGTTTGGCATCATAAAGGAGTGATGCTCCACCTCAATGAACCTGTCTTTTCATGTAGAATGCAAGTAATTATGGGAAATACATTCTTCGTTTTGTTTCATGATAGTGCCATATCATTAGACAACGAAGCCAAACTCACACAGTGCTATCATAATGGATTGTAAAAAATATTCCACTACCCCTTCAGGAAATTGAGTGTCATCAATTCCTGACAATTTGTCTATTATACTCACTATTAAGGCCCACGGTGTCCCCATTTCAACATTCAGACTCAAAAAATATACCATCGGCCAAACCTGTTTTTTCATGATCCATGACCCATTTGAAGTGTATAATCGCAAAAAGGAAAATTTTTTAATGCTCAGATTTTTTTAAATGGCCAATTTTCAAAATGGCGGCTATTTTCGCTATGTGTGTCCTCTTTTATTCAACTCAACGCATTTCCGAGACAAGGTAGCCGTCATAACACTATATATTGTTGTAATGCATCCATAAAATACTTGAAGGAATTGTCAAGTACTTTCTGCAAAGGTGACATATCTATTTTATGAGTAGTACGTGCTAGTTTTATCACTATTTTGCAAAAATAGAAAATATTTTTGAGTCTGTTTTTTCATGCAATGAAAGATTTCGCTATAGCCATACACGATGCATGAAGCATGTACATTTGCATTATCTATCGGAAGAAGTACTGACCATTCAATATTCGAGTATCAAATCATATTACAGGATGAGAGAAAAGACTTTATTATCCAAATTTTGCTCAGAGAAGACATGTTTCAATAACAAGATTAACAAGTTAGTTCTACCAAGCCACACTACCAGGTGCTAAAACGAACTTCATTTATAATTAGAAAATTCATAAATGCAAGCTATTGTATCTGCATACAGCAGACAACAATTGTTTGCCATAGTTATTGTTCTCAGTGCTGCGGATTTTATAGTTGTCCCACACACGCTGAAAATCATAATGGACAGATTCTGAAGTTTGCTCGCTCCATGGCCCAAGACCTTTGTTGCCATTGAAGGAGCAGAACTCAGTAATGTGAAAAATCACGACATGGATCTTCGGTGTGATTGGGATCTTCAACTTTTGATAAGATATCTTGAATAATTCGATTTTTGTGGCATAGTCAGCATCCAAGGTACTTCCATAGCATGAGTCGATGACGTCTTTGAAACGCCTGAATGCCTCAATAAATACAATTTGATTGTTCGGAACCATTTGCTCTAGAACATCAACATTCGCCAACAACTTCCTGCTGGCATTCCCGGTGAAACTTCCTCCATGCAGGCCTTCTCTTTGGATACCACAGCGTAGCAACCACTCGTCAGCCTGTGGCCAAAGTTTTCGCAAAGTCGAAAATATGGTATTTACCGGTCCTGTGAGTAAATGTAGTTCAGGGGGGGGGAACGAGAGAAATAACTGTGGTGATATCGGATTTACCACAAAACATTGGAGGATGAACGACGTTACCGTGATATTTTGCCTTTTCTTTCACTGCGCCATCGTCATAGTAATTCCAAAACAGTTTCCTCAAAGTACCGAGAGTTCTCTGATTTCCTTTGCAATCGAGTCTATCTTTTTTGATATCGCACCATGAGCATGGATGCACACTGCTATGTGACATCAGACCGAGCAAAATATTGCATAATTTTAGGTCACTGGCAATCGTAAATTTCCGGTTGAGCAAATGAATGCCGACATTGATCCACAACTGTTTCAGATTGTAGTAGTTCTCGGGTACTTCAGGAACGATGCCTATAATGAAGCAACGTTTGACTCCTGAGTCTTTGAATTCCGAACGCCTTGATGTGCCTGTTGCATCATCTGACGGATCGAAGATGGAAAGACAGCATTTTATAAAACCACCTCCGCCATCGATGCCGATTTTTATCAAAGCCGAGTCATTGTCAATACCTCTTTCTCGAAGAACAAAATCGACGAAAACGTTCAAATCACGACAAACAACTGCCCATTCTTCTTTTGAATCGTCGTCAGATTTTTGGATCTTGAATGGCAGTAATCGAAGGTCAAAGAATCCATCCAATGAATGATTCAGTTCAAATAGTTTGTCTCTAAGACGACGTTCTACAATTCCGGGGTTAGAATTTCGTAGATCTTGTGATAGGTTGTTTACTTCTCGAGTACTTAAATAAAGTCTTTGTTGAATTTTTGTATAAGTACTTGCCTGAATAATAGGACTTCCTAGGCTTTCTCTCTTCGACGGTATTCTTCGATCGCAGTTTCCCAGCGTGGCTAGCGAAGTGGATTCGTTGATGGTTCTACTTGCAACTCGCTGTTTAGTTTGCTTTGAAGGGGAATCCAACAAAGATTCAACGTTGTAAACTCTTGCCCGTCTAGAAGAGCACATTTCAACTGAATGGTTACTTCCTCTATAGATCTTTGCAAAACAACGTCCACATATTTTGAAATGTTCAACAGGTGGAATCACATTTGTTTGAGGTCGGCCTGATTTCCGTTTCAATTTAACTGCATCTTGTAGGCTCATCAGTGCAACAGAGCAAATTCTACACTCACATTTCTTGCAGGATCGAGTGTTTGTTTGACGTCGCGGATCGTAGTCATCTGGTAGAAAAAAGTCAACACTGTCCCCCTTACCTTTCTTCAGTAATAGCATGTGACAACCTCCACAAACGCCACTGGGAAAATCAGGATTGTCTATGTCAAAGTGTTCAATTAAATGTTCTTGTACGATAGAAATTTCTTTAGCAGAAAGATTTCTCGACGCTTTCCGGTAACAAACGATGCATACTCTCTTCCGTAGTTTTTCGTGTGTTTCATCTAACGCCGTTGCCATTTTGATCGTAAATGAAATCAAAAATTTACCAGTGAGCTACAATTCAATTCCTATGTTATATTTATGCCATAACATACATGTGTATGACCATGGATATCTTTGGTATGACTCATCAATCAGTTTCAATCAATCACGATGCACTAGCAGTTTAATGAAGAAATCGAACAATGCTATTACCGCACGCAACATAATGAGTCAAGACAATAGATATTTTATGGCTTCTATATCTTTATAGAAGTAAAGAGTAAAGAATAGAAGTATGAAGCGGAGAATTCTTTACCCTCTAATCTCTATATCACACTTGCATGTTATATGGTGGCTTTACGAATGACTTTATGTAGCCGGTAATCTGAAACAATGAGCCTTTTCCGAGTCTGCTCTAGACGTTGAGAAAAATGATCTTGATGGTCTATTATGGTGACAAAACATAACATGAGATGTGAAGATAAGACATGTCATAGAAAAAAATACGATGATAGAATAAATGAGATGACAAAAGACGCTCGAGATTTCATTTGATAGCTAAAAAGGATAGGTTTTGAAGATCATTATCTACATTTGTAAATTCTTAGATTCTGAGCTTCAAGTACTTTTGCAATTTCAATAGCTGCGGGAAATTTCTGATTTAATAAATGAATGAAATTATTTTCTATTTTTGCAAAATAGTGATAAAACTAGCACGTACTACTCATAAAATAGATATGTCACCTTTGCAGAAAGTACTTGACAATTCCTTCAAGTATTTTATGGATGCATTACAACAATATATAGTGTTATGACGGCTACCTTGTCTCGGAAATGCGTTGAGTTGAAAAAAAGAGGACACACATAGCGAAAATAGCCGCCATTTTGAAAATTGGCCATTTAAAAAAATCTGAGCATTAAAAAATTTTCCTTTTTGCGATTATACACTTCAAATGGGTCATGGATCATGAAAAAACAGGTTTGGCCGATGGTATATTTTTTGAGTCTGAATGTTGAAATGGGGACACCGTGGGCCAATTCATGATGCACAAGGAATTCAAACCTACATGTATTATTTCTGATAGCGTTTAATTGCCACAAACACGTCATAAACACAACGACATGAACCAATACAATGAAGCAAATACAATGAACGTTGCTAAAATGCGATCTTCAAAATTTCTACTATCTCAAATACATCAAAATTGCTCACAATTACTGTTGTAAAGAGTACTTGCTGTCACAAATACTGCAAAGCTGCCATTAGTATCCTACAGCCGCACAAAAACACAACTTATGCATGAACAATATCTACAGATTGTTTCATAAAAAATGGATCACCCTTAAACATCGCCTTAACTTCAACTTTGTCTAACTCCGCCAAACTTGAACGAATTTCTCTGAAATTTGGAAGATATGTCAGTTGTGCTTACAAATATCATTGTTGGAAATTTCAAGCATGAATATTGAGTTGTTTTCCTGTTATAGATAAAAAAAGTAGTAGATAATTTGATCTTCATTTAGCAATGTTACACAAAATCATACCTCACTCTTATAAAATTACATTTGTTTCCTTTGTTATGTAATATGTTGTTCTACACGCCAAAAGCTATCAAGCAAAACAAAAATAAAGAAAATCGGTCAATCAGAGCCAGTATAGCACACTTATTCATCAACAATAATGTAACTGCTACATGTGATTAAATGGACTTCATGTTCCATAGCTTCCTGACTTCGTTGCGGTGGTGTTGGCAGCACTCCTGATTGCTTTCAGCTAGAAATCTATCTCTTACCGGTTGAAAACAATACAAAGCACAAATGAACAATAACGAGATCGCATTCACAAAAGGCAAAGTGTCAGCCTTGCTAGAACTAGGGTTTTCTTTGCGAGCTACAAGCAAGCGACTAAATGTCCCTTACACAAATGTGCATCGATGGCATAATGATGATTTTCGACTCTGTCGTAAAGAGGGCTCTGGCCGTCCACGCAAAACATCCAAACGTAGAGACCGCCTAATTTTGAGATTTGTTAAAGTTGATCCAAGTCTCTCGTTAACTGAAATGGCTGCACTAGACTCGTCTATTTCTAAGTCCACTATTCGTAGAAGACTTATTGAGTCGAATGTCAAGAGCTGTAAGAGGCTGTAAGAGCTGTCAGATCGAATCATCAGATCAGCATACAAAAAGACGTCTCAGATGGGCAATGAGTCATTGTCACTGGCGAAATCAATGGGATCGGGTTGTCTGGTCTGATGAGGCATCAATCCGTCTGAAGGATAGTGATGGTCGATTGAGATTATGGATAAAATCTGATCAGGAAATTCCGAGACATTTACATCGTCCCCGGGTACAAGGTGGTGCGACTCTACTGATTTGGGCTGGCATTTGGACCAATGGCCGCTCTGAACTTCACATACAGCAAGGAACCATGAATTCTGAACGCTATGTGAATGTTTAACGAATGAACATTGGCCAAATGACAGATCAACTTGGTGATCCATCGACTTGGTTATTTATGGATGATAATGCTACGTGTCACAGGAGTAGTAGAGTCAACTTATGCAAGTCTCAATTAAGGCACATTATCTTGGCCAGCTCGTTCTCCTGATCTGAATCCCATAGAAAATGTATGGAGTATTCTAAAACGAAACGTTCGTCGTTCACTGCTACCTACAGATGGCGTATCACAACTTACGTCACTGTTAAAAAGAGAGTGGAGAAAGTTAGATCAGTCAAAAATCAACGATATCATCGAATCAATGCCTAGACGAATTGGTAATGTCATTGACAATAAGGGTAGGGCCACAAAATATTAGCTTCTTAAGAACCGTTACTGTATCATAGCTTATCAGATTATATAAGGACATTTAAATATATTAGGGACATGAAATAACATGAAAAAAGCTTTCTGTATCATACTTATGTTTTATTTAGTCAAATTTTAGGATGATCCACTTTTTATGAAACGGACTGTATTTCCACAGATATAACATCAGTGAAATACTTTCAAAATAGATGTAATTATAGTCTACCTTTGGGACTATTCTTTCAATAGAAATGCATATAACGAAGTATGATATATTTATACTGCATTTGATAGCAATTGTGGACGGTGCAGCTTATTTGTGACAATATGACGCGTCCTTCTTTCTATTTGTGATAGTGCCGACTGTTTGTAGTGAATCGTATTTAAGTAGCAACTGTAAATAGCTTTTCTATGAATTTCGACACTATGGAATGTTCCGACAGCTGACGTACTGAGTAGCTTCATCTTTTCTCACTAACTCCTGTTATTTTCCTTTGTAAATGTATCAGCATTTTATCTTAATATATTCAAGGAAGGCCACGAACCAGCAAATAGCGTTTTTGATTTACAAATTTATAGTGAATAAATTTTTCAATAAAATGTTTATATTTAAATATAATTGCATCAGTCGCGTAAATACGCAGAATTTGAATTCCATAAATTTGGAGAGTCTTTGAATTTTTTTTAAATTCATTAAATTTGTTTTCGATAATCTCTTCTTCATTCATGGAAAGGCATAAACAAATGATCTTCAAGATGTTTCAGGTGAACCCAAGTGTAAATTTTTATTCTGTTACTTTTATCTGTCATCACTGCGTTGGGAACATAATGCTGTGTGTAAATAAGATGTGAGATGATTGTCAAATGTCTTAGGTGCTTGTAATTCTTCTTGAATTTCTGTTCATGTGAAGTGTTATGCAGTGAGTAATGGGCACGATTGTCTGATCATCTCCCGGCGATATTTTCTTTGACCAGATACAAAGAACAGAGCGCTCTTTGGTGGTGGTTAAGTGCCTGCTGACCAACTTTTAGTATCTTCATGTTATCCTAAGTGTTTTCAGTTACATTACGTTTGCTGCGGATTTATGCACGGACCTGCTTGGATTGTGGTTTGTCCCTACTTCTTACTTTTAGTCATAGAAAACTCATAGAAAGTGTAGAATCCGGTTATAAACGCCATATAATGCCATGCTGAGGTGAGTAGTAAGCTGAAAACATGAATGCACAGTACATGTATCCTACAGATACAGGCACATTTCTATATTTTATAAATTATAAGATACTAAAGATAAAAAATGCTAAAAAATATAAAATACTATTTTATACATTTTAGAAACTAGCAATAAAAAGAAAATATTTAGTAGACGACAGGATGAAATGTCGAAATGTCGTCTGGGAAGCCGCTATTATTCGTCAGTCTATTACAGTCTCCAGTCTTCGATCGAAGTGTCGATAAGCGTCAGAATGGAATCAGATTCAGCAATTGATGTTGAAGAGTGTGGTCTTCCACAAAGACAGTCGAGTGAAGGAAAAAGCAACCGAGAGACACGAGACACAGCATCTAAAATCTTTAGATATGATACTAATAGAGTAGAAGGGTACTAGAGCTTATGGCCCGATTCTGCACCTATATGCTGAAAGTTCACTGCATTTGTCAATATCATCTGCCAAGGCAGCTCATTACCCGATTTAGAACACAAACAATTGGATCCAAAAAAACGGCCAGAGTTGATTAGGCTATTTCTTACTACCTACCCCTTTTATACACAACTATGTCAAGCACTGCTTAACTTTCGGACAGAAAAAATCATCATTGCTTGGAGGGAAAATTAATAGAAAATAAAAACCGCATTAGTATTGTCATTCAAAATGCTACCCCTCAGTGCGGCATTTATCTTATCAATAAACTGGCATCGTATCAATACCGCACATGTGAAGTCCAAAGTGTACAGCTGAATGCTTCAGTTACTTAGTTTTTGATTATAGAATACCGCATTTGTCCAAAAGTCTGTAATTATACTGTATTCAATCGCTGCTCAAAATTTACAGAATTTAATAATTGAGTAGATAGGTATTATTATTACTTGACTGTCAAATGGCATGTCTTTATTTGTTGTATAGTAGAGTGACTGAGAGTATTGTGTGATCCTGTCACGTGTACAATTTCTCCAATATTTGATACTAATTCACACTCAGAGCTATGGAAGTCACGAAAATGCTATTCAATCCCTATGAATAATCGAAAAACAATTATTATTCACTTGGTTCAGTGTCGGCTTTGCAAAAAAATAGCAGCAAATATGGATGAATTTGCATCTTATAAATTACAATATCTAATTAAATTACATGTAACTAATTGCATATATTAATATCGAAGTTGTCACTGCAAAAGTTCTAGCGAATTTTGCATTTAATTCATTCCAGTTAGACGTGAGTTCTTAAGAAGTTGATTACAGCAACAACGGCCCAAGCATGGGACCAAGTAGCGAAATTTCTGGTAATAATATCATAAAATCATATTGTACTCACTAACAGCTATAAATTTCCAATTCCTCTTCACTTGCGATTCCAACATTTGCTTTCAGAGCTTAGACGACATATCTCCAGGCGACATCTTAATTCTCATTAAGATTTGCACTTCTATTTCAGAATGAGATAAAAAGACACACTTAATTGCTGACTCATAATGACTGAAATAATTAACACTTGAACACTTCATTAAAATAATGTACTTCTATCTTCATTATAACATAATAAGTTTCAAATAGGATTAATGAGCATTTCATTTATATTGAATGATCAAGAAAAGATTTCAGGAAGAATGTTCTTCCTCCTCATGGCCGATAAGCTTGTGTTTCATGGGATTCTGTCTGAGAACTTCACTGCATTTTGAATAATGCGGAAACTTCTCTCTAGCCATTGGCTTTCTATTTGTTGGAGATGCTTGCACATAAATTGATATGTTGTGATATTTGTTATGAAACTTTTTTTGATCATCATTGTTGATATCATGCCACATAATGCTTAAATGGTCACTGAGTCTATAAGATAGTGTGCGTGATTGTTTTGCGAACATGTAGATGATACATGACTTGTGCAGAGAGTGCTGCTTGTATTAATCAATGAATGTCACGTCATGAAAAGATTTAACTTTAAATAAATTGTTAGAATACTTAGCAGCGAAGTAAACGATTGTTGTTTTTCTTGTAATTTACAACGCAATGTTTGTTAAACAAACCTATTTCGCACAGATATCAAGTCTGAGACGAAACAGTTGGATAATCGTTTTATTTTTGGATTTGAAGAAGTAGTCAGGCTGTCTTATTAAAATGAGAAAAACTTTTTCAAAAGGTGAGAATAATCCCTGTTCAGGCTACCCATGATATTAAAATAGCTTGAGTTCCAAAGTCAGAATCCCTGAGCTTCTTTTTACCATGTTTTATATGTATTTTGATTGCTCATTTGATGATTTATGAAGAGCATTCATTACTTTATAAAGAGTTATACATTTTCAATTTTTGCCACGCTCAAATTCTTGCTTCATTTGTGTTTTCCATTTTCCACACCGATGAGACCTTGAAAAATAGAAAACAAATATTAACAGTACATTATTGCACAATACACAGTGTTATAGTTGCATAATCAATCAATAGATGTGCCATGTCTGAGTCTGATGTCGGCGGCAATCAAATGCTCCTGTCTCTCCATTCACTTCCGGATGATGTCGAGGAGCATCGTTCTGTCCGTGACACGTGACAGCCATCCAAGATAGGTCATACGCTGTCGACCAAGAGCTTTTCGCCCCTCCACCTTCCCGGTAAGCACCAGATGTTCCAGTTGCTTCTTGCGGAGCACGTGGCCGAGAAATCGAAGCTGCCTTGTGACGATGATCCGCATCAATTGTCTCGTTGTTCCTGGCCGCTGCAGCACTGTGTCATTCCGCACCTTCTTCGTCCAGCGCATGCGCATCATTCTTCGCAGAAACCACATTTCGGTCGCCTCCAGGAGATCCTGCATCGTTTGACTGATGGTCTAGCACTCACAGCGTATAGGAGAGTCAGCCACCCGTAGCACTTCAAGAGTCGAAGTCTTTTGTGGAAATGCTGATCGAGTGAGAGGTTAGAACGCTTTTCATCGCGTTGTAGGCCGTCTTTGCAATTCCAATGCGTCTGTGGATATCTATGTCACACTTTCCAGTCGATGCTACCATGCTGCCCAAATACTGAAATTGGCTGACCTGTCTAGTGATGCAAATGGAAAATTTTCTGGAAAATTTTGAAATTTATTTTTCGGTGATTGACGTTTTTTCCTTTGTTTTGGAGACTTATTATAGTCGTTTGAAAAGACTATGTAATATTCAAAGTCCGAAAACTTCTCTATCATCCCTGTATGTTAACTTTTGGTAGCAACTGCACCTTTTCCATGTCTATTTCAGATCTTTCCAAATGAATTTCAGACATTAGATGGATTTCACATTTCGCTAGCTGAATTTCAGATATCTGTCACAAGCTCAACTTCGAAAAGATCTTTAATTCAACTGGAGATCTCCAACTCATCTAGATCATATCTGAAATTCATTTGGGCAGATCTGAAATCGATTTGGAACTATCTGAACCATCTGAACTATAAGAAATGGAGGATGTGTATCCTCAACAAAGATATCGGACAATGCGCCAGAAGTTTGAAACTGTCATAGATATTCTTTTACTCATCACAGATATCTTTAGTTTCCAAATATCTCACGAGTTTGCAGTCTTTATATCTCCCAATTTGGTCGTGGAATGCTGCGCGAACTGTGTGCTTATAGAATCTGCACTGTACTTCACATGTTCATAAACACATGGAGAATCACTTATGATCAACGCTGTATAATAAAGCTTTATAACTTTGAGGCTAACAATTAGCAAACTCCAAAATAAAGTACATTATTTTTGCTCCAGATCTTTCACATTGCATGAAATTATACCCCTATTGTAAAGCAAAGATTCACGTTATCCCAAACGGTGTCTGTGTGATAATCAAAAATGCTAACAATTTATAGTACAAGCCACTGGTGGCAAAGGAATGTTCAAAAATCCGCGGACGGAATCGTATTGCTACGATCGCCTTAATCGAAATAATGATGAAATCAAGACTTTTAGACCCAATTTATTGGTGCGCAGCTGCCTCGGCAGTGGAAGCGTTCAAATTATAGGGCCTATCAAAAAAATCAAAACTTTCAACATTTTCCAAAATTTTCCATAATTTTCCAATTTTTTCCATAATTTTCCACGGAAAATTTTGATTCAAAATTTTCCGGAAAATTTTCATCACTAGACCTGTCTCAGCGAATCTCCCTTCACTTTGATGTTGCACGGCGGCGTGACAGGCTTCTTGGAGAAAACCATAACGAAAGATTTTCTCCTGTTGATGGTGAGCCCTTTTATTTCACTTTCTCCCACCTGTTTGTTCATCGTGTTCTGCAGCTTCTCTTCCGTGTCGGCGATGAGTGCAGTGTCATCGGCGTATCTCAGGTTATTGATGTTCACCTCGCCAATGATGAGACCTTTCAGATCTTTGATATGTGGCGCAGAACAGATCTGGTGACATGATGCACCATTGCCTCTCCGCGTTCAATGTTCTCATGCTCACTCAGCGCACAATCTATCCTCACAGCTGCCTGCTGGTCACAGTATAGATTCCTGATCAATTCGATGTCCTTCCGTCGATATTCAGTGTCTGCATCATTCCGATCAACGGTTCGTGCATGACCTTATCAAACGCATTCACATAATCGACGAAACAGGCGTGGATGTCTTGCTGTATTTCAATTTATCACTCCGTCAGCATCCTCAGAACGACGATGGCGTTCCGCGTACCCTTATCCGGAGTGACCCCGTACTGCTCTTCGCTGACTTCTCAAGTCGTTCTGCCACGGATGCGGTCAAGTAGGATCCGAAGGACAAGCTTCGTGAGGTGACTCATGAGGTTGATGGTTCTATGTTCCTCACATTCTGTTGCAGCCGGCTTTTTCGACTCCAAAATCGGCAGGAGCTTCGATCATTTCCATTGTGATCCCGTCCGGGCCGGTTGCTTTCGCTCTCGATAGACTCTGCATGGCTGGTGCGACTTCATTTTATAGTATCAGACTTCCTCCAGTCTTCTTAACATGAGGCCGTGGTTTTCTGTCGTCAACAAACAGTTCTTCTATGTACTCCTGCCATCGCTTCAGGATTTCATCTTTCTCCGTAATAATGGTACCGTTTTTCGCCTCAATACAACTGGAGGTTCCACTTTTCTGCCACCATATTACTATAATACGTTTATGCCGCCAAAAAAGGGTGGTTTCACTGATTTTCGTCTTTCCTACTTGCATCCATCTCATTTCACTAACTCCCAAGAGATTAATATTGACTTTGTCTGTGCATTTCCTGTATCGCATCCTGGATTTTCTCTTGCTGATATAGAGTTCTGACGTTCCATGTTGCTAGTTGGATTGACATTTTCTTTAAGCTTAACGCAGTAACTGTATGACGATCGGTGGTGGCCTACGTTGTCACCTGCCTCCTACCGGGCGAGGACCCGCGCGCATAAATAGACGCTGCAGACCCATTTATGCTGTTCATCCGGTTTCCGTTTTGTTGTACTGTCATGATTGCACACAAGGGGCATTGTGCGGCGGTGGCAGCCCCAGTTCCCTTCCGCCGTAGCTGCCGAAGCTGTAGAGGTCCACTTCTCGCAGTACATGAGCCAATATTGGAGTTTCCAACTTGCCTTCTGCTGTCCTGTATCTACCGTTGACCGACATTTTGGCTCCTCCGCCAGATGTTAATGTTGCTCCTGCACAACACTAGGATTTTTTCCATCAATATTGCCGCCGTTGATGAAACATGGATACCGTGAGTTTAATTGCGAGCAATTTAGACTCGTGTTTTGTCTGGCATTTTCTCCACTAGGGGCCTACTTCCTTACCTGGCTACCTGGGTTAACCGGTTTAATGAACCGTCGCCCGGCACTCGGCGTTGCTCTGGTGAGATAAGTCGGAACAGAGCCACCACGTGAAGGTTTCAGAGCTCCAGCCCCTGCTGCATAACAGTAGTCTGTAATGTATGATTTCATTTCAATTATGTGATCTTAACTTGTTACGTGACCAACTCTAAGCACTTTACGCGTGCATGTGCATGTAGTTGCAGCCAAAGCTTAGAAACCAATGATGGGCGTGCATACGGAAAAATATGCAGTTTATGCGATATGCCCACTATAGAAATCTGGCACTATTGTTGAAGGAATTGAACGGACAAGGCATTGAAAACAATATTTTGGCATAAATACACGTTGCTGTGATGCGTGCAGTGCCTAAAGAATGATAGGATGGCAATAGCAACCGCTTCCAGGCAACCTAGGACAATCGATCTAATGATTCAATGCCTCCGGCTTTCACGAGGTCGAAATGATATTTCAATGCGCCTTTCTCTTGCCACCACCATGAAAAATGGCTTGCCGGCTGGGAATCGAACCCAGTCTTCGAATTGCTAACGCGGCATGAAGATCACCAAGACCAGCAAAGCACACCCTCCATGATCGTGATCCATGATCCATGATGTTCATGGAGGGTGTGCTTCGCTGGTCTTGGTGAATTGAATCATTAGATAGGATGGCAACCTCGATCTTGATGCGATATTATCAAGTTGAAGCACCGGTGTATTTAGAAAGTACTTTGAAAAGATTCGTTATCGATCTCATTTCTCTTTAGATATACAGTGATCATAAAAAATGGACCACCTAAATTTTGTCAATTACAGATTCAAATTTGGCAGAGAAATGAAAATGAAGGTTGAAGTAAAATTTTCTTTGTTGTTAAGTAGCTCCATAGAGCCAGTTGGCCCTTAAAACATTCCATGGTACGCTCGCTGGTGGTTACTAATATTTTGCAACCTCACCAGAAAGTTCAATCACTTGTCGAATCCGGGATGCTTCTAATAAGGCGGTTGATTATTTCTTGATCTAAACTCTCCCACTTTTGCCTTAGCAAAGCTTCAAGTCGAGGAAGACCATCTCCAGCAAGAATTGATCGCCTCACATCGCGCTTCAGTGAATTCCAAGCATTTTCAATTGGATTAAGGTCTGGTGAGCAAGCGGGCCATTTCAAAGTTCGTATGCCGGCTTGAGCTGTGAATGAATTGGTTAACAACTCCTGTGACAAGTGGCATTGTTCACATTGTGGCAAGTTCCTTTGCAAAACATTCACATATCCATCGGAATTCATGTTACCCCCTTGGAAATGGAGTTCAGTTCGGCCATTCATTCATATCGCAGCCCAGATCAATAGTCTTCCACCTCCGTGATTCACAGGCGATGTCAAATTATCAGGAATTGCATCACCTGACTTCATCCAAACTGTCAAACGGCCTTCGCGACCTCTGAGACAGACAGAAGCTTCATCACTCCAAACAACTCGATTCCATTGAGAATGCCAGTGGCAATGCTGCATCGCCCACTTCAGCCTCAAACTCTTGTGGTTGGCGGTCAACTCGATCCCTGATGGTCTAATTTTGATAGAATAATTTACATTACACAGCATAATGTAAATGCAATAATTACGTAGCAGTGAATCTACAACTACATGTGCTACGTGTTTCAGTAATTTCATCAGCGAACAACTAAAGCAGGCGAAAACAAAACGTCATTTCCATGCTTTGAGTTATTTCCATGTAATGGCCTACTTACGCTATACTGTCTATTTTCATCTTAATATTTTCAGGAATTAGCTGTTCTTGGCGATAGACAGTGGCAAAAGGTTCTGTCATTTAACTTCAGAGATGCTGTAGAAATCGAAATGGATTTTGTCTAATGGGAATTCCGATGTGTTGGAATTCTGGGGACACCTGTGAAATGTAAGTTTTAAAGTGTATGAAAATCCTGCACTTTGTCCACAAGAAAAGTATAAATGTTATCTTTGACCATCTCACAATATTTCATTAGCTATTAATAATGCCATAGATTAATTATAAGTTTCAGAAAGCATGAAAACGTGACTTAGCATGCTGTGTATCTATTGATGTGTTATCAATGGCTACCAGCATAGGCTACTCATAAAGTTGCATGCAGAGATGATGCTTCCATCCAAGTTTTGATTATCTGGAGGCCTATTTACCAACCATAACTTTATCGAATATGGCTGCAGACAGTTACCGCTTCTTCTATCTACAGATCTCGTAATACTCATACATACAGCATTGGACAGAAAAATATTTACATTTTGCGATCTTCCAACATAACGCAGATGCACGAGCATGATGTAAACATTGAGTAAATGAATTTCACTCATTATGCACCATCGTGGACATGCAAAGAATCATTTTTTATCTGACAGTGAAAATTTTGTAATGGGAATTTCTACACCCTCTGAGACCAGAGGCCCCTTGGCCTATCTACCATACTTCTACTAATTCAATTAAAATCAAATAACACGTTGTCAAAATCATCATCACTGTCAAAAATGATGATTTTGCATGTGCATGAGCGGATGATATGTCCTCAGCACAAACAGTAAAATAAAAAATTATGGAATCGGGGTCCAATGGACCCCCTCACGTCTCTGATGATTAATACACAGGTTCCAGTGTATACTCGCGAATATAAGTTCGCGTGCAACTTCAGTGACACAAGTTACATCAGACCACATAGTGTTTAAATCAGATCCAAAGTCAGCTTCCGGCGCACAAGCTGTCATAAAAATCCACTTGGCATCCATCATTTGTTCTTTGTGTCAGAATAGTTTCGGGATAGCAATTTCAACCTCACAGAATACATAAAGTTGAATGATTTTGACTGTTATGTCGAGTCGAAGTAAAAGTTTCCTTTAAGATTTGGCAATGACTTTCTTTGGGATTTAAGATTTTATTTTCAAAGGCACGTATGGATAGGGAAAATTGCCAGAAGAGAATTTTCGTTTTAATCAAAAGCGATGTTGGATAGTGTTAATCCATTAGGTATCATTGTTAATTCGTATCGCGCATAGTCGAAAGTCGACAAAACTTCTCCGTGGATACATTCTGAATCGTTTACAAATTGTAGAAATATTTCGATAATTCAACATTTCATTGTCACTTTCGGAGTAAGGCGAGAATGAATATGTAAATTGGATTTACATTACCGGTATAGAAATTATCCTTTCCATAGATAAATTTCAGACTCTGTCTGAGGCGTTTTATCAAAGAATTTCCATCTACTTTATCTAATCTGCAATTTTTGTGGCATATATATGCTTCGAGAGAGAATACTTTGGTTTTGAAAATTTATTGTTTATCAAAGAAAACTGAGATAATTGATACATTTCATTTGCAATTTTTTCACATTGATGAATCAAGCACTGCAGTCAGATGGTATTAAATATTAAATGCAATACAATTGGGAGCGAGGAGCCAATTGATTCAAATTGCAACAGGAGCAATTAATCATTTACAAATATTTATTACCACAGCTTGAATGGTCAAGTTAAACTTTCAACTCTGATATTTCACTTTAACATAGGACTGGGTTGAATATCATTTACGCATGATAATTAGATTGACAATGAATTATTGAAACAAGTAAATGAAAAATCACATGTGCTTAGACAATTTTTGAGAGTTAGAGTAAAAGTATTATACCTATTTAATTACATTACCAGTCTTAAAGCTGATAACGCTTCAAGTCATGCATCAATGCTTTAAAGTTTCAAACAGATTTTAATTTCAAAAGAAGCACACTGGAACTGAGAGCTTCTATTTCAAATTAGCGGAGCAGAATACCTGGAAATTGTCTAAAGTCACCGCAGATTTCTTGTTATTTGTCTATAGAAAACGAAACTGTTGACTTCTTAGATTCAACCA
This sequence comes from Prostheceraeus crozeri, assembly GCA_907163375.1. Lineage (NCBI taxonomy): Eukaryota > Metazoa > Platyhelminthes > Polycladida > Euryleptidae > Prostheceraeus > Prostheceraeus crozeri. The sequence goes on from CAJQUW010015129.1 coordinate 284,451, forward strand.
ACCTTCTCATCTATAAAACAGATTTTTAATCGCTTATTGACTGAAAGAGCTCTGCAACAGACATTATCTTGAGATTAATCAGTGAACAATCAAGTTATGCTCTTTTACATGTAGAAGTCCAATCTACAGAACGCATTTGCAAGATAAGGAAACAAACGCAAAATGATGCCAAGAAATTTAATAGAAAACTATAGAAGCACAAAATAAAACTCCATTATCCCTAAGAAATTGACGGGAGACTGTGGACCGTTTCTTACTGAAATCGATGTCAAGACATCAGAAAAATCAATTTTAGCCATTTGAACAATGTTGAACGACAGTAGTCTGATTTTTTGAGTTCAGTCTTCTTTGTAAACAAATACTACAATGCATGTACATTACTTATTTTAAACGGCATTTCGACTCACATTTTTTGGGATTCGATCCCAAAACGACAAAAAATTGTAACCAACGGAAAGAGGAGATGAATACGATTTTAATGGCAGCACTCTCAACCTCATACTATACCTAGAATACCTTCAGATTGCATTTTGTAAAAGAATATTTCGAAAAACTTTAGCTTTGAAAATAATTCATGCATTTAATGTCTATGTCATTGAGCACGATGCTGTCATTAGAAGACTGTTTGACAAAGTTTCCTGCTGCAGAAAACTTCTGATGGCTCATTTGATTGAAGATTAATTGATTAATTGCGTGTTGTAGAATCATTTAACATCCTCAAAATTTCAATTTTTCCTCACCCAAAATTATGCATAGTGTGGCCACAACTTCTATAGTCTTTCATCTCCAAAACGGCTGTAGAGATCTAAAGTTCATCAAGAACTGCAGTGAAAGCTGTGTAGCAATCTGTCTTTGGTGTCGAACCAGTGCCTCTTCGCGACTTTAGGCACAGGTGTGGCACAAAAGTGCTTATTCCTTTCTTGTTATAGATATACACACTTCGACTAAGCCACCACAACTTATTTTTGTATAAGCCAGCATTACTTGCAACTCTTGATTTAGACCAGGGCTTCTTAACCTTTTCCACATCATTCCCCTAAACCCACCGTCTAGCCTTTCATTCCCCACCAGTAAAATATTCGATTTTTATTTAGTTTTCTGATAATAAAGCTCAAACCGACACATTACAAAATTGTAGCAGAAGACGAAATTCAACGAAGCACTTTCACCTGTATATTCTCAACAAGTTCATTAATCAATTTATTGGGAAAATGAAAACAAGCAAAAAATGCAACACTATGCAGTTTAATGAGATATCTGCATTTGTTTTGCCTTGACGAGTGCCTAAAAGAATGATAGCACGAGTATGTCTCTAAGAATTCAGAAAAGCATAAAGAAGAGTCTATTATTAGAAGTTCACAGGAGACCCTATCATCATCTTGTATAGTCACGTTATATTATTGAGATGAATAGATATATTTTTAGTTGATGGAAACAAATGCACACAGTTCCCTTACATGGCAACTCCGCCTTTCCGCACAGGTTAAGAGCCACTGATATAGACTGACTCAGAACTTTAGTATGCAATGGTTCATTCAGACTGCAGGTCAATATCGATAGCATTGATTCATGTCGAGCTTTATGAAGATCAGTCAGTCCGTATGATCACACGTGAAAGCAGTAGATTCTCATCTACGGTCTTCAAACATGATGCACATACGGTACAAGCATGTTAAGATCATTAAAAGCGAGAATTTCACACACACAATGCAGATACAGACACGCATAAAATCATCTAGCATTTGACAGTGAAAAGGAAAAAATTGATAATTCCACACGTTATGAGACCTGTGGGAGGTCCAATGGAACAATGTAGCTTCTATACCTCTTAATTCAGCTGAAATGAAATATCGCATACAGAATCAGCATGAAAGCTGATGGGTATGAAGACAGATATATCATCAATCAAAAATTGAAGTGGACCCTACCCACAGAGATAGATGGCCTTGTCTGAGTGTTTGGGTCTTGATATGACTCTATTCAGCAATGATTGTCACAGTCAGAACCAGTCTCGAGGGGCAAGAAGATCAATTTTCCATTGAACTTAATGCAAATTCAAGACTGAATTCTGAGAAATCAGAAGACTGACACCATATAAAACGCACACCGTCAGTAAATTTAGATCGGGAAGAGTCGAGCAGTGTGAATGATATTTTCATTTGACGAATTTATCACGGAGCAAAAAAGTAAGCTTACTTTCTTTTCACTTGGCAGACTTGTCTGCAATCTGACCGTTGAGGTTCGTGTGTTAGCTGATACGAGCTACCTCTGCAATGCGTGCGCTTGGCCAATCACACAAGTCAAACATAAAACGAATATATTTGTCAATCTCTATCACTTGCTACCATTGCATACAATGACTGGGATATGATTATGTCCGCTTTAGACTAACCTACACGCTAATGAATCTATCTCTACGGTCACCGCATTCAGGTCTCTGCGGGTAGAGAGTTAGACATTAGAAGTTTGATGCACGCTTACTGCAGGTAGAGATTAACAAACTAGGCGCAGTGTTATTGACACGCGAGGTCGTCAACAAGAGGCGGATTTGGTACATAGAGACACTAAAAAAGTTTGCAACAGCTATCAGCTTTTGCCGTGTTCACTCACCGGCATTGACTCGTTTCGAATCGAAAATGATGTCGAACTTTCGCGCCAAGATTTGCACATCTATTGTTCTCAATGGTTAAAGTGTGCTATTTGTGATTTATGTTAACATCACTCATTTTGTTGTATATAAGCCGATGTTTTCCTTCAATAAAGCGCGAACGTGTGAAAGTAGTAAACTCGTTTTATTACTTAGAACCTCAGAGTGGGAAACAATATATTTGCTTATTATCTCAGAGTGGACTAAAGCAAGGTTATAAGCCTCATTATTCTCTAGTATCATGAAACTTGTCAGGATGGCATATGCATAGCTCTCATGTGAATATTGACAGCAAAATCACTTTGCATTTAATACAATGCGATGATGTATGATGCGTAGAGGAGATGAGCAGTCAAAAGGAGTTAAGTAATCAAGTGAAGAGACAAATATCTTTTTCACCGAAAACTTCAAACTGCTTCCTTTTGGATTTACATGTATTTCCGCTGATTCTGTCTGCGGGAAAGGAATTGAATAGAACTCGATCAACATGCAGATTCACAGTAGCCAGCATGAACATCATTCTGTGAAAGTTTCATTTTCGGTCTCGTTCCTTCAGAAACTCGTCACTGACGCCCGTACTATCCACAGAACAACCAAAATCTTATCTGGTTCGACCAATACATGTGCATTCGACAATTCAATACTCTTGGTATCATAAATTGGAATATCAGAAGATGTCTACTAAAACGCCTTAATTGCAGCTGTCAATTTTATCGAGGGAGTGAATTATTTGATTTAGGAAATACTTGTGCAGTGTCAATCTTTCTTCCTTCTCTATCACAATGAGAAAACCAAATATCATCGTCTCCATTACGCTGTTTCCCATCCATATCGATAATGTGTCATTCATATTTTCATCATCATATTAGCTTTGTGACATTTACTTTAACTATATATTGATCACAGCATTTTTGTCTCATGCTCGAGTTCTAAATATGTGTCAAGGCAAGATAGAGCATGAGGATATTTGCTATCTCGTGCTTGTAATGCTTGTTAGAAGGAGCTTCGGTTCCCTACGTCTCAAAGGCTATATTTATAAAATAAAATAAAATTCAAAAATATAAATGAACCTTGTTTAAACTCGGAAGCACATTAGTCACGGAGCCTGTCTTCCATGTGGCTGAGTTGTCATTTATCCGCTGGCATTCCTTTTGTGCTTAGTGTCTAGCAGGAATGCAGAGTGTACCTATTTTAAAAGTCTTAGATTTGATCCGACCAAGGTCTTCCGGACGCAGTGCGAACGAACACTCCATCACAAGCCATAGCCCCGGTTAATGCTGAGTACATGGTTTAAGAAATACTTTTGCATTAGTGGTTGAATTGCACTCCCACATGTTTTGGGTCAGCCTGCTTATCTTGAGCCGCTCGGTTCGTTATGAATACTACTGCGATTCGATATGCTGTAAGTTCTTTTTCACCTTCAAAGTAGACTTCTCTGAATATTCCGGTTGTATAAATTGTAAATTTTGTAAAACTGAATTGGATTTTTGTCACAAGCCAATAATAGACGGCCGTAGTGTTTACTTTTGTGATTAAAGATAACACATCGACAAGGATAGTAGAATTTAGAGCAAAATCGCTTCGGCATTAGGCGTCAATAAGTATTTATTTCCAAAATACTTGGAAAACCAACATACATTTGTGACAATAGTCAACATCACACTGAAATTTAGGACAAAAATCATAAATTAGATACTGTTATACAGGAAGTTCTAAGAATCGATTGAAGTGCAACGACAAGAAATTGCACCACTGTTGTGCTATTGAGGCAATGTGAGCTTCACATATTGATCAAAGGGCTGACTCGACAGACCACGTAATCCATTGCTTCTTGTAACAATGTTCATAGTAATAATAGTTTTCTTCAGAAAGCTTACAACGAGCAAAAACAAGGAACAATTATTCATTCTGTTCTCTTTCCTTAGTTGGAATTGTTTCATCGATAGACTGCACACGTTCAGTCAACTTTATAATAAGCATGGCTATGGAAGATGTTGAAAATGCAGATTCATGCAATGACAGGTCTAACTTCAGTAACTTATTAATTGATGATTTACGACGACAGATATTGTCTACTGGATATGTCTGGGACTGTTTTGGGGTAACATAGAGAGGTGAGGCAATATCTCTGGGTAATTAACATCTTTATTTTAAAAGAATTTATAATTTAGTCTAAGGCAGTGGTTTTCAACCAGGGACTCGTGGCCTTAGACAATTTTCTGGGGCCACGAGAGGACCTCGGAATATAGTATGTAAGGCCTACATAGCAAGTATGTTTTGTTTTGTACTTAATCAGTTGATCAATCAACTTATTTCACGCTCGTGAAACACATCTGTATCCACGCCGACGTAAAATAAGTGAGGAAATTGCGTGAATATCATTGGACAAGAAAACAACAAGAGCTATATTTCACATGTGTGTGCGTTTAGAGAAGAGAATTTAGTTCTAATCAAAAATAAATATAGAAATCGCCTTGATGTTCGAAATGATATCCGTATATCTACTTCAAGCACAAAACCAAATATCAAAAAGGTGTGACGGGACAAGAACAGAAATCCCATTGAATGTTTTGGTGTTATTTTGTGTGTGTGTGATTGTTCTGTCATATTTAACTCAGATTATTGTTCATAATGATTTGCTTTTATTAGAAGCGGATATTTGATTTGTTTCGCCTGCCACTTATAAATTCAGTGAAAAAAGGAGAAAAAAGTCGAATAGATTTACACTATTGTTTCAAAATTCAAGTCTCTTCAAAATATAGTGCTTAAATATACATTAATGTAAATCAACTTAGAAATGAAAAGAGAGCATCTGTTGTAAAATAAAGATTGAATATTGACATGGGGCGTATCAAGGAAATAATGAAGGCATACAATTTGATAGTACCGTAACAAAGAAATTGAAAGTAGAAATAATTAGCTATCAAATCAAGTAGCCTATAGAACAAGGGGCCACAGTAAAATGATTAACTTGGAAGGGGCCATGGAACATAAAGGGTTGAGAACCACTGGTCTAAGGTTTTATTGTAAACGGTTCTTAATTAACAAGAACATTTCAAAGGGTTCTCGTGAGACATCGTTTGAAGCCCTTTTTAACAGAGATATGTAAGTAATATCGTATTATTTTAGATTATGATAGTGACTGCTTTTCATTGGCGTGATTTGTACAGAACCTAGCTGAACGTGTGAATATGTTCACATAGGTTTCAACATCACGCATTTGTTGAAGTTTTAGCATTTTAAGACTCGACCCGGTTCCGTTACTTTCCGAAAATATCATCATTAAGTCGTGGACTACACGTCTGTCTGTCTTGGTATTCGCACGAAAGAGGGATTCAAGTATTAATGAAAACTCATGGCATGCATGTCTACAGCAAGCTGAGGGCTTCAACCATAGACGTGATTGTTGTCTCAGTATGTCAAATATCAAAAGGTCTATTTCTCAAACTCCTTCACTCGCATTCCTCGTTGTACCGTCAGTATGGCCTAGTGAAAAAGGTGCGAGCTTGTCTACACCGCAGACTTCGGTTCGAATCCTGGGTTGGGCGAGTATGTTGCTGAGATATAATAGCACTAATGAAATATGTGCACATGAGGATCTCGTGAAAATGGTAAAATTTGTAATAGGAAGCGACAATGTAATCCTGTAAGGGGAGAACATAGAAATTATTGCACTATAGTGCATTCGGGTGAATTTGATTAAATCAATATGTCATTCAGTATACTGCTCAAAACGCATGAAATCAAATATGTGCCACATGAAAGCGTGATATATCAAGCTGACTGTGAAACATGCCATCAGATATCGACCAATCTCAACGTTTGGAGAATTCAGAGTAAATGATCATGTGCTTCTAGATTCCTCAAGTTCAGCATGAATCTCACAGGCATAAGATTGTGATAGTCCTGATCATTAATGTTACATAATCTATCTGCATGTATGTCAACGACTGAACCCTTGTAGGTGGAAGAATTTATCTTCGATGGCAAAAACCGAGGGATATCTTGCTCTTTCCAACCCTTTTCCTTCGCGTTTGAAAAAATCCTCGTATGTCATAATGAATCGACTGAGATGAAGATTTACTCTATGCTTGAACCTGTTTTTGCACATTGTGTGAAATGGGCATGCATTTCAAATTGAATTGATTTTTTGAACGTTGAATGTTTTCAAGTATTTATTTGCATTCTTTCAATTTCCAAAAACATGTATTTGTATTTGCACTTCTGCATTCAGAAAGAAATACTGTAATGATAATAATTAGCTTTATCAAATAAGACGAAGTATACATTTTTGATACTAGAAATGCAGAACTAGCCTAATTTAGTATTGAGCCATATGCACTTTCTGATCACTAAACGATATGCGATGACAACATCATATAGGCCTACTATAAAATGATCTGTACATCATCTCACCAGATATTGTCATTCGAGATCTCTGAGGAACTGTGCAAATATATTATTTGCAATATTTCTAGGTTATAGATCGCAATCCTGAATTCCGCATAAAAATAGTTGGATGAAGCCGTGATTGAAAATATAAATAGAAGTCTGCTACAAATATTCCCCGCGAAAGTTTTCATAATTAAAATCTCTTAGAGAAGAGTCACGATTGTGTCTCAAATGAAGTTATCTTTCGTCTTTGACAGTAATAATTTTTTAGGTTTTCATTCCATGGATGAACTGTACGAGAAATATAAGTATTAAAAACTTCACATCTACATGGTGCACCGATTGAAAGCACTGGACCCCAATTTTGTGGATAAATATCATTATTTTTGAAAGGAAATTCTAAAATTGCTCTTTACTTATATAATTCAATGACTTACACTGCGCAGAAATTGAGTCTCTCATTTATTGACGACTGATGGAATAAAAAGAGTTAAACTTTATCAATTATTCGATATGAAAGTTATTCTTGTTGAAGAATACTGCGTCTATCCGCGACAGTTTTCGTGATGATAGGGGTTGGTAGTGCCTTCAGCAAGTGATAAAAACATGCCTCAGAAACATTTGTCATAAGCATGTTTAAAGCACGATAGTAGAAACATCGAACTTTTGAAAACCAAGATCGGGACCCTACTACACAGCTCTACTTCGCACCTGATCTCACCCTTCGGTATACCCATGGGACTGATATATTAAACATTTTAACCATTTTAACCATATTTACGTCTGCGCTCAGGCGTGTCAACTTTTGTGCTCTGATGCTTTAACATCGATCTTCTGCAATCCGAAAATTAAATTCGCATTTGCATGTTGCATTTGCGGAGTCATTGGGAATTCGTTAAAACTGCTAGGAGTGGGATTCGATTCCACGAGGACTCTTGTCCATTGGAACTTAAGTCCAACGCCTTAACCGCTCGGCCATCCTAGCAATAAACACTTGATACAGTTTACAAGAACTGATACTCTTTATATTAAAACTGTTATTGAGGCATTGTTTGTATGTTCGTTCATTTAATGTGTTGTAAGGTATAGAAGGAATCATTATCGGCTCTTTCAAATAAAGTTCGTTGTAATTTCTAACACATTCTACTGTAGACTGCATGATGCAAATAACTAATGTTTTTATTGATACACAACAATAAGAAGACCATTTCAAAGATACGAACAGCCGTCTGAACTGTTAATGTCTGGCCAACATACTCTTTGGATTTTGGTTATCCATATAGCAAGCATATTAAGGACGCACCCTAATGATCACTTGAGTCATAGAAATCTCATTCCTTCTACCATGACAATAGCAATTGAACACAGAATTAGACAGATCGTCTCTTCTTCCGTTTGACTAGAAAGGAAAGCATTGGAACATGCAACGATAATGAGATGACACAATCTGCTGACATAATACCATAGCAATCGAACAATTAGCAGCCAGTTCAACGAGAAACACGCCAAATTGTGCGAAGTTCCAGTGACTGTATAAGCGTATCACACAGCAAAGAGACACAGTCGATGTCAAGTTCTACAGAGAAGTTTGTGAACGTTTTTTCGTTAGCAATGATTGGAAGGCCCATCATTATCGAGAAAACTTATTCGCAATGATCTGAATTCTTCAACTCTTAAGGAATCGTGGCGATTGGAACATTTTGAAGGAATTCACAGCAATCCGCAAGCGACGCACGACTATTTTTCCTATCTCTGCAATGTATTGAAAATTTCTTTTTGCCCACTTAGTAAGTTTCTGCATGTGCTATTGTTTTGAATCAGTTTGCATTTCTAGCAAAGTGAAAATCTTAAACAATGTAATTCTGTGACCGCAAGACAATAATCCATGCTGTCTCATGTTACACTTAATTGATTCTTCCTAAGATCTATCACCATTCAACGAGTATCCTGTATTCATTCAAGTGTGTAACTAAATAGACCATCAACAAACGGCGCATTGCCATTAGTCCGACTAATTTAAACAAAACCAAGAAGTCAGTTATCTAGCATTGCGATGTAACCATTCAGTTTATATGCGACTGCCAATCACTGATTGACTTTACAATTTTTCGGGAATAAAAATCAATTTTGAATAATGCTCAATGAAATATGCATGAAATAGCGGCTACGGCCTGTTGTGGCAGAAGCGCAAGATATGAAAACATGGTTGATCAGAAAACCAATCTGCCAAAACACAGTATATTTCACACTAAAACATGCGGCTACCTCCAGTCGCCATCCGCATTTTTTAATAATAACTTAACAACCTTCTTTAGCACAATTATTTATTCTGCGGCTTGCACTTTTAAACTGGTAGACATCTACAAAGTCAGTTTCTTAAAATAATCGCTTCGTTACCCAAATTTTAAAGTTTTGTTTCTTCATCATACTTGATTGCCTGTTTTCGAATTTTATTCTCTTGTGTCGTTAGTATGGGATCAAAAACGTATCCTTTTGCTTTCAAGGGTCTTACTATTGTAGATCTCTCGTCAAGATAAATGGAATCGTACTTGAAGGCAGATAAATGCTTCCATGTCATTAGTGCTTATCGCTATAGGCTATTGTTTCACTGAATGGTAACAAACAGAGCAGACGTTCGTTGTAATGGGATTATGGCTAGAATTTATTATGTAAATTATAATCTCAGATTTTCATGAAGCTTGTTCACTCACCTGTGTTTTGCTTTATGAAATGAAGAATAAAGACGCAGACTTTGGGAGTCATTCGGTTTAAAATCTGTGAAAACAGTTTATGCGCAATTCAAGTAATGTTCTTATATAATGCGACGCAACATAAAATAGATAATGTTAGGTAGAAACCAATATACCGGTACTTGTTTCAATTATATCGAAAATTCGAGATGAGTTTGGTAACTATGTTTCTATTTGCTGAATTTGATAATCAAAAGCTCAATAATGGATATATTTTACGAGCATCATTTGCAACCACCGTACAGTAACAAAGACTAAATGTCACTGTTTCAATTTGTTACGCTTTATGCTTTACATCCACAACTTGTGCATCTATGGCATGAACGAACATTTATAACAGAAGCAGTTTTTCCTTTTAGATATTTTCTTGAACGCAGCTGACATATTTGTTATTCATTTTGAGCAATTTTTCCTACTTCGATGAGACTTTCATACATCTGCTCTTACTTCATTATGGAAAACCTTTCATGAAGAACAAAACATGCCTCAATACATCATACCATTATTTCTGTAGACCAGTGGTTTACATACGTCGACACCCTTATTTGCAAAAATCGGTGATTTGCTTAAGTATGGTTGGCCTGATCCATCTGAGCATGTGCTTTTGAGGTTTGGTGCTCTTTTACATTTCTTCCACCACCCCTGTTTTATAAGAAAATCAAATTGCATGCATAATTTTCGGAAGTTTCAAGCAGATGTCCTGGTTCCATCTTGGTCATTAGGACAGTCAGCCGCATTGGCCATTATTGTGGTGCACCCGCTCAGCCCAAAGATAAATGATGGAGCGAGCACCACAGAGGAATGCCTTAATTAAAGTGGCTGAAGAGGGGAGGCACCAAACAAACGATGAGAAATGCCATCAGCTCGGTTGGCAGTGCATTCCGTTAGCCGTGACAGTATACAGTGTGTGGGGAGATGAAGCGATGGTGGCACTTCAACGGATAGCAGACCGAAAAGCCCTTCAATAAAATGCGAACCACATTGCCATTCACAGAGAGATGCACCAACAGCTCAGCATCTACTGTATCTTGCTAGGTCCAATGCAAGGGCTCTGTTAACCGCAGCTATCCGAAACAATTTTGCTTGTTTTCTTTTCACTTATCTACAGGGTTAAGGTCTTTCTTAATCATTATTTTAGGTATGTCAAGTAAACAGGCAAAGTTGCATTCTTCTCCAAAACATGTTAACCAATTAGAAGCACTACCAATATGGCCGCCGTCATGGTTGAGTAGGACAATGGTATTGGTAATACTATTGGTGGTCCATTCAAAATGTTGCATGTGTATTCAGGAAAAAAAAGAAATTTGTGATCTGCTGAGATATTTAATATACTTCCCGCTATGATTAAGTTGTAGCAATCGATGTATTCTCGACGCTATCACAAACCCTTTCGGCGGTTTGATGTTAAAGTGCAGACACAATCGATGTGACAATTTCCATAAATTTCACACGTCGAGTCAGAAATTGATTTGATGAATTGCAGCTTAGCAATTGTTTTCCAACTCCTCGGCAAATCAATGTGAATATGAAAGACTTAGAGATTCGTAGCTTTGATATTTGTACGTCTGAAATGTGTGAGGTTGGATGGATTTTCATCAACTGAGCGTTATTAACGGCGCATTTGCTGTCAAAAAAAGAATCGATAACATCCATCATCTCTGCGTACATTGTCAAGTTCGAGCAGTCACTGTCGCAAATAAGAGAACAAATTATATATCTGGAGTTGATAGTTCTTTCAGCTGTTTCATGTGAAAGTTTTTTCAGCATTTGTATGGAACTGGCGTTAACGTCCCTGTGTGTTCACCTACTTCTCATGCGAATGCTAGAGCTTGAAAGTTAGATGTCTATGCTGCAAGAAGCTGTATGAATCAAGCAAGACATCCACAGTCAAATTTGTAATAAGTGGAGGAGATTGAATTTCCTTTCAAGTTTGCTGAACTATCTTGACACTTTCTCGCAATATTTTTCTATCTACGTAATTAGTATAATGTGTTATTTTACTTACTAGTTTAGTCTAAACAGTAGTATCAGATGCAAGAGAATTGGGGAAAAGTTAGGCGCTAAGATCTACTTTGATGAAAGATCAATTTTGGTGACACACAAGCATGATTAGAACATTGACCCATCACATACAGCAAGCATGTCATTGACAAATCCCACAATATTTTACTCAAAAAAATGCGACCTTCAACCCCAACAGACTGATGGAGACGTTTAATGAAGCTTCTCATCGTACGTCTTACCTTGTCAAGAGGAATCTTGACGCTATCTTCTATTTCTATTCTGCAGCGAAGAATATTGTGGTTTGGATAAAAAAATCCTGATGACTTTTTCCGAAAGGAAGCACAGAGTAATAAATCTCGTGGTATAGAGGTTCGACATTGTTTTACGTCACTCAAGTGGTCCTCGTCATCCGATCTATATCTTCTTGAAGGGGGGGTTGCGGGGTTCGTAGTCGACCAAATTATAAAAATTGGCCTTGTAACCACAGACCTGTGATTCATTTTTCCATTTTTTGCATGATAGATCTTCATAATCCATTGCAAGCGATCCTGTACAGAGTGATATTTCAGCATGCTTTCAGACGACTCTACAGGCGATTTTGTGATTTCATCTCTATGAGTCGGCCATGTCATTGTTTTTCATAAATTGATGATCGCTTGGAATGAAATATCATTCATGTTATCAAGACATCAATCTCATTCTTTAAAGTATCCATTTGTTTACCAGTTTATCAAGAATTTTCAGTTCTATTCGGCAGAGACTTTTCGTGTCTTATTGTCCACACTAATCTCTGCAGTTACAATCATTTCAGATACAATTCATTGATGCGATGATATAATGTTTCAGAGATAGGAAAAATAGTCGTGCGTCTCTTGAGGATTGCTGTGAATTCGTTCAAAATGCTCCGATCGCCACGACTTCTTCAGAATCGAAGAATTCAGTTATCAACGGGATCACACAGTAAAGAAACATTAATAGTCGATGTCAAGTTCTCCAGAGAAGTTTGTGAACGTTTTTTTCGTGCGCCTCCTATCCCTTTTAATAATGTTCGGAAGAACCAACATTATCGAGAAAACTTTCGCGCAATGATCTGAATTCTTCGAATCTGAAGGAATCGTGGCGATCGGAGCATTTTGAAGGAATTCACAGCGATCTGCAACCGATGACAGACAATTTTTTCTATCTCTGCAAGGCATTGAGAATTTCTTCCTACTCACTAAAGTGAGTTTCTGCATCTGCCACTGGAAACAATAGAACGTCGTGGACATCCGTTATCATGACAACGGCACCTGAACGATGGCGGCCTCCAATGGTTTACACGGAGAAAGTACCGCCAGCTTATCAATGCTCTTTGCAAATATTCATGGCTATTTTCATAGAAATCCGACTGTAGGTTAGTGAGACTAGAATGGATAACGGCCATTTGTTGATGGTCATGTCAGTCTCTCATTTAGGTACCGATCAATGTCAATATTGCTAGATCTTCAGAAGAATCAAATTACTGAAACACGCAACAGTAACATATTCTGATCGTAGGGCGAATACTTTCAAATGACGCTGATGAGCTGACGATGTCTAACAATTGTCAAACAGTGGAGGCTGCCATTAATTTGGCACCGTTGTCATAACAACGCCTGTCCATGATGCACTATTGCTTTCAGTGTTAATGTTCACTCTAGTCCTATATTGTCATAAAGCGTCAGATTTCTGTGGTTATTTTCACATCGTCTTAAGCATAAAACCATGTTGATAAAATAACTTGCAATAGTTCGCCTTTCAGCTACAATGTAACTGCGGCATATTTCAGTAACTTGATTCTTCTAAGTAGAAATAATTTTGAAAAAAGCCTTTTTAATTTTTTTAAGAAACTCCAGTCTTCTGTGTAGAAGCACCAATCGGTGCCTAACTGAGCTGCTGAAATGATCCCATCAGCAAACCATTGTTCTCCATTCTTGCTTCACTAACTGCAACAAAGAGAAAAGTCGGCAAGCCGATTTTCGTCTCTAAAGCTATAGGCAGTCGTCCGATTACCTTCATGTTTCAAATATAAACTATTCCTAACATGATAAGTGATTAAATTATTCATGTGTCACATTCAAATGAAGGGCAACGGACGACTGCCTAAAAGTTAGAGTGAAAAATCTACTTGAAAAGCAGAGGAAAGAAGCTATTTGAGACGATTGGCCATCCTTCATCGATAAGCGAGCGTACACTGTAAATCACAAAGTCCTATTTAAGCTCTAATGTGAGTACTGAATGAATGTGTACTAAAATTACCGAACTTAAATTCACAGAAATACTAAAATACTTGCTCAGTATGATGCAATATCAATAGTAATGACTCACTTAAAGGGAAGGACATAAAAGCGTATGCAATAGCGATGCATTGCATTGTCATAACATCACTTATCACACTTCACAGCGGCTTCTCCAATATCAGTGCTCCGTGTTGGCTTCCTCGATGAGCTTTGATTCTACTGCTAGTATAGGAGCCATTCTCTCCGACTGCGCTTTGAGTCCTGGCAACGTTTGCCATCCTCCCCGACTACGCTTTGAGCCCTGACAACGTTTGCCATCCTCTCCGGCTCTGATTTGAGTTCTGTCAACGTTTACACTCTTAACCGACTGCGCTTTTAGTCTTGTGCATATTTCATTGATCCAAATGCATTTGTATTTAACCCTTAACTAGTGTGGTGAAAATTCCTACGTTACTAGTGTGGTGGGGTAATATTTTCCTTGACCATTTAATCGCTTCAAGATTTGTTTATTATCAAACGAGTTCGTTGTTGTTTGCATTATTACTTAATTTTAGCAAAACCAATAATGTATACATGCATTTATAACTTTTGGTCAAAAATTATGAGTAGTATGCATCTCCTATGAGACCAATTTAATACGTAGAATATAAAAATCGCAACACGCCATGTTATTTGGAAAACTTTATTTGAAAATTGTACACATTAGACCAAATGTACGGACGTAGTAGTAAGAAAGAAGCATAATAAATGCTGGGTCCAGCAATGGTCAATCAAAAGAGGACATATATGAAAACGAGGAGTTGTCAACGATAGCATTGATCGCAGATCACATTCTGGTGGTCTTTGCAAACAAACTTGTTGCACCGATTGCAGGTCGCTCTTGTCTTTCTGTCTCTATTTCTGGGACACATGAGGCAGCGACCACTCGCACCAACATCTCGTTGTGATGATGCATTCCGCTCGGCAACATCAGGGGCATCTATTCCGGTGACTCGATGAATAAGTGAATGAAGTTCTCTCGGAATAGTCTTGGAGGCCTGGCGAGTAGTGAGATGTTGCTGAGCTAGGTTCCTTCCCAACTCCAGTAGAAACTTCCTCCGACACAGTGCTGTTGCATTATTGGATTTGTAGAGAACAAACGCATTTATTCCAGCAGTATTCAAAACAGCGTAAAAAATAACCATTGGCCATCGTCTCGTTCGTCTGGCAACACTGTACGTCGCTACCAATTGGTCATGGGTGTCAACCCCTCCTTTGGTGCTGTTGTAAAATGTAATTATTTCTGGTTTTCTTTTTTCTCCACTTTCAAGATTGATTGTCGCGTCGTGGTGCATGGATGAAATGGCAGTTACAACTTTGTTTGATTTCGCTTTGTAAGACAAAATAGTCAAATCATCCGTGAAGCCAAACATGGTGGAATACAATTCACGTTGCTGCGTTCTTATGAATTCCTGAGGAACTTCTTTTCGGTTCTTTCTAATCGTGCCAACCAAGGTCAGGCGGTGATTCCGCTTCAAGGAAAGCGCCAACGGAACACTCGTGTACCAATTATCAGTCGTAATATTTCTACCGGAGCCGGATACAGGCTGAATTAGCCGCATAACCACAGCTGCAGGAGAATGATCAACAGGATTTCGGCCACCCTGTGCGCCAAGGTAAATTTCCATGTTCAGCGCGTAGAACGTGGTGGAATCGGTCATGCAATATGCTTTTATACCATAACTCTTTGGTTTTGCTGAGCCAAAATATACACGAAACGAGCATCTCCCGCGAAAGGGTAGAACTGATTCATCGATAGTGAGAACTTCTGATGGGGAGTAACTTGATCTACAGTTCGCCACAAATTTCTCAAAAAGGTCCCTTATTGCTGTCATTTTGTCATTTTCGCGTCGCCACGCTCGATCAGTTCTCGAATCAAATCGTAAAACGCGGCTCAAGAAGAGAAATCGTTGACAAGACATAATGGCACGGATCAAATCACATCCTGTACCATCTGACGCCCAAATGTCTTCAAACGATAAATGATTTGAGCGAAGAACACCTGTGATGTACAAGCAACCGATGTATGCCTGAATCTCTTCCTTTTCAGTAAAGCGACAATTGCTTTTTTGAGCAAATTGTGGTTGTAGCGAGGCAATATATTCGTTGGTATATAGAACAATAAGGTCAATCATTGAGTCATCAAAGATACAATTGAATGCCTCTTGAAACGTCATTCCCCGTCTGCGTGCTGCACCCGTTGGCCCGGAAGCTTGAGTCAAAATGTCGTGGCTGCGAGTTCGTCCAGTACGTGGGGGCCTTCGATTCCAAACGAAATGTGGTTCTCCTTTTCCGAGAAACGTGGAAGGGGAACCGTCATCTTCATCCTCATCACTTGAGGCAGATGACTCGACAGACTGCTCAGACTCGGAGTCATGATCGTCATGCTCCGAACAGTCCTGCTCCGATTCATCCGATGTGTCGTTTGCGTTCGGTTCAGAAGGCTCGTTGTCTTCCCTCCAATTGTCAATCAAAGCTAACACCTGCGCTGTAGTTAGATGGCGGCGAGTAGACATGTCTTCTTCTCGTAAGTACGTGCGACCAAAGTCAAATAGAATAATGAAAGAGGTGACAAATCAGACGGAGAATTTGTTGAGAACTAATCACTGACGTCACATGCAGCTACTGCTGCATTCATTGCGCGACTTCATTCACAAGCGCTTTTGATTGATGCACCCCTATTCATAAAAAGGTATTGTGAGATAAGCGCACGCTCATTCATGCACACATACTCGGCTGCACACTGGCATACGCGCCAAGCAGTTTGCACTGTTGATACTGTAGACGTTAGTAGACAACACACTAACACACTCTATCTCTACCCATGAATGAAACAGCAGCCGAAATCGAACATTGTCAAAAGGTGGTCTAATAATAGACAAAAGAAGTCACAGATTATCAGGTTCCATACATAACTTTTAATACAGTAAAGCTGATGAATAATATGCTTGGGGTAACATTTTACCCCACCACACCAGTTAAGGGTTAATTGCCAAAGTATTTCTTAGATGGATGTGCACATGGGATATGGCGGGTTAGACATGCCGTATGCCATTTTTCGATTTAGTGGAGGTGCTTGTTTCATGCAACTCATTAAATGAGGACCAAAATGAGCAAGAATTCAGTACTGTGCTTTCGAACCAGAGTTGAATCCTTCTTCTCGGCTTCTATCTCACTTGCTTTACAGCAACTGCTTGTTATGCCCTATACTCAATCTTCTTTTCTCTCCTTCGCCCTCTCCGCAATTTCTCATCATCATTTCAAATGTTTGGGTCGCCATTCTTCATTGGAAGGGATGGATCGAAAATGTTCGATATATTTCGTGAGAGCGTGAGGAAGCCTGTCATCATCAGGGAGAATATATTGCAGAAAGTAGACCAAGAACACGTTGAAATTTCGAACGCTATTATCTAACAAGCAACTTGTCACTTACTACTAAAATACAAGTAATAGGCAGAAACAAATATTAGATGAAAGAGAAAAGAAACAGGACAAGAAAACATGCAGCACGCCGAAATTTCATCTGCCCCTTTCGGAAGTAGGCTTTTCACAGTCACAACTGTTACACTTTTAGACTCTCAAAGCAGCTATTGAGGTCTGAAATTCATCAATTACTGCGGTGAAAACTTGAGTAGCCGTCTTTTTTCGGTGTCTAATTATGAATATAACGATAGCTTTCGTACAACTACCAGTCACGCGCGATCATGTAAGAAAACAAAATTCTCGCACTTATTTCCGCGCATGATATGCCATCATACACATACACAAAACAACTCTTCATCTAATGATAGAAAAGTTTATAAAGGATTTTTACACCCTCAAAGGCCTGAGGGGTCCAATGAACCGCTTAGTCTATCTAACCCGACACTGCAAGCTGTATACACGGTTAACAGCTAAAATGACCGCTAAACTTAGCAGAAAGATCACAGAAAAGATCCACAAATATCTGTTGACCATGATGACGTCACCGTTTGGTGATTGATGATGTAACAGTTGAAATCCGCTAATATCATACAAACAGGGTCTGTTTCATTGACATTTTTAGTCCAGGCTGTAAAAACAATGAAACTGACTTTAGCTGCAAATTTTGACGTAGCTTGCTGTTTACAATCTGCAGTGTACTCCCACTGATTCAATTGAAACGAAATATCACGAATTGTCAAAATGATGATTTTACATGGGCATGACCGGTTGATATAGGAATATCTTCAATCAAAATTGCGAAGTAGAAAAACATGGCTCGGTGTCCCACCGGACCCCCCTCGGGTCTCTGTGGGCAGTCATTAAACTTTTCAGATCAGCTGAGACTAAGCACACAATACTGCTCACGCTTATCCATAAAAGGATGCCGTGAGGCGCAAACTAATAACTTTTATGTTTCTTTCAGCAGCAGAGTGGAAAAAAATCTCAGCTGCGTCACTTCTGTTAAACCAAATATTTCAGTTGTTTCGATCAAGCGTAGACGCGTAATTGTGATTCCATTGTACTTTTGTACGCAATTGTACATGTAGGTCTACTCATATGGTGCAGGTACTACAGCTTGGAGAGGCATTTATTGAATGATTAACCTCAGTGGAAATGAATTACTTTATAAAGAAGCTTACAGATACGGAAGAAAGTATACTTACATGCATTGACAAAGCTGAGTCCTAAATTTAAGATTTTAAGTTACTTTTTCGCGATTGTCATGTCACAATTACGTGACAGTGGGAGAACATATCACAATCATCACGATTAGTTTCAAAACATAAAAATGTCCATAATACTATTCAGGTAAAAATTAAAACTTGATTTAGTGAATTTTGATTGAATTCTTATAAATGATTCATTCCGCTTGATATTTAATAAGGCTCACACTGAGTAGATATCAAAATCTGCAGTATAGCTTTTTTAAGTAGCTTTTTAAGAATGCACTGTCCACCATAGCCGGTATGATCAATATGTATTAAAGTTTGCTAAACGCCTTTCCGCATAAAAATATAATTCATAACAGCCGACTCGGGACGTTTTGAATCTCTTTGTCAACCGATTTCTGACTTATGAACATTCATAGAAGAAACATATGCAGCATATTTTGATTGAATACAAGCATCAATCTTTATTGCACTCAAGTGGTCTCAGTGGCTATCGGGCATCTCAAGTATCCATTTGATCTTTGCATTCAATCAAAACAGTAATCGGCTGACAAAGATATTCAAACAGCTGATACTTGGCTGCTCTGAATTATATTTTTTATCCGGAAAGGCGTTAGGTACACATTGATACATATAGTTTATCATTTGCGAGTACACTACAGTATGTGTAGCTCATCCTATAGCAGACCTACAAGGTTACAATATTACTACGACTGTGCTCCACTACAGCAACGCACGGCTCAGCTTAATTTGAATATTTCCAAAACCCACGCTCGTCTGGACGTGTCGTGAATCTCTTCTCTTACGCATATTTCTTCCTGAATCTATAGTCACATAAAAGCCCGATAATAAATGTTTCCAGATTGTCGTTAATTTATATCCCAAAAATTAATGAATAAAATTAATAATTAGTAAATTAAATAACTATTGGTTGAACTTCTATTTTGTTTTTTTTCGTGACATTTTTATGTTTTTGTGGTTGGAAAAATGAACCGCATTCACTTTTTGACTTCATAATCTTTTATAATTTCAAATTTCTTATTATTTCATACTACTTTTAGACTTCATGGCAATCCTAGGAAGTAGGCTTGTTAGTCCATGTTTTTGAGTCTCAGAATCAAAATTTATTAACTATTAACGATTACGGGCGACAATTATTACAGAAATCATAAGGAAATGACAATGTGCACGTGTTTATTTGCCTGGATTGTGGTAGTCACAGGATCGGCAAGTTCACTAGGTCATCTAGTGTCACCTAATCACTTGTAGAAGGTGAGAAAGTCAGCACATTGACCAGGTTTGATTCAGATTGGCAAACAAAAGCTAATTTTAAAACTCCGAGTAGTTTCGGTGCGCTTCGCGCATCATCTTCAAAGAACATACTACCAGATTATCTGAAGATGGTGCGCGGAGGGCACCGAAAGTACTCGGAGCTTTAAAATTAGCTTTTGTTTGCCAACATCGGGCTCAGGGATTATCTCCGAAGCAAATAATGACTATGACCAATGCCTTGATTTTAACAATCTATTCGTTCGCATATGAAAATCAATAGCCCATGGTTTTGATTTCTAGTTTGATTATCTTTATATCAAATTATCAGTGTTGAGGCTGATGTGACGTCTGCATGCTTCCAAGGTGGGTTCTTAAACACATCCAAACCAATCAATTGGATCCAACCAACCATCTTCGTGATCTGTAAATTACACAATGAGCTAATAGAACCCTATAGGAGCGAATCGCGGAATTTCATCGTTTCTCTAGGATCATGGAGAGTAAAAAATACAATTCAAAATGCATAACATCGATAACTAAATTTATGAAGATATGTTGATGGTATTGACTGGACGAGTATTAAATTATTTTCAGTTTTGTATTAATTAATCAACAAATAAATTTCATTTGCTGATTACAAGCTTGCTTTCATAATTAGAGAGGAGCCGAATGGATATTTCTGAATATAATATACCGGCATTTATCGTTTAACATTCAAGAGTCTATTATGAACTAAGATATGACGAAAATTTAATCGAAATTCCTTTGTGTGAATAGAAAGATTAAATATACTACAGTCAGTAGTGTGTGTAAAATAGTTAATGACTGCCGTCGAAGTTTCACGTAATATATCTACTGCGTAACATGCCCACACGTAAAAATACATATACCCATTACTTTGGGCATGTCTACAAGCTTCAGAAGGGAGTTTTGTCCATGTTGAGAGATGTGAGCTAGACTTAATAATCATTAGGATAGCATAAAGTGCTAGTGCTATGGGTCTCCTGGATATAGAACAGAAATATGTCCTCAGAGTTGAGCGATTTACATGTAAGCACAAAAATTTCCTGAAAGCCCTGTTAGTAAGCTCGGAATGGCCAAAACTAACTACTGTATCTAGAATGGCTGAGCAGTTGAAAGACTTGGGATATTCGTATAGAAATTTTGATAGGCCATTGCTGATCTTGTGGTTTCTACGTTTGCTAAAGAGAATTGTCGATTAATTGTTTCTTCATTTTTTTAAACAACATTTCACCACCGTGAAATGTTCCGTGACAGTTGCGGCCAATTTGAATAAATCGAAGTTATTAATTTTAAAAACAGTTTCCCTCATTCGAACACTCTGACTATTCAGACTGCATCGATAAAGACCCTTGTCTATTGTCTAAAGAATCAATTTGTTGCTCGACTGTTGATATTTGTTTTCACACCTTCTTGCTACCTAATGAGGAAGAGCTCAAGTTCAAAAGAAAGTTATTGCAAAGCAATTCAAGTTTTGAGTTCTCACCAGTGACTTTTCTGTGTTAGACACAATTTCAATGAGTCGATCCTTCGTTAGGCAGCAAAAAGCGAGTATTGTATTCGAATACAGAAGAACTTAGTAGTTCACAACTCAAACGTGACATTGATAACTGAAATTTGACATTTTGTTCAAACAAATAAATGGACTTTGAACTTGAGAACTAGATTTTGAGTCATCAAAATTTTTGAATATGATTTCCTTCATGCATTTAATGAACTCATGGCTGGCTGGCTACTTATGCGATGACGATATTGGCAGTCAGACATGCCATAAATAATTATACAGGAATATATTTTATTTCATAATTGATCATTAGAGACAGAATATGTCAGTGGAAATATTTATCAACTTATATTGACATATTAACAAGTAAAGATTAGACATAGATTTACCACAAAAGAAATGTTTCTATATGATTATATTACTTAGGACAGAGAGACAAGTTTTGATAACAGTGGGTCGCAGGTTCGAGTCCCACCAGAAGAATATCACTGGCGTGAAAATTTGATCTAGCGTTTCTTCTATTTCATTCTTTATAAATTACATTATGTGATATGGCTTCAGATGGACATCCATTCCTCGCTACTGGTCTTCATATCGGCAGCCACACGTGCTACGAAGTATTTATTCATTGAATGTAGTTGCTATGCAAACTGATGGCAACTTGATCCTGTTAATCAAAGGCTGTAACCTCGAGTGAAATTTGGAAGCTTAAGACATCTATGTTGAGTGCAAAAATATCTATGGTAGCTTCTATCTTTTAGTGCATAGAAGTTGTCCGATATCTCTTTTGAAATGTTGAGACAGGGAAATTTCCAGTCTTGTAATTTTCATCGTCTGCATGTAAGCGGCTGGAACTCAATAGGTCGGTGTAAACAAATCCAGATAACCTTGGGTCGTAGGTTCGGGTCGTTCTAGGCTCAATTTTTGCATGACAAGTTTTAACATTGTAATTTCAGAATTCTAAACTTTTCTTCAATTTCTTTTAATTCAGTGTTTCTTTATTTCATGGATTGCAATGTTTCATAGACCCTATATTGTAGTAGAATTTGGAGTAAACGTACAATATCCAACATATTAAATGACAATCTCGTAATCACCGCACAGTTGATTAATTCAAAGACTAGGACTGCGGTGAATAGAGAGGAAGTCAAGGAATCAGCTTAGACTTTCTTTTAAGTCTTTAATATCGATTGAAATGTGGCTAAAACTTGTGTTACTTTATTGACGAGTTCAATATTTCGTGGGTTGTATGAACGAAATCTGAAGCTCATTGCAAATTGAAAATTGAATGAAAATTTTCAAGTAATGATGATATGAATTGAGATATAGTCGGGTAAAAGAGCGCTTATTTATCAATACAATGAATTCTCACTCTCTCCAATTTTAATCGTAAGAGTCTTATATGTCAGTATTGTTGAAACTTTCCTATCGTACGAATTAGACTTTTAAAAATGGTGCTTCTCAAGTGTATCGCCATATAGCCTAAATTAAAGAAACAAACTTCATGTTCAATTTTTACAGCAAATCGCCTTTATTTTAGATCGATCTCTATTACTGCGTAAAGTATGCAAGATGGACCACACTTCGATATCCCCGTCTTCAACGTAAACTAAGTGGACCACCTAGTTCTACACAGCGTTCACCTAGTTTCTATCCACCGTTGAAGGCGGGGACGCCGAAGCACAATCCATCATGAATATTTTGCTGCAAACGGTCGACCTATATAATGAAGGGGCGCTTGCTTTTTGCTATAAATATTAACTTTTATCTCCCCTGGTTTGGTCAACCATGGTGCACTAAACTTCAAATTGATTGAAGTGACACGAGTGTAATAATATTATTGATAAGGACTACCGCGACATACAGTGTAACTTCATGTACCTATTGCTGAAACGAATTCTTTAGCTTTGCATGTCTTGATGATCCGCTCGTGCTGTATTTTTGTTTCTTCGTCAGTATCTCCATCACTTTAGTCTCTAAACATCCTCAACAGGCTCTAACTTTTGAACTTCAGCATTGATAATAAAATCATTCTTATTTCCAATTTTGCATAATGGTTATTTAAAATAGTCGAGTGCATCTCAATGCCATGTACAAGTATAGTGGCATGGTGCACCAATGGTTAACTGCTTGTTGGTTGATAATAAGATCGTTCTTAATAAAGGCAATTTTGCGCAGTAGCTTTTTAAAATTGTCTCGGGTAGCGCCATATGTTGCAAGAATGGTTCATATGGTTGCAAAACCCAATTCACTTCTATGTCTCTTCTCTGCTGCTTCAAAGGAGGCACGATCACTGGAAATGTCGAACTAGACATCCGGGAAGATATTTTGGCTATACAGAAAACGCTGATGCACGTATTAGAGATATTAAAAATTCTCTTTCTATGCCATATCTTGCATAGGATCCTGAAAGGCGAAAGACAATCATAGATTTTTGCCAGCAAGCGGATGAAATACAGACGAGGCGAATCTTCGCGATAGCAGATCAAAAGAACGCGTCACTGTAGCATCATTGGATTGATTATGAATAAAGACATTATGGGATGCTGAGTCATGAAGGCAAAAAACTTAGCGGTTTTAGGTCAAAATATCAATATACATGTAATCAATCACGAAAACCATAGAAAATTAAAGATACGAGTATGTTCTGACGAGCAAAACAGATACCTCAATGAATTCAACAGCATTCTTCAGCTTAATGACTACCCAACCAATTTCTTGAATATTAAGCTTGATAACTGCCCTTGTTGAAAAAGAAATATCAAGCACTATTACATGACCACTTCCAATTTTTCTAACTCTGTCAACAAGAAGCTCAACAGACTTTTTCATAAGGTCGATTTACCTGCTCGCATATTTCGCCATTCTTGCATATTAGGCAATGCTCCACAAAAGTCACTTTCGAGCATGGAGATTGCGGTCTGTCGAGTTGTAAAATAGATAACAAAGAGATAATGCCATCTAAAAATGATAAGTTATAAAATAATTCGTGCAACATATTCTAAATTTTGTGTCGGCAGTGCTGCCCTATTTACATGTGCGAATACAGTAACATCTAATACGAAGAAGTCAAGCATCCATGAGCCTATACAAATTTGCTTATCAAATAAGGTGCGTCCTCTAAAAATTCCTCTCCATGTGCACCATGGTTTCTTCCCCCAAAACAGTTAGCGCTTCAGTGAGGCCATCTATATAAAATCATTAACACATACTCTGAATAACAGAGATGCAAACTGTGAGCTCCATGCTCCATGGATCTACATTTTGTACATGTTTGACTTTGGAATTTTTGCATTATCCTTTTTGGTGAACAGGCCGTCATGCCGTCGAAAATTTATATAAAATTACTTTTCACAAGCAAGACCTTTATCAACATTCTTAATTGTTTCTCGCTCATGTCTGCTTGTCTTTCAGAATTTGAGAATATAATTGGCCTCTTTCCGACATGATTCCTTGAATTGTTCGGTGTTTGAGAAATAAAGTCTCAAACGTTCTGTGTTTTCGTCATTTATCAAACGACGAATCTCATCGTATCTGTGACAGCCTGTCCTGTTGAAGCACCTTTCTTTTGATAAAATCTCTTCACCGAGCTTTCTATCTCTCAACTGTCCGTACTTGAGATAACGCTGGACACTCACCTGTGCACATCGGTAGCTGCAATCTTGTCTTTCACCAATCTCTTTCATATCCATCAAGGACACTGCGCTTCATGACACGAGCAAAGCATCAATATCTCATCTTTGTCTGCTTCCTACCGCGGAGGCGACGAAGTGATGAAAAAAGTGCCCGTCTAGCACACATCGGTATCAACTTATCATAGTCCAACGATTCACGCAAGTGTGGGTCGTAATTGCCCCACAGTAGCTCCGTGTTAATTGAATTAGGGGTTTCGCATGTCCAGGCTGATGGTCCGTGGCCGCAGTGTCATGAGGGCAGGCTCGCACTATCAGCATTCATGACAGGCAGACACAGGAGGACTAATTCGATAGCGGGTGGGAGAAGATCAAATTATTGCATCTGATAGCGTCGCCCAGCGTCACATGAACCTGTAGAGGCGGCAAACATGGCCCGCCTGTCACCCCTTCCGCTCTATCTACACTGCTTGCGGCCTAGCGCTATGAGAGACTTGGTGAGTGAAAATTTGAAACTACTAATTGGAGTCTATCGACAAGTATTTTGATCCAACGCCGACACTTACGTCCATGTCTGTCTCCAGGGCCAGCAAGGTGCATGATTTGTTACTGCCACGATTGGGAGATATGGCATATCTGTAGGGGGCAACAGATAGTCGGCAGCGTTGGGAGGAAGGTGTCGACATGGTAAAAAGAATGATGGAGGCAGAGGGCATGATCGGGTGCACGCAACAGGCGATGGGTCGTGATCCGTCCGTCTAGCGAGAGAAAAGAACATACCGACAAACATGCGAATTGAAAAACAAAAACAATGCATCCTCACAAGATAGTTAATTTTGAAAAGTAAATCAGTCGATGAATCGTATTCAGATGGAAGGTTTATTTATGTAGTACTCGCACTGGTGACAAAAACAAGAAGAAACATAATTGTGTTGATACAACATAATTGTGTTGATACCTACAACAGAGAGATTGTTGTAAAGCAAAGAATCATAAGACATATTTAAACAAATGATGTATACCTATGGAAAGCATCTTGCAATTTTATTTTGCAGTCGAATAAATAGATTTTCTATTTTCTATTCTAGAAGTAGTTATATCATGTGCTTAAAATCGCTTTCTCTTCACAGTTGCTGTGTTTAAGATAAAATAAAAAATGAATCAATTTTACTGAGGAAATTGAAATAAAAACATTTTCCTGTAGGAGGCCCTCTACAGAGTTTTGTACATGTTTTAACCGTCACCTGTATATATCAATGTGTCTTGAGTTAGTATCACAGTTTCTGCTTGTCATAGACTAAGATTTTCCGTAGAATAGATTTATTATTTGGAATATCTTAAGTCGAAATTTTATTTCTCAGTTACTAGATTATTTCCCTGATGACGGTAGCATGTTCCTACACAAAGGCCTTGGGCATGAATTCACTATAAGTTCATTATGAAAAGTGGTTGCTTTCTTTTATCACATGCTACAGAAATTGAAATAATGCAGTAAAATATGTGACATTGCTCATTTAGGGTGCACCAAACCTACAAACGTTGCAACAGAAATAACCGGTGCACCGCCCACAGAGTAATAAACAGGCCCGTAACCAGATCTGATCTACAGGGGGGCATGGCCCCAAAGGAGAGAAAGTTGATGTGAACATCATCAACCATGAGAAGACTACAATCTTGAATGAATAATATCTGCATTTGTAGTTTAAATGATTGTTGTTATTTAAGTTAATTAATTATGTAGTGAAAAACTCTGATGAATGATGATGCAAATTCCTGCATATATTGCGTTAACCTTTTCTTACAATGATCAACTATCGCATATACTTATACATGAAATTACAAATTGTATAATTATTAGAAAAGCCATTATGAATATGATGTAGCCTAATTTTGTTTGAATTGTGTTGATTACATGCATATCAGACGATTTAAGACTGCATGAAGCCTTTTTCTATGATAATAAGTTTGAGTATTAAATCACTATATGATCTTGCAGTACATGATCACTTCACGAAGAGAACATCAATTCAGAAAATCCAATCATTTTTCTATTGGTAACGTATTTCTACATTAGATGCTCAACACTCGCTAGATAGTTGCTTCTCTCCTACAACTGATCTGTGCCGACAAATAATTCCGTTCTCGCCAGCCATCAATCAATTCCCCCTCCAATCTGTTCTCACTTCCGACGATTTGATTGATTCGTTTTACTAATTGTATATTTATCATATAGATAACTATTTTAACAGAGGGGGCACAAAAGTTAACATGGGGCCTCCCCCAACCCCTCCCCCCGTGGCTACGGTCTTGGTAATAAATCTGAGCTGATATTTCATGGAGCTTTGTTTTTGGATGTATTATGAATCTAGGCCTATCATAAAATTCTATATCACTATGGCATTTTTCGTGCCATATTTGAAGTATTACTTAACTAAGTGCAAGCAGTACTTAATATTCATTCGAGAGTCTCCTGACACTATTTAAATTAACTACAGAGCCGATCATAAAAAACGGATCACCTAAATTTCAATGAATTTCAATCGATTCTCATGCCTTCAATCGCATCGTTCAACAACGTGTCATACATCATTTGAGAGCTTGCATTCTCAGCTTTAAAATGAGCCAGGATAGACTTGCATCCATTATTGGATTTGCTGAGCAGTGCTCAAGATATGAAAATCACTAAATTTATAAATCGCTATTTTTCAAAATGAAAACATTTGAGTATGATAATGAATCAGGCACAGAGAAAACTAGCATTTTCTGAGCTTTCTTTTGATATACTGGTCATCAAAATCGATGAACTAATAAAAATTTAGTGATGTCGTGAAGTTATCACAAAATTATGACCTTTTTGGTTGAAAATGTTATGTTCTCACCTTTTCATCAAAAGTGTTCATGTTTGGTATCTTCAGAATCCTTGCGATATAAGGAGTGCGAATATGCAAGTTATATTCATATAAGTTCAATAAATTCTTTTTCAAACTTCTTCAAAATTTTCTCATTTCCGCAAAAAAACAAGTTTCATCAGCTGATATGCAATTTAACAAAAAACGCGATATCTTTCAGGATTCTGCGGTACTTAACAATACTTATGTCGTTGTCGCGCACCTATCATCTCAGCTACAGCTGTCATTTCATGAGGACTGGACCTATGCGTGACAAATTGAGCCGTGTCATCAACATAACTAACATCAAGATAAAGTAAATCTGTGACGAACAATTCAAGGTGCCGTTGATACTCCCCTTGCGGCCTAAGGGCCTGTCCTGCTCTTGTCCTCTTCACGTTGACAATTTCTGTGTGAAAACAGAAGCCAACGACAAATAAGAGTTGAAGAAGAGGATAAGGAAGTGAAAACTCCAGGGTTCCTGCTGCCGCTAAAGACCAACGGAGAAATCCCAACTGTCGCTATTCTTTATGCATTGACTCCCTGTTGTCTAATTACTTTCCCGCCCACTTGAGTCGCTTTCTCCTTGTTCCCGTGGTCAATTTGAGAATGCCTATTGAGAAGACAGACTGGTGGTATATGGCAAAGACACTGTCCCGTCTTCTAGATTGCGTCACGTCGAGTTCACGCCTCATCTCCTGCAACCATGCCGAATCCACTGCGATATCGTTTCTTAAACTATATGGAAAATGATTGCAGTAGTGATGTTACATACAGATAAGAGATGAAATAATGACTGCAGATTCTTTCACACGCAAT
Organism: Prostheceraeus crozeri; assembly: GCA_907163375.1. Lineage (NCBI taxonomy): Eukaryota > Metazoa > Platyhelminthes > Polycladida > Euryleptidae > Prostheceraeus > Prostheceraeus crozeri. The sequence goes on from CAJQUW010015129.1 coordinate 313,311, forward strand.
CTTGAAAGTCGAACAAAGAGATCCAGCGTTGAATATATTTCATAATTGCGTCAGCATGGTGCAAGCGCGACATACTAGGTTGAGAATAGTTTAAACGTCACAAGTAGTCTGTCGCTAAGGCTAGTGATGTACGCTGTGGGATTTCATTGAGAGACAAATGAGAAAGCAGTGATGCAACTAGGGCTGTATAAAGGATAACGGAAGTGACAAGTAGCTGGCAAAAGGAAGAGCAACAGGTTAGACTCAATGAAGATGAAGATATCAAGGAAATACTTTGGCTTTTAATTCTTAAGTAGTTGAAAGCAAAGCATTGTCGTTCTTGTGATTAGAGGATGGTTTGTGATGCTTAACTTATCCTAATTTTAGCGACTGTTTTCATGTTTTCTTTGAAGTGAATTTAAGAAAACAGAGGCGGAGCTCCAGTCCAACAGATACATTCTAAAATAATATCAACGTAGCAAAACATTTTTCTAACATGGGCAGATCAAAAGACAAAAACAGATAATGTGATCAATATAGTTAAAGAGAAACATGCTGAAGAGAAAATCATGGATGTCTGAAATTATGTCGTGTATTATTTGTAGACATCGACTTGAACGGATTAATATCATTAGAAATATGATATGTTAAATAATAAGTGGAATAATAATATGTTTTTAAGCATGTGGATCAGCTGCGTTCCTCGATACAAAAATAAACAGGAGAGCAAACTTGTACCTGAACAGAAATTCGTGTCATTCAAAGTCGACTTGGCACGGTATTGTGTCGATTGCATAAGAGCCATGTACTGCATAATATGCAAAAGATCCAGACGTATTTGAATACGTCCAAGGAAAATCTTGACACAGAGCTACAAGACCTCATGAGACATTCATCCACAATGAATTCCTAGAAGCTGAAGCTGATAGAATTTTTACAATTGAAGAACACAAAAACAAAAGAGAAACACGAAGTAAACCAAACCCTGATTGCATTCTTCCATATGTACTAAAGTTAAACCAATCAATCAAAAGCATTTTAACGAAATTCGATCAAACAAGAGGTTACAAAAACTATTCGAACTTTGAAGCAAGTACTTAATGAATGAAGAAAAGACCTGAGCAAGCTAAGCAGCATGGAGTGATTTGAAAGCTTGGGTTTGGCGGATGTGACTGGAAATACGTCGGAGAGTCAAGTAGATCAATGGAAAAAGAGCGAAATAGGAGAAATACAAGAAATTCTGATACACATTCAGAAATACAACTCCATGCAGTGCCGATTTCTGTCAGAAAGACAGCAAATTTTGCAATTATACGATGTTTGAACTTGCCAAACGTTGATCCTATGTAAGATGATGAACGACGTCTTCATATGGCTATGCTAGCTAGAGGGGGCAGATAGAAATTTGTTTGGGAGTAAGATTGACTTAGAAATTTAATAGAGCTGCCATTAATTAGTAATGATCAGTGCTACGTTGTAATCAGGCAGTATACAATCATGTCATTAACAAAGACCAAAACTTAATTGGAATTCAAAGAAAGTCATCGAAAAAGAAAGCAATTACAAATGTAGAACGGTAAAGAAGGCGACATGGAGCAGAGTAGAAAAATCATTGACTATCAGCGTGGCCAGTAAAGAGGGAGCGATCTCGTCTGCATCGCGGATTTCGGTTCAATTCATGGGTCAGGCGAGCGTGGTCGGGGAATCAAGGGTGTTGGTGTCTGTTATTGACTTAATAGTTGTCTCTCTGTATATCTATGGATACTCAAGAAGACGATATTTATGGAAGAATTTACAGTTAATCTTTATGAAGTTTGTATCATTAAAATTTGGAATTACGGAGCAAGCACACATTGTAGGGGTATAGTAATATTTACAATGCCGACATTGCGACTTCCCAACGTGCAACTTTACGTTGAGCCCGCTCCTGAAATCTTCTCATAAAATTCTTATTCACTGATACAGAATGTTCACCAAAAACTGGAGAGGCGCATATTAATGTAGACAAAATCAAAGCATTGAAAACTTCTAACAATTTTTGTTATGGAACAATTGGTTTCAGATTCTACGCAATTAGCAGATTTAATTAATTGTTCCATGTAAGTACACCATTACAGTCAGGATTGTTTTTTCCAAAGCGATTTGAATACCCGAGCAAGGCGAAATGGAAATATTTATGAGGCATTTCACGATCATCTGTTGGCATTTACTGGGGCTCAATATTTTTTGCTGTACTAAATTTTTGGATATCCATATTATTTGGTCTAAATATGAGTAATAGGCCTACTGAGTAGGTGAGCTAGCGCAATTGACACAAAGAAGCTTCTCCTTTAGACTTTGAAGTTTTATAGCATTTGAAATCACGATATAAAATGAATGTCGATAATGGATACTTGTGTAATCGTATAGAGGCAAGCTTCTCAATCATGTCATCAGAAATCCTCTCGTGTATTACAGATGAAGTCTTGGAGGAATGTTTTAAGCATACACCACAGAATAACATGGATTCAAGGAGGAAAGAAGATCAAATAGTCCACACCGATTTTGTGAGATTCACATAACAGAATAGGCTGAAATTATTTGTGAACATAAAAGGAAATACCACCATCAACTTGATTGAAACGATCGAAGTAAATTATCGGGAATATTACATTTGAAGGAATTTTTTGTGGAGTAAGGTTGTCAACAAGAATTAGATGCTCGTCAAACATGCAGAAAATAGAGCGTGTATTTAGAAGGACAAGGGATGGATGGATAATGATCTGAAGATAAAATCACATTTGAAAAATCACATTGCGATATCTACATCAGCGTCACGCATATCACGACATTGGTCTTCGCTGTTCAAAAATACATGAATATGAATGCATCCCTGAATACCAGCTTTTTAATACATGTATATGCTGAAGGTCAGTTTATTTGTTGTGATACTTTTCATGTGCCTTAAGTTGTGCTTTCTAAAATCAACATTAATCGACTATAATTGGTACAATAACTAAAGCGATGTCAGTAGCTTGTTGAGAAATTGCATTTAATGAATGCGGAAGGAAATCAACTTCATGTTCTAATTCCGCATCTCGTACTCAAAGTTTATCTAATGTCTTCAGTGTTCTCCACGTGCGACATAGCAATCATCAATTCTATGTGTAGTCGATTAAGTGATAAAATAAGCAAATTAAAATTCTTTCATAAATAATTTAATGGTAGGAAGATGAAAATCTCCTCTATCTATGAGACATTTTCAATGTGAAATATTTAGAAAATATATAAATAGCACTTATTTGACGCTAGAAGGATTTTGTACGGAATTCACACCAATAATATCCAACCGCGCTCATGTATCAAAGATGAAAGGGTAAGAGCAGACTTGAAAGTAGACCGGCCTGAAAATCCTTTCCACTGACTTTTGAAGATGTGAAAGTCAATATATCAGAGTATTATTATTGGGAAATTTCTTGATACAAATTCCATGACGCTGACGCTAATAATGTGAATACGCACATTCCGGTTAGATTCTAACACACATGCGGTCGAATCACAAGAAACAAAACAGTCTTCAATGTGACCAGCAGGAATAAGATGAGAAAATTCTGCAAATCATAAAGTATGGAATTCGAATATTTTTTTCTAGTTGAATAGAATGCATAGTGTAAAGTGGTCTACAAAAAAAGTATGTATTCCTGCCTTATACATCGGATACATGGGCATAGTTCCACAACACATAATTTGGGGCACACCACTACTATTATGGTTGATATATTTCTGATAAAGCAGAACAACGTATCTGGACTCTCTCAATAAACGTTTATTGGTCGATCGCAAAATAAGTTGCAGTTAAAAAAGACAGGGCCTTCAGCGTCCAACGCCTTCTATCAGTGGAAGTAAAGTACCGAACATCAGCCTATATATTTATAAGCCTTCACACAGGCTGCAGTTTAGCACTTTACTTCGAGCGATAGAATGCACTGGACGCTGAAGGCCTTGTCTTTTTTTAACTGTAACTTATTTTGTGATCGACCAATAAACATTTATCGAGAGAGTCCTGATACTTTGTTCTGCCTTAAACACTTTGAAAACATGGCTAACCTCTCTCGCCGCTTGGTCAACTACGTCTTTTCTGTGAACGATGTCTAATATTAATTATTATCAAATTGATAACGAATATAGTACACTGCATAAGCTTGCAATTCAGTCTCTCTATTCAAGTTTCTAATAACGTCCAAAGATGTTGCCCTTCGAGTCTTTTACTCCAAAGCCATGGGATGCGGTGGCTCTGGCTATGCACTGCTGCTATTGTAGCTATAGTTGGTCTGTTTCTCCATTCGTCGATGTAATTCAATATTAAAGTCTTCGTTTCATCAGTCTAAATAATGATTTCATTATAATATATTCACTTGATGCTCACGAAGGAAAGATTCAACGTTCTCAAGTAAGATGAGACTTTCCGTGAAAGTAGAAGAGCCTGCAATAGTTTCTCTGCCGTCAAAGCTCCTACTTGTCTTTTGAAATCATTGGTTTCCAATTCGAACTACGCTGACTTGTATATCTTTTTACAAACTTTCTTTCTATTCTTTGAGCTCATGAGAGCAAAGAGTGAAAAAGTGACAATGCTAGAACGAAAGTCTAGGAGGTGCAAGAGATCTCCACAGAGGAATATCAGATCAACTTCACAAGGTCTGTAATAGTCTGAGAATGTTTGCGAAAAGTTCGTCCCTTGCTTCTCTCAAATGTCTGAGAATAAATGACAAGTGAACAAATAGAAGGAGAGAAAAGCTCAACGCATGAAAAATAACGGAGGATGAGAGCTATGGATTATCGCATTTGGAGCGATGGGATTTCAGCAAAAATCCTTCGCCTCACTCTTCACCACTCTTGCATTTCGCTTAACACGTGGTCGGACGTAAAGAAATAATTATTGCAACATATTTTTAATGAATCTACTCATTGTCTCGTGTCTTCCTAAATCGGAGTTTGTAAAATATCTTTTGTCATTGAGATTGAAGCACTTGTTTTGAGACGAGATGAGGCGGGGGATCAAAATTGTCTCGTTATCTTAGACTCGATGTTGGATGTGCGATTAGCAAAACAAGAAGGTAATGAGTTTTAAGACCTTATGACCTCAATTTAACCAAAGACGTGCTTCATAATAACCTATTTGCACTAGTCCACACGACTTGTTCATCAAGCGTTGTGCTTAGCAATCAGAGGCCTAATTTCTATGCTAATTCCTTCTCCAACGATGGGAGAACTCGGTTCATGACGCGATAACACGGGAATTCGTGTTCAATGCCTTATAGTGACAGTTGTTCCAATGACCAAATGTAGCCATAATTCACACTTTCAAACACAATTGCACGCAATCACACAAGTTGAACAAATCCCCCAGGAAAGTAAAACATTAAAAGTGACGCGGCAAGAAGAATCTTGTATTGGAGAGAAAGACAATTAAAATGAGGATGATAAGAGGTGAGCAGTGTTTACGATGAGCAGTCAAATGTGACAACGCAGATAATGTTTTTCTTTTCAAGTTACAAGTGGGAAATGATAGTTTAAATTCTGAAATGTAATTGTGAATTGATTTTATCTTTCAGAAGTTCATCTTATTTGTTGATTACTTATTGCTCAGAGATTTTAATCAAAAAGTTGAAATAGTTGCATTCGTAGAAGATTTTGTTGACCCATTTAATAAATGTTTATTTCATGGAACAGGTGTCTAAAATCTATCTCCATGGATCGAATTTACATGCATTTTAAAATGTGCACAACCAGAACGTCGACAGGATTTTTCGAATGGAGATGCATTCTTGACAAAATCATCTCGTGACAAAAGTATAATGTGTATCCTACAATCACCGTTTTCTTTATATCTATTTATTACATACAAATATACATTTTTCGGAGACTGCTTCATTTCCTTGTTCTGCAGGTTTCTATGTTGATTAGCAGGGTGTAGCGACGTAGTTAAATCGCTTCTCGTGAGCGAGGTCTCCTGCCTCCTCGTCTGTTATATATATAACGTGCATATCTAAATATCTACGTATCTATATTTTGACTAAAATGAAGAAATAAGAACTCACCTGCTACTCATGTTTAGATTAATGAAGCACAGTTAAGATATATCGGCAAAATTTCCGGAGTGACTTTTTGTAATATTATTCACGTCGAAAGGGAGGCGGCCGCACCATCGCCCCTCCCCTGACGACGCTCCTGTACAATTAATCACCCAAACTATGCATAATAATGAATGCATACAATACATGTATAAAAATGAAAATGGACTGCAAAGAATTAAAGGTAAAAACAAGATGATCCTCATCAGAAAAAGTAATCCATCATTGTGTCATCCATGTGATACCTTACGATATGTGCGATTGGTCTCTTTTGATTTTGCTTGAATTCTGGTCAACTGATTCTTATGAATTTCGTAAATCAGGATATAGACTAGATACTGATTAAAGGTTCGTCGATGGTGTCAATGGATGATGTGTGGAAATGCTTGCTGTTGTTCCAATTTCATTTCATCATGGTCACAGCGCTAATGGGACATAAAATTTCTGCACCAACTAGAAAACAACAAATGCAACATCCTTGCCAAACACACTTTGAACATTTCACACATTTTGAACGCACACCGTCACACACAAACAGAACCTACTACTATCAAAAGTCAAAGATGCTAACAAGTCACCTATACCGTATCCCATGCATCACAAGATGCAACATTGTGCGACATTTGCTTGCTCATTTTAATTCTTGGTCGGACGCTTTTTGCTACCTATACTCCTCTTCTTTTTTGCGAAATACACAATTGGAGACAATGATTATCGTCAAGCGACAAAAAACCTTGCTGGTCAAGCATTCATTTAATTGTACCCAAAAGTTGAAATTTACAGTACCTACAGCGGCAACTGGATATATCATAAAATTCAATAAGGAAATTTCCTACTATGCATGTCAACATCTGCAAGTAGCAGCATATGCCGAAATATCGACAATGATAAAAAATTGAATAATATTTTTGGAGCAGGTTCACCTATTGAGTCACGTCATTATTGTGTAAGTCAATACTCAAAGACAATGTCGTATTGAATATATAGCGTATAAAGAGCATCGTCTATTTCAGGAAGGAATGTGAACATGTACATGTATTTAATGTAGAACTCATCTCCTCAAAGTCAAATGATAGTCTGGAGAGTGCAATATCAGTCGGCGGTCGCAGTCACATCGACCGCCGATCAGCCGCTGAAATTTTATGACCAACCGGCCGCATACCGCGACACTGTCCTCAAAACATTTGAAGGCCTGCCAGTTCGTTTTTAATGAGTTTTATCACAATGAAGACCTACCGACAGGGATCTTTATTTCAATGATTCATTTACACCCCTAAAAGAAGAATCTACCATTCCAGATATAATATGAATTACAAACTATACTAAACTTATGCAGCACGAGTCATACATTAATAAAACATTTTGATTGATAACGCAAAAATAATCAATGACATAGCACCAATACAGTTACGAAATTTCAGACTTATCAATGATAAGAAGAAATTAAAGACGATCTTAATAAAGACATTGCGGTGCTGAGTGTAGCAAAAATCCAAAATCTGGTATAAAAATTAGTAAAGCAAGTCTCGTAAACCTGTGCAGCATAGGTTTTTGTTGAGCTGCCATTGCTGTAGTGGTCAATAGATAATAACATTTGTTACCAGCGTAGTGGTCTTGTGGTAGAGTGTTCGCTCTGCGTCCGAGAGAGTTGGGTTCAAATCTAGGTCGGGTCAAACCTAATACTACTTTTAAAATAAGCACACAATGCATTCTTGTTAAACACTAAGCGCAGAAGTAGAGAGGCGTGTCGTCGAATGTGCTTCGAATAAACAAGGAGCATTTCTTTTTATCAGAATTAAAAAGCATGCACTGTAAATACACTGTAAAAATCATACGTAGGCACAAAAACAAAAGTGCAGAATCGGGTAATAAACTCTAGCAGCCTTCTACTAAATCAGAATCAGATTTATTGTAGATGCTGCGTCTCACGTCTCTCATGGTCGCTTGCTCCTTCACTTGATCATTTTGTCATACCCGGTGGTCGAACACGCTTACAAACGCTTGAAGCCGATTCCCTTCTGACGGCTATCGAGATTTTGACCGAAAAATAAAGAAATCCTTTATCCCAAGAAATTCCTGATGAATTTGCTTGCTTAAAATGGCTTGCTAATCGGCGGTTGATACACGACGAAGTGACATGCATGTGCAGTTAAAGCTATTTCGACATTTTCCCGTCTTCTAGTAAATGATTTCATTATAGCACTAGTTTATATAACGTGTTTGGGTAACAGATGTTTCCAGTATATTGCCCACATCGGCATCGTATGGAGTTTATTACCCGATTATGCACCTTTGCCAACAAGAATATTTAATCAATCTTGCTTCAGTTTTGAATCAAATAGTGATGTTACATTTATGGGCATCAGACATAATCTACGGTCCCCAAATTGGAACGCAGATACCCTTAAAATAAACACTTTATATTGACATTAAAATGGATCCAGAATGGTTCCGCATGAAATTAGTTTTGTAAGCTGATTGCATTGTAAGTGCATGGCACCTGGCCACGTGCATGAAGTAATCAAACGGTATGATTTCAATGGCCGGATGGTTTCAGTGCTGCTATCTGAAAAGCATTACAGCATACTTTAATGCTCTTTGCTGCAATGTCAAGAAGTGCGTGTAACATCGACTAGTCCAGTCGCCAGAATGAGTATCTGCAGGTAACGAGGCCGAAAATATAACTTTTGCAGAATAATGGACACCCTATGCCTACTACAAAATCTGCGCGTCTATCGAGTTCCCGGCCAACAAAAAAAACCTGACTGCTACGTAGCAGCAAGGTAGCGCCGCTACGTATTGATTCGTAGCAGATACGTGGAATTTGGTGCACCCAGCTACTTACATGCTGCGTAGCAAAATTACCGTATGGCAACCTATCTGCTACTCTGTAGAGGAATGTACTACTTAATCGCTACGTTGCGCTGCTTTAATGCTACTTTTGTTACCTTGCAGCTACTTTAATGCTACCTTCGCTATCTTGCAGCTACTTTGATGCTACCTTTGCTACCTTACAGCTACTTTAATGCTACTATTGCTACCCGGTTCATCTTGTCAAACGGGACCATGTCAGAAAGCACATGTGAAGATCCAATGTGAGGTAGACTAAGATATTCGGTTAAAAAGAAATTTAATCTGTTTTTTCTTTAAGCGATAAATACTAGGGTTCACACTTTTTAACATGTAGTTTCTTCAAGTCGTTTCCTATTATGTGCATGTGTTCCTTATCATTAAGATACTAATATGTGATTTATTTTGGCTAAATACGGCCAAACTGCTGGGCTTGCTGACATTATTTGAGGCTGTTTCAATCTGAATGTTTTCAACTTCAGACAAATGTGAGTCCATTAACATCTGAGTTCATGACTGGCATTGTATCATGCCAAAAAATGATGGCCTTTTAACAATCCTAAGCCCTATAGCACTTTTTGCAATTATAGAGAAAAAATACAAAATCTAATTTTTCGCCGACCACTTCAATCTGACTTACATTGGATTTACACGTGTTTTAACAATAAGAGGAACTGGGTAGAACCCAGCAGACGCGCCGAGTAGTCATCAGGTGTACATCATTCCTTAAAATTTTCATTTTCGGCCTCACTATCTGAGGAAGCTTGTTCTGACAACCATGAATCTATGGTCAGAATTATTATCTGACCTCCTGCTACAGCAAAAATATATCAACTCTATCTTTTCAAATTTTGGCCATCGCTCAATTGTGATCTCTACAGATGCAATTCAAATAATCAAATTGTGAAACAAGTTCTTGTATTTGTCCATGATGATAATTTGAGGAGGGTTTGATATACTTGGATGTTATGATGAATAGGGCGTTCTTATGCATCTCAACTTACAAAAATTAGCGTTTCGTGAAATCTATCGGCTCATCTTTTTATCATAAAGAATTTTGTTTGTGTCATGATTCCGCTTTCTTATTCACCAAGGACCTGTCACGATAGTTGAAATAATAATATCCTTACACTGACAAACAATGTTGTTGATGAAAAATTATAAGAGAAAGATCTTACGAAACAAAACACAGATGGAATTTTAGACTTTATTATACTAAAGATCACATAACAAAAGTTGGATTTCATAGAAAGATTGTGACATAGTGATCTGAAGCGGTAATCTCTTTGCCACAGGAGTGCACTTTCCCAGCAAGGTGTCCCAACAAAGTCTTGTAAACTAGTAGATTTGAGACTTTGCATTGCCAATCGATGAACTCCTTGTCATTTTCTTAAGTGCAAAGTGAGACTTTGCGCACTGATTACACTTTGCCTGAGGTGATCAGGGCGAAATCAGGTTGATGATCATCGTTGGAATCGACCAATGTACCGAGCAGGGCTATTAAATTCGAAAGTGGACGGTCATTCGGCGGTCTTTCGGTTACTGTAGTGACACTATATTGTCAGTTAATGACGATCTAATAGGAGCCGAACTCCAATTACATCCGATTTCGTTTTCGATTCCGAGAACTAGCATTTGCAACACATTTCTTGCAATCATCCATTTTGTGCTTCCTGACTTGGCCGAATTCTCGTTCTTTTACATAATTTTAGATATCTAACACTACACTGTATTGTCTGTGCAGCCTTGGAACCGTCGAACGCTTATCTGACTTCGATGCTAAAGTTTTCTTTCAATTTAAACTCACTGCGGCTTGTGCAATAGAAAATGCAGCCGGCATTAGTCGGCTTCCTTCTGGTGACTCATTGAAATAGGACCTGCAATACACTGCATCACTGTATGCCGGTACGGTGGATAAGTAGCAAGACTATTTTGAAATCCAAGCTGAAGTTGAGAAAGCGTATTTTGCATGGTTTTGCAAGTCTTTTGTTGTTTAGATAATTACATGGCCTAGCTTAGCATACTAAGCCCATCCGTACCGGGCTCTGATGCATATCCGTGTCATGGGGGATTCGTCCATCTCTTTGAGCTTCTAAAGTTTTGCTTTGACTCACCTAAATTGATGGTTAAGCACGGTCCAGGGACTTTCTAATTGTGGTATTGTTTGCTCTAACTCGTTCAGCTCCGACCTAAAAATAGCATTTCAAAATTCAAAATCTCCGATTTTGGCGGATTTTTGAAATTTTATCAAATTTTGGCTTTAAATCTCCTTACTGGCTGCTGTTTGCATCACCAAATTGGTTGAATGTGCTGAAGGGCTACTTGATGAGTACAAAATGAGTTTGACAAGATTGATACTTGTGTTCACATACTTCTAATGAAGAAACCAACTTCGGACAGACAGATAAATTCAATACAACGAATGCTGTACACACATGAAAACTGATTCAAACTTAAAATCAATCGTGGAAGGGACAATCACAAGCGCTATGAAAAGAGAGGGGGAAAATGCATCCTTCTTGACCTGCCCCAGACCTGCACCGGTTTGGAAATCTCCTACATGCTCCGGCATACCGGATTTTTTGAAAGCTTGAGCGATAATCAATGTACTTAAAAATGCAATGCACTACTCTTTTAAACAGCTAAAATTTCCTATCATCATTGAATATACGTTTTCTACCATTTTTAATATTTATTTAATCAATGGATTTTTATGGCCCATATCAATACAAGCAAAAAGTTTTCAATCAAGCAGAAAAATAGGCAGCGAAAATTTGTGGATTTGTCCCCTACAGTTTGCCAAATTGCCTTTATAAAACACTAAATTTTTGTATGGGGTAGACTTTGTATCAGATAAGAATATTACTTTGAATAATTATTGTTTTTGATATAAATCATTCATTTGGACATAATTGATTCAAGTATACGCAGTGTATTACAAAGTGCCATAATTACGAATCAAGGTGATGATAGTATTCTAGAAGTCCATGTCAAGAAGCAAGTTCATAATTTTCACTTTACAAGCCACAAAATTATCTAAAGGGTACGGGCAATTCATACATATATAAGTCCAGTACCTACTGTGCACTGCAGCTAATATAGACCGTTTGCATGAGTGGACTTCACCAGCATTGATGAAAGTCATCTGTGACTGACCCGAACTGGTCTGAATGACAAAGACCCTTTTGCTTCGAATGGCGATTAACTCTTTATTACGTTCTCAACGAGGAAACAAAACATCAACAATAGATAGCTGCACCTCCCTCTGTCTCTGTCTCTCTCTCCATGTCAATTAATGCATTAGTTACGGGCTACTTATATCAGTTGCATCTTTCAATCGGATTCGTATAAGCTGTACTAACTCATTTTTTGAAGCATGCAACCTACATGCCCAATGTACCTGCTATAAGCCCTACATATAAGCGCGCATAGTGCGCATGTATGAGTTGCATACATTCAATGCTCTCCGCAGAAAATGTCGGCTGCATGCCTCTTGCGTTGAAAAAAGTAGATACGACGTATTTGGCATAAAAACAAAATCAGCTAATCCGGTGAAGAGGTCTGACCGGTACCGGTATACCCGTTGCCAGTAGTGGTAAACCAATGACCGGTTCCAAATCTACCCTTGTTCCTCCCCATTGCACCGCCCCCTATTTCAGCGAATGTTCGTTTAATGTAGGTGCATATGGTTTGGGCTGCTTGAAATCGATAATGCTTCAGTCAATTTCAACATAGATAACTGAAGTTACATGAAAACTTAGTGAGCCTCGACACTGCTTATTTAGTAGGCAGTTGAGTACGGGAATTTTCTAATTGCGGCATTCATTGCTCTAACTCGTTCATCCTCGTACTAAAGAAAGCATTTGAAAATCCAAATCGGAGAACCACTTTTAATTAATCCACTCCCCGAGTTCTCCGTACATATGATCAAAATCTACTTATTTTTATTCGCTTCCAGGTAGCACTGCAACAGCAATTTGATAAATTATAAGTTTTATCGTTGAGACAATCAAACTGCGCATCAATACAGGTTTACAGGTTGAGTCCTGAGCTTTGGTTCGATTTCAGCGCTATCTGGAAGACTCGAAGAGGATAATAAAGAATTACATCACATAGAGGAAGTATAAAGTAGGAAGAGTGTCGAGTGTCGACTCAAAAATATGTCAGCACACAGTAAAAAAAATTGTATCAAAAGCAACACTTTTTGTGGAGATAACGCTCCTGCGGTTCAAAAAAATATTTGATCAATTTTCAAAGAGTTAGATTTTTGCAAATTATTCCTGTGTTTATTTAGGAATTTGGAACATCGATGTAAGTAGTCACGCTAAAGAAAATTCTCTTATTACTAAGGCTGATTACTTAAGGCAATGTAATTTATAACTACTAAATATAATTAATTATTATTAATCTCTTATTACTTAAGGCAATAGTAACCCATCGCATTGCAAATTTAACGAACATGACCTCTCAAAGGTTCATGACACGGAGGGTTTGCAAAATACCATTATTCCGTCTGTATTGGTATCATTATCAATCAATTCCATGTTAATTTCTTCAAAGCTGTAACAATTTGCATGTCTCACATTTGGTACTAAGTCTCAACTCGAGTTCATTTAATACAATCGAAACTGATTACACATTGCGGATTTAATTAATATTCACTTGCTGCTCTACTTAATATACTTACTCTATGTTATATCAATTTATATCTTTTGCATTCAAATCCTTATTTCAGGAGGAAATTATTCTTTGGGGAGTCGGCCACCAAATCATCAATGTCGACAATTGCCTTCCAATGTCCAACTACCAACGTAGTGATTTCCACTCACAACTATTCCAGAAACGTTGATTGAGTTAGGAAGGCTACTCGCATCTGCCATTGGCGTTCTTCAATACAAGAGGTGGACAGTAAGAGATAGAAGTTCAGCCCCTGTGGAAAAATGATTGCACCCTGAAAATTGGGGCTCTCGCTCTCTTGCCATTCTTTCCTTTCCAACCTTCATCTCTCTGACTTCCCACATTTTTTGAGCCCGGCTAATTGAGTTTTGAAAAAGGGATGACACAGCCTCGGCCGCCTCATTTTCGCATGTCATAGCCTGCGGGTCCTGTCGCTGTTTTGGTTGGCTAGGCAGTATTGTAAATTGCGATTTGTGAGCAGTAATCAAATTATCCGACGGCACCAAGTCGTTGTGATGCTCGATAGGGGCGATGGGAAGTCGACGAAGAGCTCGTAGGTCGGGCAGGGGAGCAAATTAGGCAGAGTGAATGAGCTATTCGATTGTTTCCCTCAAGTTGAGAGATTCGAAGAAAATGCCGATCTTGCTCGCCGATACTTTACAATTCTCGAGAACACTTATGAGATTGAAATAAGAAAAGTGTCACTTACTTACAAGTTCCTGCTCTTTTTAATTGATTTTTATAGTTTTAATGACTCCTGTTGATAAAGTTATCATGTGATAACAAGTGGATTGTTAGCTAGATGATAGTTGTTACAGCATCTTCTGCTGGTTGTAAATACCAACTGGATATTCAATTTTTTGCCTCCCCATGGTCAATCTACCAAAATGACTGCTGCTGCTCAATTCTTCTGTACTTGCATTTCTGCTGTTCGCTTCCTCCGCGCGATAACTGCATTCTCTCTCCGCATCATCTCGTTCAGGTATAGATTTCTTCTGTTCAGTTCACGAACGCATCGCCATCGGAATTACTTTTCCTTGCAATTAAAATAGCAATTAATGTGCCTAGTGTTTTTACTGATCATTAGTTCAGTCTGTATTGGCATACCAACTCCTTCACATACGCTATGTTGTGTCTGATTATTTTATAACTCGCCATGTAATTTACACTATTACATGATTAACAACATAGCTAATTATGCAATTACTTATTTACTTAGGATAAGTTCGCTTTCCTAAAGAATTCTTCAAGACGGAGAGCGTCATCATTTTATGTTTTTATTGTTTTCTTCATTGTAATATTTTACCAGTGCTTCGCTTCTCTCCAAATGAACATCCAGTTAAGTGAATCGAAAACCTCAGACTCTGGTTTGATGTGTGAAGTAAGTTACTTGCAATATTGATAGCATACTATTCATAAGTTTAGTAAGTTACATGTTTATATCATACAACATATATTTGCTGATGGTGTCAACTCACTTTATTGAAAGTATTCGGAGCATTCGCACCATGTCTCTCAAGCAAGACATAGGTAGACAGTAGGATTGCTGGCTCATTTGTCTTGATCTGTTTTGTAATCTGTTCATAATCCTAAACTGGATCTCAATTAGGGCTTTAAAAGCCATATCACTTCATAAAGTGAAATCTTCAATTTCAGGAAGCGCTTCTAATCTTCTGCGACTGATTTCTCTTTGACAGATGATTCAGTGGCCTTGTGGTTAGAGGGGATACTTGCGCGATGTTTAGCTCCAACGTCGCTAGTTCAAATCGATTCACTATAGAGAAAGCCGGATAGACAGAAGCATGTTTCATCGTGGTTAAAATATAGTAGGTGAAGTGTACACAGTAGTTCACAAGCCTCTCCTGAAAACTTGACATCGTCTGTGCTGCCTAATGCTGTCATAGCTGTCAATGAAAGTATGTTAAAATTATCGTGTGTATCTTTGAACTTGGATGCGCTTTTTTCGATAGCTGAGGTATTTTTTCAGTCAATATCATTACAATATACGGAAGTTCCATTTTAAGATTCCATCCCGAACGATTACACGAGCGCGAAGCGTGAGTTTAGTCGCTCGTGGTGTAACCGAATTGTCGCCAAAGTTTTCTGCCAAACTGACATTGTGTCCTAGATGCATGGGTTGTATGAATCATAGTTATCGAACCGCGTGACCAATGATTTTTGAAACCGTTTCTAAACTGTCAACAGGCAGAATTTCATTGTCTAATCGGTTTGTCGGTTTGTCATGGACTCACAACGCTCTATTTCTACCCAAGATTGCTGCATTTAGACAGAAATCCATGACTTAGGTAGAAAGCATTCTTTGTCAACTTTTCCGAAAGTTCATTATACTATCTCTCTTTTATGTTTTCTATTCTTTTTGTAGCTAGCTTCATTGTTAACCTTCAGTTGCTATTGCTAAGATGTAGGGTATGAACTTCATGACACAAAATGATCAACTGGCGCACGTCTTTAAATGTTTTCTCCTTAGACATCGCAATCCAAGAACTTCTCTGCTTGGATATCAGCAGTTCAGGCGGATCTTCTATTCTTTGAAATGTTCATCTTACCGTTAAGTATGGGAACAAAGTTAAAAGACTTCTATTTTTGAAACTCATTCATTTTTGGATATAATTGTTGAATTGTTAACAAGATAGAGTTTCTGCATTTACATAGAGATCGGTTCAATGTGCTGTATCACACTTGCAAAGAAGTCGCACTTGTCATACTTGTCAGTCTCACAACTGTGGGTGCCACAGAATTAGATTGTTTAATCGTATCACTTTGCTAGAAATGCAAACTGATTCAAACAGATGGCACATGCAGGAACTTAATAAGTGGGCAAAAAGAAATTTTTAATACCTTGCAGAGATAGGAAAAATAGTCGTGCGTCTTTGCGCAAAAGTTTTCTCGATAATGTTGGGTCCTCCGATCATTTTTATAAAAGTTAGCAGGCGCATGAAAAAGCGTTCACAAACTTCTCTGTTGAACTTGACATTGTCTGTGTCTCTTTACTGTGTGATCCGGTTGATAACAGTCACTGAAACTTTGATCAATTTGGCGTGTTTAATGTTGAACTGTCTACTCATTGTTCGATTGCTATGGTATTTAGTCAGCAGATTGTGCCATTTCATTTACGTTACATGTTCCAATGTTTCCCTTCTAGTCAAACGGAAGAAGAGACGACCTGTCTAATTCTGTGGTGGGTGCAAGTGAATTAGCACACGCTGGGCTGTGACTTGTTACACCGTTACTGTGCGACAATTTAAACATACCGAACACAAAATGAGTTGTTTGCTGTATGATTATGTGATTGCTTTTGAGGGTTTGAATTATCATAATGAATTATGCTATAATTATCACAATTAATTAAAACTTCAGTATATCATGGAAGAAATTAATTAGTTAACAAATTCAATATGCAAATTTGATTGATCAGCATCTCACCTTGTTCCGTAGATTGATGTTATGCGAAGACATCGCACATACAGAAAGAGTATAGCCGATCTCTTTATCTCCGTATATGTGTGACTATTCTTATGACTGCCACTATGTGACCATAGGCCTAAGGACATTTTTCCCAAGACGAAATTTGAACTGACGTTTTCATTTACGTTTATTTCAAGCCGACAGTATTGAAACAATGGGAATAGTGATTTTCCAGTATTGTTCATAATAGCCGCATGTCTTGCAGGATTCTGTCTACTTTAACATGAAAACTCAGATGAATTTCATCAACGACTGATTTATGTTGTAGTATAGTAGTAATTTCATATGTAGAGGGACTTTAATATGAAGAAATCAGTGCATGTACATGTATGTTCACAGTGATCTGAAGGGATCATGGCGACCTGAGCATTTTAGAAGAATAAAAGATGACCAATATATCAATATCAAGAGTCAATTTATTGAATTTCTCTTTCTGCCCACTGAGTGAGTTTTTGGATGTGCCATCGTTTTGTACTTCATTGTACTTCCATAAACCGGCACGCTTTAACAATGTATGTGAACAAAATATTTTAGTCCTTAACCAGGGTTTACAATCACCAGAGTCGATTTGGGTTGTTGCATTTCTGATGACTGATTTAAATATGTAGAATATTTCACTAATACCATAATTTCCAACATAATCTTGTTTTATATTTGACGCATTCGAACTAATCTCATATTTGGTAGCAGATTCGTATTTGTTGTTTGTCGTGTGAATTCCCAACTTCCATTAGATTTTCGAAACTTTGTTTATAATAAGCTTCGTTATGACAGTAATTCACATTTGCAGTCTTTTATGAAACAAATCGCTTGTAAGAAGGTTCATTAGAGTCGTGACTCTACCGTGTCTGATCTCTTATGATTCTATCGAAATGATGAGAATTTTAGGTTACTTTCAATTAGTTACTCGGAGGCTTTCTTCAAAGCAGAATTCTGCTGCATAGAAACAAATTTGCACCTCTGAACTGTATAGTGAAACAATGCATGCCTTGTTGCGATTTAATTGAGTATCACAGAATGCTCCAGAAGATGAAATTCAAAGTGAAGTTATGAAAGTGATGTTGTCGTTACTCTGTTAGTAATTTTGTTCGAAGATTGTGATACAATCGAATGATACTATCATAAATGTTAGGGTTAGGGTCTAAAAATCAGGATTGTCTTTAGGACCTGATTTTTTTTACTGTTTTGCTACTTTCTCGTACTTCTCGACTTGATAGGTAATAGGTTATGAGATATACTTATGCAGGCTAATACATGTTCGTTTGATAGTGTATTATCAGTTTTTATGAGAGTCCTTCACTGGTGCCTAGATGGATTTAATAGTTGTTATCAATCAACGTTCATGTCATACTCTTAAAGTGTTCATGACCTCATACTATACATCAACGTTTTAGAAATAGAAATAGAAATATATTTTCCACCAATACAAAATCTGTACAAGGATCGTTGCATTTACATATACTCGTAGATAAATACAGATATATACATTTATTACTTTTACAAAATACTAAATATAATACAAATACAGATAAATGTAGAGGTGGGCGGGGCCAGAGCACTGTGGGACAGTAGGAACCTAGCCCCGCTAACAAAAGTTCAGATTAAAATTACTCACAATTACACATCAAAATCATTTACATTATACATCCTAGATACTCTCACACAAGATACGTTCAGCCAAACAACAGGTCAGTGGTCGTCATACAAGATACATACATGAAAGTCCACATACACATATACTTACAAATCACATACTTGGGCTATTATATGCCAATGTCCGGGATACAATATCAGGGTTGGAATAGCATTTGATATTTTCCATTCGCACACTATCATCTCTCTTAGTTACCTCAGTTATTGCAACTTTCGTTTCTGCTAGTATTTGCTGACTAGTATTTGTTTAAGCTTTTTTTGGAACTTATCATATTCTCTTATTTCTTTAATGCTACGAGGAAGTAAATTCTGTAAGTAAGTTTGCTGCGACGCAATAACCTCATGTTGAATTTTCTAATATCAACTGAAAAGCCGTTTGTTGAAGCGACAGATTTGACAGTTCAATGACCAAATGTATTAGAATAAGTTTCAAAAATTTAAATATAGACACTTTTATAATCATATTTTTACTTGGCCTCATAGCTGTGTTTACAAACGTGCCTTTTCCAACAATGATTTTAAACAAGTTTTATATAGCCGAGATTTATACAAGTGTGTTTGAAAATTGCTTTTAACACAGTTTTCCAGTCATGTTCTTGGACATGGTCAGCCAAGCCATAATTGATGACTTGACAGCTAAAATCAGTTAATAACAGAAAGGCGCAATTTAGTTACCATTTTATGTTTAGACTGCAAAAGGAGCAATTTTTGGCTGTTGATTTTAGCGGTTATCTACCTTTTTCTTTTCAGTTTACAAGACTCGATGTGTAATTGACGGATATCATGTAGGACTGCTGATATACATGCATGTGTCTGAAGTTTTCATTCAAAACGACTGCAAAGTGAGTATAGAAGAGCCAGCAATCCTACTGCACATGCATGGCCAACCAGAGACGGAAACAAATGCTTAGAGTACTCTCATGTACCATGTAATGATGCGTGTGATGAGTAAGATAAGTAATATGAGTAAGATGATCTTAGCCTCATGGTCAGCCTGATATCGATATTACTTCCAGACTATATTCTATTTCACCACCTAAAACAGCATTTGAAGTGTTATCTCATGGTTCATTCATGATTCATTGAATAAAGAAAGGTACATAATCTAGTAATCAGAAACATCATTTTCAAACATAAAAACATGCAAAGGTTTGCAATCAAATAAGTACAAGTTTTATGCTAATCAAGGTTTGCATCGAACTATTTTTCTCAATCCAAGAAAGAAAAAACTACTTCAAACGTTCATTTTTTTGGTTCAAAGCTACTACTCATCATGTTTTCCAATGACGTCGTTATACACGGAGAGAAGCTCATGTGTGTGTATGTAATTCAAAACTACAGACATTTCAACGTTCTGGAGAATATGGAATTGTGAAAATAAAGCGCACCTAAACAAGTTTGCGTCAATTTCACAGTACTTCAGATGCTGTGGGCCTTTTCAAGTAATGATAGTACCTTTCTTTAGTTAATCAGATCAACGCACACATTTCTGGCTCATTCAACCCTATACCTGGGTGAGACAATTCGACTTGCTGTGTGGTCCTTTTGAAACAACACCGCCCAAGAATTTGTGACTTTCAGTTTTGGCATCTCATCAAGCTGTTAACCAAATATGGTTGGATTTAATCCATTGGAGGGTCAAATTTGTGACTCAGGTTAGAAAGTACTTTTTTGAGTCACTTTTTTGCAAGCATTTTGTGTGATTACTTTTAAAGAAGCACATCGATTTCCAATGTCAGTGCAGTAGTTTGCAAATATGAGTCGATGAATCACTTAATGATTGGCTATCAGACAATAGACACCGATTACAGTATTGGAAATTCAAATGTTATGTAAATACTACTTACTGGATTTTTATAAAGTAATGGCAAATATAAATTTTCATTTTTCTGTGTCCTCTCCTAATCTCATGAATTCTTTGCTCAGTGACACGTGGTCCACATTCCTTATTAACAAATTTGAAGTACTGAATAAATTGAAATGGTTATTCTTGATTCATCTACATTTCAAGTATGTGTATTTGACTTGCATTACTTGCACAAGTCTATCTTCTTTCACTCGTAGTAACTTTTTGAGTAGATTCATCCTGTTTGGCATCGTAGATATCAATCAATAAGGCGATTAATAGCCAACATTCTTTGAAATTTTAAAATCATTCAAAAATCTGCTAAAATTTGCGATTTCAAATTCTGCGTTGTTGTTAATTGAGTGGCAATATCACTGCGCTTTCAAGCCCCGTGTCGATCGTGTTGAATAAAAGAGAAATATGTCCTCAGGAGTCAGATTTGAACGTTTTAGACACAACAGATTCTGGGCTGCCTTAGAAGCTGCACTTTGCCCAATAAGGGCTCGTCCGTGTTGCGAGGAATGACCGAAATTAGCTTGAAAAATCTAGAATGGCTGAACAAGCTGATGGAATGCACAACAGGCTGCTGTGCGTTTATTTATGCTAGCTTTGCCGTGCTACTGTGCATTTATCGGTGTTAATTTAAATTATTATCGCTTCGCAAGGAAATCACTTCGAGCAAAGTTTTTATTCACACACAATTAAGTTTCTCTGAAGAGAATGACAGTTATGAAGTCAGTAAAAGACACCAACAACCTTGATTCCCATGACGTGGTTGTCGATATCACTTGGAGATGACAACTGCCTTCACTCGCATTTCTTTTGTACTATCAGCTTGGCCTAGTGAAGTAGCTGCGAGCACCGCGAACTTCGGTTCGATTCCTGGGTCAGGCAAGTGCGGTCGGAATATCAGGGATATACGTGTTTTTATTGTCTTAACCATTGTCATTCTCTTTAGATACTCGATGCACCGTGACAGACCTACTGTATATGTTGTCAACTACGTTTCTCAAAAAGCAACAAACACTGGATTGTTGAGAAAATGTATAGAGCAATTCATTATGAATCATTATCAGCAGCAAGAGTCAGAGATGTGATCCCTAGAATAGTGCCTGGAGTTCCAGCAATTGTATTTCACTTTATTGCAATACACATACAGGCGGCTTCTCTACTTCTGTTCCAGCTATCATAATGCCAAATAATCTTCGTTCTGGATCCCACAGAATTTTTATTTGAACCATTACGAATGAAATCTGTCGATGTGGAAGATGACACTGAGAAGCAAGCTTGAAGTAAAGAAATCAAGGTTTGCTATCTGTTCAATCGCTGTGTTTGAAATTAGATATTTTGATAATGACGAGGAAAAGAACCTGTCATTTAGTCTTAACCTCTAGTGTGATAGCCTCGTCCACTAACAATGAAGTCTGAAGTTCTTGTTTCTTTCTTTTGTCTTTGTCATTGTGCTTGATTTGACTATCAGGCTCTTTGGCAGGTGTTATGTTTGACTTCCTCGGTCATCAGTTCTTTGTATCATTGCAGACGAGATTTGTTTCTGAGATTCTTGATTTAAATATTGCTTGCTGTTAATTTTCCTCACACAGGCATCTTTTGCTTAGCTGATAGAACCAGAATATAATCATTCCCAAGCCGCACTCAAACCCTTTTCAAACATTCAATTTTGGCTTCGATCGTTTTTTATCCCTATTTTGAACGTCCATGCAATAATTCTCTCATTTGAGAGGTATGATGAGAAGTGCACAAAACATGAGCATGATAGTCAGTGAGTCGTTCCTAACTAATGCTAATGATTTCATTCTTTACTTCGAATTTTTTAAAGTTTATATGCAAACTGTCAGGTAAACGTAACATTGAATGATGATTAGTTTTAAAGATAGGGATAAACCTTCAACTTGAAAACAAAATGATAATATGAACATTTTGCGATGAAATTCATAGTAAAAGTAAATTAAATACAGTACAATAATAGACAAAGTATACACCCTGTGAAAATATTTCAATCAAAGGAAGTTTAGAGAATTTTTGAATTCTATGTCTTACATTGGATATTCGTTCACTACGATTGGAACCTAATGAAATGTGTCCTCTTTGCCTTTTAGTAAGTTGCTTGACTCGCTTGGGCAACGAATTCAACAATGTATTGCAGAATTCATGCATTCTACCACCATACCTTACATCAAGATAGCTTTTGCAAGTCTGGTTTAGTCGATTATTCATTTGACATGAGCATTGTCTTCCCAACCATGCACCCAGCAGTTTTCTATCGGATATTAGTCTGGATAATTCTAGGCCACTTCAGTACATTTTTGAAAAAGAAATCGTTGTTTTCTTTGACTTATGGCATGTGGCCGAGTCGTGATGAATTATTCAAATTCTGTTATTCATACTCTTCATTCTCAGAGATAGGAATCACTTAGTTACTGGGTGTCCATAAGGAACTTCAAGTGAATTTGAACAGGGGCGCATAATTTAAATGGAGTGTTTTGATTGCCATTTGTCCTATTCATGTAGAGTATTAGCAGCAGAGTACAGCGTTCGCCGAAGGTCGTATAGGGATTTCATGTCGATGGTGTTGATTGTTATTAACAAATTGAACACTAATGCGTCTTCTTGTGCATAGGCCATATCCGTATGTTTTTCCAGGTGCATAGAATTATTAAGTTGATTACGATCTTGGATGACATTAGACGTTTAAAAAAATCAAGTATATCATTTCTTAGAAAATTCAGAGGTCATGATGAATATCATGTTTGTTCATTGTTCACTATCCATTTCTATGCAAGGTGGCATAGCAATTTCACATCATCTGTAATTGAGACAAGGACGTTATTACAAGTTTAAAGTAAAAGAAATTGCTTGATGTGTAATATAAAGGATGCATCATCAGCCGGATATTTGTTAATGTTTAAATCATCAGAATAAGTATTCGAGGTATTTGTTTATCAAGTACGAGATCAACTCCA
The DNA here is from genome assembly GCA_907163375.1 of Prostheceraeus crozeri. Lineage (NCBI taxonomy): Eukaryota > Metazoa > Platyhelminthes > Polycladida > Euryleptidae > Prostheceraeus > Prostheceraeus crozeri. The sequence goes on from CAJQUW010015129.1 coordinate 336,893, forward strand.
TCCCGACTATGTACACGGATTTCTGAAACTTAAGTCAGAAAAATGAAAACAATCTGTTCCACATTGTTGAGTATATGGTATTTACTTAAAGGTCGATATTTCACAACACAAGTCTGACTGCGTCGTCAGGACTACAGAGGATGGTTAGGGCCATAGAGATAGATTCATTTGCGTGTGGGTTAGTCTAGAGTAGACATAATCCTATCCAGGTCATTGTTTGCCAAGGCAACAAGCTATAGACATTGACACAGAGATTCGTCTCTCTTTGGCTTGTGTGATTGGCCAAGGGTGAGCATTACAGAAGTAGCTGTTATCACAGAACCCATGACCTGCAATAGTCAGATTGCATGCAGGCCTATAAAGTGCATGAAAAGTCTGTCTTTAACTCAATTTTTCTTAGTTTTAAATTCATGTATTGGAAATATTATTCACAACGCTCGACACTTCATGATCTAAATTTACTGACTGCTCTTTTAATGTGGTGTCAGTGCTCTAGCTCGTCAGAATTCAGGCTTGAATTTGCACTACGTTCAATGAAAAATTTATATTCTTCTCCCTCGTGACTAGTTCTCGCCGTGACCATCAGGAACGTCATCGTACTGAGGAACGCCATCTTTAGACTCGAACAAGCTCACAATCCTGACAAGGGATCTTGTAAACAATACCACATCTTTCACTAGAATCAACCTTTTCCTTATAGGACTAGGCAGAGAACTTTTGAACTTTCGTTTCAAGCGAAACAACCCGAGTAACGCCATCTACGTATCTACGTCAACATGCATGCAGATGAAAAGTCACAACATTTATTTAAAGAATTCTCCTCTCAATATCTTGCATGACAATATTGGCAACAGTCACAGAAATATGACTGCCCATCCATGTGACAGCCAAATGTTTGATGATTGACGAAAAAATACATTTTTAAAACAAAGGTCTAACGACCTTTAGCAAAACTTGAGGAGTAACAATATCATTAATAGAAAGAGGAATGCGCGCTTTCGGCTGCGAATCACTATTCAATCGAAGTTCTTTAGCTGCAGAGACAGCAAGCCCCTATAAAGAAAATACTTATCATAAAGATTGAATATTTTCAAATGCTGTTTGCAACAAAGTAAATTTAAAACACAATTTTAGTGTCATTGTGTGAAAGATAATCTGCCATAGGTATATTGTGGAATCTATTGAAACTAAACAGAATTTGAAATATAAAATTATTTTTATTGGAACAGCTGGTCAACTCAGATAAGTCTGTAGGTCAAATAAGAACGAGAGAAGTATACCATCAGAGGATACGTAGGCATTGGCCATATGTATGCACTGATGTTTTTATGAAATTTAATCAACCATAGTTGAAAATCCTTGTAAAATTTATCAAAATGAGGAGTATACGTGTATATTTAATAAATAATGCGAGACAACTCACAGACAACTAAGTCATAAAAGTCATGCTCTGTGTCTAAAAATAACAGCACAAGTCTAGAATTAAAAGTTCAAGTGAATGACATTTATAAAAGAGTGGGGATTAGAAATGTTCATATTAGTCAACATTCGTAATTAAATCAAGAGAATTTACGATAATGGACATTCACTTTTCGGGGAGCCCCTGTATCCTCGCACTGATACTACTGTACTTTTGAGTATAGCAAAGCTGATCTTTCTTCGGATATGAGACATAACATACGCATATCTTTCATGATGTTTGCTTGCTATGAGGCATGCAAGAAGTTTGTGGAAAATTGTTGTTCGTGGCCTCAATGCACCTGTTGTTGTATAAAATAGTGTCAAAATTGAGAAAGTCGGTCAGAATTTAAGATTTTAACTTTGAAATACTTTGAGATGCTTTGGGATTTTAATGACAAAATGGGACAAAAAGCCTATAGTTTATAGTAACAGTTTTATCTTTTGAGGTTTATATTTTATTGAATAGCTATGGCGTCATATAAACCAAGCCGCAGTAGCGACTTTGTATCTACCATAAAACCAGTAGGCACATATACGTCAACATCTATATAGCTATAGCCAAGGAGGTCTAGATATCTATAATTGTACAGGAGGCAGAATGATGCTTTCTGTGGGAGAGCTTCGAAGGCCTGTTGCAGAGATAGGATAGTCCAAATTCCACTTGCTTATGCATGCTAAAGCGATAAACAGTTTTGGAATTTATCTGCAGTGTTCACAGGAGCAAAACTAATTATAAATTGAATGGCATATCCTATATCTCAGTACACCACGTACCAAGAAAAGCGCTTCATGGAAAGCGTTGCATTGATTATGTTCCCAATACTGTCACAATAACAGAAAATATTCGAATCTGTCGGAAACGTTGGCCGTCCAAGGGAATTTTCATGACAAGAAAGGCACGATTTTTAAGGCTAAAAGATCCACCAAGTGTATTCAGTTGTAATAAGGCATTAATACATAACAAATCACGTGAAATCCATGAACGAAGACCTTAAGTGCCCAACGTATTCACAGAAAAAGTAGTCGCTGCACTTATTTTGAACAGCAAGACAAGTGCTGCGGAATTCACTGGTTCCACATTTTCGAATGAGGAAAATTTTGAATGAAATATCTCCCGATCTTCACATTCAATTCAATGACAGTGAAAGAGAGCAGATAATTCAGAGGTCACACAAAAATTCGACAAAACTTGCAAAATATTGAAAATTCATTCAGTGTAATCATATGCTCCTATCTCTGTAACAGGCTTTCGAAGCTCTCCCACAGAAAACTGTAGTGACATGCATGCCATTGTTCTTTGTCCATTGTGACATGATCAGTGTTTATCCGTGCGCTGCGGTAAATGGCATGCTTGCTTCACAATAAAGACTTCGTTGGAATAAAGCGGTTGTTCTGATCGTAACATCTGGCGTCGCGAATCATGCTAACTGTTGATGGCTCCTACATTATATGGAGAAGTAAATTGGATGGTGAAATTGCAAATTTGATTTTAACGAAGAAATTAAATGATAGCGACAAAGACAGTTACTTGCTTAATTTGTTACCTTCTAAAGTATCAGATGACATCTTGTCGGAATGCAACTGGGTGTTGGAACGACAACAGCTAAGACATTGCTGTCTGAAATTGAAAAAGTTTGGAAACGAAAGCAGAACGTCTCTTTACAAAGCTTGATTCAAAATCCAATTACAACTAGAGATGATGTCGAACGGATGGTGGTTACGATGAGAAAGTTTTTAATGTTGGGATTTACAGTTGAAGCAGTTATTACAACATGTATTGAGGCTATACCAGACTTGGTTATTCGCAATCAATTGTTGTTATCTACCAATACGTCTGATTTGGATGGTTTGATAGAGAATTTGCGCAAAGTACAGTGGTATCAAGCGGAAACTTCTGCTGCAGTAATTTCTAATTGTAAAGAATGCAATAAGCGCCATTCTGGCAAATGCTGGAAATTATTGAAATGCTTTCGCTGCAAACAAACTGGTCATATACAAAGATTTTGTCATAACAAACATTTAAACTAGTGTGTGGTAGTGCAGTAGTGGACAAGAATGAATATTATTGTTGCAATGTTCACATTAATGGTACAAATATGACTGCGATTTTGGACACTGGTAGTGACATTAATTTCATCCGACGGGACATGATTTATATGTTGCATCTTAAGGAGACTCCTTACCGAAGAATGTTTTTTATGGCTAATGGTCGAAATCACCGATCGGATGGTTACGTAATGATAAATATATTTGGTAAGCAGACATTATTTTTTGTTCTTGATAACAGTCCACACAAATTAGTGTTTGGTTGACCATTAATTCGTCGGCATGGTTTACTTCTATCAGTGAATTCTATTCAAACGAATGATGACTTAATTAGTCAATTCAAAATTAACCAAAAATTGCCTGAAAAACAAAGAAAGCAATTATTGGAGCTTTTGTGCAAATTTCCTGAAACTTTTTCAAGAAATCAATTTGATTTCGAGTATAATACCCGTTTCAAGCATGAAATTGCTACAGGAAATTCTCCACCTTTTCGTTGTAAGGATTATCCCTTACCTCATGGTTTAAAGAAAGACGCTAAATCAGTAGTTCAGCAAATGCTAAGTAATGGTGTCATAAGAGAAAGTTCATCATCTTGGCGCAATCCCATTTTCTTCATAAAAAAGAAAGATGGTCGCCTACAGTTGGTTGTGGATTTCCGACGGCTTAATCAGATATCATCTGATGATTGTTTCCCAATGCCCGTTATTGACGAGTGCATCGCCGAGCTTGGTGGCTGCAAGTACTTTACGACTCTTGACCTTGCATCCGCTTATTATCAAGTTGAGCTGAAGGAAGACTCTAAGCAGAAAACTGCTTTCGCCGTTGACAACTGCTTATACGAATTCAATCGAATGCCATACGGATTAAAGAACGCTCCAGCATTGTTTCAGAGGATGATGCAAGTTGTTTTAAAGAACCTCGGTATTTTGCCATATATTGATGATATAATTATAGCGAATAAAAATTTTGACGAGCATCTGAAATCGATTAGAAATGTTTTATCTCGTTTGAGTGAATTTGGTTTAATGGTCAAACCTGGAAAGTGCTCGTTTGCTTTTGATCGGGCTACTTACCTTGGATTTGTTATTTCAGAGCATGGTGTTGAGCCTGATCCTGAGAAAATTTCAAAATTGCAAATGATTGGTGTTCCAAAATCATCAAAAGATGTTGACCGCTATTGTGGTTTTGTGAATTTTCTGTCAAGATTTGTTCCAAAGTTGGCGGAATTATTGAAGCCCATTTACGTGACTAAGTCTGGCGGATTTAAATGGACTGATGAAGCACAACATTCGTTTGTGAAAATCAAAACTCTATTATCTGAAAAAACATTGCTCCAGCTCCCTGATTTCAGTAAAAAATTCGTTATTGAATCTGATGCTAGTTCTACAGCTTTAGGCGCAGTTTTAATGCAAAATAATCTGTCCCTTATGTATGCCAGTCGAAGCCTATCGAAATCAGAGATGAATTATTCTGTAACTGACAAAGAATTTTTGTCGGTAGTCTGGGCATTGAAGAAATTCAGGCAATACGTTTATGGGCAGAAGTTTGTGATACGAGTCGACCACCAAGCGCTAATACATCTTGTGCGGAAACCCCCAGCATGCTCTCGCCATGCACGATACATTCATTATCTGGAGGATTATGATTTTGAAATCGAATATTTGAAAGGTTGCGATAATATTCTCGCCGATACCATGTCAAGATCAGTTTCTGACAACTGCAATTCATGTCTAGTTGCAAAAACAGTATCAACAACATCATTTAGAATGACTGTTCCAGATGAAGAAATAGAAGATGTGATTCATCAACATCATGCTTTCGGCCATTATGGAATAACAAGAACCAGGTATTCCATTCTTAGCTCTGGTTTATGGTTCCCAAATATGAGGCAAAAAATTCGCTCAGTTATTAGTAACTGTTCATCTTGTTTGCAAATCATATACTTACTCCACAAAGAAAGGACATATTATTTCAGATAATTTGAAGACTTTTGATCTTGTTTGTACTGACATTGTTGGGCCATTGAAGTTATCGAAGGGAAACTACAAATATATACTTAACCATGATGGATGTAGCTTCCAGATATGCTCAAGCTTTTGCCATGATTGACATATGCTCTGAAAATGTATGCAGAACCATAGAGAACAATTGGATATATAAGTTTGGAGTACCGCGTGCATTGCTAAGCGATAATGGACCTCAATTCACATCGACTATCTTCAGAGACTTTGCCAACAAACATGGTTTTTTCGTTAAACATTCGACGATATATTATCCACAAGGCAACTCTGTTATCGAACGTTTCAACAGAGAACTCAAGGATACTATATCATGCATGGGTGGAGATTGGAAGGAAAATTTACAGAAAGTAGTAGCCACTCACAATGCAGCGTATTGCACAACAACACAATCAACCCCTTTTTGAGTTAGTTTTTGGTCGAAAATTCAAATGTGACTTTACAAGCTCAAATGAAGATAAACATGCAAACTTCACCTCGAAATGTCCAAAGTTTGTGTGTTTAAAAATTCCAGTCAGAAGACCTTTGTCTCTTCGATTTACAGAACCTATTGCTGTCAAACGTCGTCTTTCGGAACAGGTTGTTGAGACCGCAGATGGACGGTTCCTTAACTTAAACTTATGTAAAGTAATGTGGTGAGCAAAATTAATATTTAACTTTCATGTTGAAAATTTGCACTATTGCACTACCAGTCATGCACACTAGATTTTATCGTTGACTAATTTGAAGTATTGACAAAATGTGTTAATATGTATATATCTTTATGACATACAAAAAGTGTATATTTATCTTTTTTGGAGGGGGATAATGTAGTGACATGCATGCCATTGTTCTTTGTCCATTGTGACATGATCAGTGTTTATCCGTGCGCTGCGGTAAATGGCATGCTTGCTTCACAATAAAGACTTCGTTGGAATAAAGCGGTTGTTCTGATCGTAACAAAAACGTCATTCTGCCTCCTGTACAATTACAGACATCTAGATCTTCTTGGCTATAGCGATGTCATCAGTCTATACAAACAACAAAGCAGCTTTGACAAATCTGATATCACTATCTGTAATGGTTTGAGTTAGGGATGGCATCAATTTTGATTTACCATAGATGGTAGCCACTTAATTTACATGCTCTCACATTTGATGAATAGTTCTATTTCTTATCTATACCAATCAATATGCAGTGAACAGTGGCACTAAACTCTTACATCACATGAACATTGTCACTACATCAACAGTTAGCGTATCAACATTGCATCAAAATCAGTGGCCTTTAATTCTCTAAACAGTGAACATCCGTGACTGTCACGTCATCACCACACACAATTGTGACCGGGTGTGTTCAATATTTAGGTGAGTGCATGTATGTAAGCCGGCGTTCATTCTCATCAGTCAGCCATCTATCGTCGCTGCAGTACAGTCTGACAGCGTCCACATGGATGGTAAGAACAACGACTTGATAGTTATTGGAGCTGGTTTGATGAGAACGGGGACAACCAGTCTTCACCTGGCTTTACAAACACTACTGAATGGAAAATGCTATCACATGAAAGAAGTATTCGAAAGGCCTGCTGATGCAAATGTTTGGACTAAGGCCGCAAGTGAGAATCTTTCCGATGAAGAATGGAAAGCATTTCTAGGAGAGTACAAAGCCGCTGTTGATTTTCCTCCATGTGCATTCTACAAAGAATTGATGAGTGTCTATCCACAAGCCAAAGTTGTGTTGAGTGTTCGAGATCCTGAACGTTGGTTTGAAAGTGTGAACTCCACCATTGCACCTTCTCTTACGGAATTTCGGTCGTTCCCAAACAATATTATCGGTTCTTTGATGGGAATGCCACGCATGTATCAAATGATCAACGCAGTGATTGGTAAAGTCTTTGGACAACACTTCGATTTGACGAACAAAGCTCAGATGATAGAGAATTTCCAAAGACATGTTGCAGAAGTTAAGGAAGTGGTTCCACCAGACCGCCTACTCATCTTTGAAGCTAAGGAAGGTTGGCAGCCGCTTTGCAAATTTCTTGGAGTGAGCATACCTGAAGAAAGCTATCCACACGCGAACACAAGGGATGAGTTCAACGCAAGATTGATAAAAATGAAACGTGTAGGAATCATCTCCATAACGACAATTTTGTTAGCAGCAAGTGGTGTTTGTTATCTTGTATACAAATATCGAGCGTGGAATTGGATGATGCCTACAAAGTTAATCAATTTCTTTGGAAGAGATGAATTGTAGTATTGTTTTAATCTAAATCTGATGCAAATTCCAAAAAGCTCTTCTTGATTTAACTCAGTCAGTCTCGTAGCACCTATGAGCAAAGTCAAGCAGACCTGCTGAGCCAACCGAGAAGGGATCGTCCATAATCCACGTGGACAAAAAATGGGATGTTTTGACCCCCTCCCCAAATGGACAAGTCATGGACAGTGACCCCCATCCCTCCCCCAAACCCCCGTGGACAGTGGACAATTCCTGATATTCATTGTGGATATGCATTCAACTTTATTAATCTTCATTTCCAGGCCTACAGTGTGGATGCCTGGAAAATTATAGAAGTGCTAAATTATATTCTTCGTGATTATTCGATAATCCGGCGTACAGTATTGGACTGTCCTTCGATCTCTATTCATGTATATAGGCTGGCTGTCTATACCATAAGTTAAGTATCTTCTAAGCTAAATGAGCAGAACACAACAAAAAGATGGGCTTATTTTGACAAAATATGTAGGTATCTTAAGAATTTTATCTATGAATCCAAGTAGGCATATGCATGAAGTTCTGCATGAATTTTATCTCTGTATTTCATTTTGAAAGAAATCTATTTAGAAGCTATTCGATGTCATGTGATCTGTCGAATATCTTTCAGTATTTTGAAACAAAACCAAACTATCTATTTTTTTATAAATCTCCAAGTCATAGATTTGCCCTGCATATACATGTATGCTGGTTGGCATGCACACTTTATGGTCATTATGTACATGTACGAATCATGTTCTATGATATATTTAGATTTGCTTCTCCATGCAGGCGAATGCAGTACAGGCAAAAAATGATTTTTAAAGTTGTATCAGCGTATAATTGTACCATCAAACTCAGGAAATGTAATGTATTAGTCCAATAGCGATGGCGAAAGTGCAAATTGCAGTCCAAGTAACAGCACCCACTCTAACATGTCAGCATGCACAATGGAGCAAATTGTAAAACAAAAATCAAGTAATTAATAATAAAAGTGCGACATGCTTGTGAAAATATAGTATGAAAAAGCTAAGATGATTGGAAAAATATTCGTTTTTTGCGATGTGATTAGAATCCTATTGGAATTCCAACATTTTTTGATTGCGTTGCCACGGGTCTTCATCGCGTGGGTCTCATGTAGTTGCCAGTTAAAACGTCCTGAACGCGCTCGCAGATTATAGGGGTCGCGCATTGGGTTCAAAGGGTGATCAGGTTGATTCGCATAAGCATAATATTCTGTGACATCATCATGTAGAGAGTGCTATTCTACCTACTTTTTTCAAGAATCCGGTCATTAAATTCGTCTACCAAGTTCTACTTGATCTATATAAGCTAGATATTTAGAACTTGCGTATAGATTAATAGAATCCTTTTCAACTTCCCTTTATCAACATTTTCATATTTTGTCAAACACAAATTGCAAATACATTCACAGTGAGCCACTGATTTCATCATAATGAGCTTGCCGATTTCAGTGCGTCGTTTTTGCACATTTCCTATTCTGTGGTGTTGTATTGTTGACCCATTCCCGTCCCATTCATTCCCAATGGGAAAATGCTGAGAATTCTATCCTATCCCATACAAAGAGGACATTATTCCAAACCGTCTTAGCTTTCTGTTATGTCTTCCTTTTATTATTGTAGTTCCATTTTGATGCTTTCCAAGTTGTTGGGCTTTCCAGATGAGACGAGAGAAGTCCTCGTTGCTGGTAAAAGCTTCCTTATTCAGAAGCGATCACTGTGCCAGACAACCAACATTAGGTAAAATTCATTTACTCTCATTTACACTCATTTAGAAAGTGGCAAGTCAGTGACATGAAGTAATCAACACGTCTTTAGTTTGAACACTTCAGTAAAATAAAAAGTTCTCAGCCTGATGTCTGTCAGCTGCTTATTACACCACCGCTTACTTTCTGAGATCTCGGAGTCCACAAAAGCTCTTTTTATTACCCCTTGTGGCAGTCAGGAATCTAATCCATCGAATCCACAATCCTGTGATTCTTTTAGGCGACAATACAATTTTTAACAATAATAGATAACAAAGATAGGTGTGGTCAGTGGTCAGCGAGCTAAAAAAGTCAGGTTTTGATTCAGTTAATCGTTCTACCAAATGGATGAGACATATATAGCCTTCAGTAGTTGCTTTACTTCTCCCTTATTACACACATCAATGTGTTGTACTCGCTCCGGAGTTAGACTGCTTTTTACGATTACATCTTCTATCTAAGGTAGAAGGATTTTCGTTGCTTGTAGCTCTGATTTAAAATTAAGTAACTGCATTTTTCTTTCTCATACTAATGTTCTGTAAGAAATTAAGAACGAAGGATGATTAAGTTCAAGGTTACTGAGCTTAATTGCATAAGATAAGTAATGCATGATGACTGCGAGCCTATTTCAATCAATTGTCCTGTTCGGATATTTGTAGGTTTAAATGTCTTGACCAGTCATCTATTTTCAAAATTTGTTTAGGGAGAGACGATGTAATAATTCAATTGATTAGCAATGTGATCAGTTTCAGTTGCTAATCCTCAAGCATCATAAGGTAATAGGAACTATATATAGTTAATTTCTTCTATCTTTTGTTGTTGACGAATAGCAAGTCAAATCATCGTTAATTAATCAAATATTGCATCAATAAACCATTGCCTCAATCAATTTTAAAAATGTGTATTATAGGGTTAATATACACATATAGCTCAATTAAGATTTTCAAATAATAGAATCTTATTTTCAGCAGGCACGGATTCCATTTTCACTTTGCGCTTTTTTACTTTTTCGCTTCGGTCCATCGCCAGTTATTTTTCAATGCAAGAATCAATGAATAGATAATTTGTTTGTTTCATTGAAAGGTTGTTCATCGATTATTTCTTCAAATTATTCGAAAATCTCGATAGCATGGAACGATGAAAAATAATGAACCTCAAGAAAGATATTTTTGTTTCATTAGAACTTTTAATGATTGCAATTTTTGTAGGATCAGCAGAATGTGTCATGAAAAAGTTTATGTCATTATTTTAACGGCGCCTTGCTGTTTGGCTTATCACTTTTTCTCTATAGAGGAATTTATAACAAGCCTATCATGGAGCCATTTGAGGATTCACTTGACACTACTACAACGATTCTTAACTCGATCTTCCCACGACTAAACATCTCCCTGGGACCAAGTATAATCCTCGATCAAATATCAAGAGCCTGCTCGTTACAACCATTCAAAGCTTTCATCTATTGAATACTTTGTTACAAAAGAAACAAGAAGTTGACAAAAGACTAACAGGCTGTCCGATTCGTAGGTGATTTGGTCAGCATAACGACATCCAAGACAGTTTGAGAAAAAGGTTTTCTGACAGAATTCAAGCGTTTTGTAAATTAGGTGGCATTTGAATTGAAATTTGAAGTACATGCAAATACATTCACTAAGATATATCAGCCATTCGCTTCACAATCAAGGTTTTCGAAACGACTCATTTGAGCAGCTTATGCTGAACTGAAGAATGCTCGGGTTGGACGGAGAAAATTAAATCTCTGACGATTGGATTTGACTTAGGGATCACGACCTCTCTACGCCAATGAACAAAATCACCCGCATTCTCCTTCCCGTTTCCATGCTTAACTATCACTGACGCATAACAGCCGCAAACGATGCGAAACACGGAAAATGTTTCGAATGTTATTCCACTGGAATTTCTTCGGCCGAATTCAAATGAAATACTCGTACATTGATATTTCTTTTGATCATAGGGTGTGGCCGGAAGCCTCAAACTAATGTAGAAAATGTTCATACGGCTTCAAAGATATTCTGATAGGTTACAATTATAATGAAAATTTGGCATACTTTAAACTGGGCGTGACCATTGGCGTCTTTAATTCTTAATATAAACCACCTAATTTTCTATCGCTTGAACATTGTTCTTCTGTGCCATATGGCTGAATCTTTTGTGTAAGTTACATGAATATTAACAACACCGACAATCTAACAATATTAGACTTCGAGGTTGAAGGATTCCACCGTTAGGGATATCAAACATTTCAAGAAAGGAAAATAGTCACAACCTCTACAACAAACAATACAATGACAATACACTTCTTCAAAATTTGATATTGTTCTTTTCACAAGTTCTTTATGTTTGTACAACTGATTCCGAATCTTGCTCAAAGATATCACATAAATAAAACATACTCTTGTTATCATAGCGTTTTGTAACGTCACACATGCGCAAATCTTTGCAGTTGATTAAAAGTTGTTTTCATACGTGGAATGTAGAAAGCATGTTAGGTTTTTCTATGATCATTTTCTCCTTTTACATGTACGTACATGTATGTTTCTATCTATTTGACCGCGCATACGACAGGGTGCGATGACTTAAAAAAGACGTGTCACTGCCAAAAAATATATTTTTAATTCTTCTATGTATCTGACATGGTACTAAGTGACAGTTAAAAACGTTGAATATGAAGATTTACTAATTACACCATCACTAACATTATATTATTCACTTCACATTTGTTGCTTGTGGTCTATTGGCTTGAGAGTAGTTTCGCTTTACCAAAGCTAACAGTCAATAGACTTCATGATTTTTTCGCGTAAATACATGTATAATAAGCTTCAAGTTTTTTCAATCTGGTTACCTTGGTGTTATTTTAACGTGAATTCTAAGGCCCTTTCTCTACAAAATCTTTTGGAAACCACAAGGCTATTATCTAATCACTCCACAAATCCAAAATATCTCCCTCATCAGTGTCGTATATATTTTGAATCTTTTGTTGATTATTTCATCCACATTTTAGTCAATTAATTTATATATACTCATCCTGCAAGAATACATCTCTGATTTCACGATATGATTTTTAATACAAAAGTAATTGACCTCAAAAATGATCAATTTCCAATGAGTCTCTAGAGTTCACGATATCTGATTGTTGCCATAGTTGACATTGTTAGAATGGTGAATTGTGACCTATACGGCTTAAGTGCGCATAACATATGTGATATTAAAACCGTGAATTTAAACCGATCATGAAAACTCACAAAAAATCTTCAGCTTCTTAATAAAAAGAAATGATAAAAATCACATTCGGTTGTCTTCTTCCACTTTACTACATTCTACGCCACGAAATCACGTCAAGTATGTCAAATGAAAAAAATTTCCTAATAGAATTCATTTGATGTTACTTATATATGATGACATTGTAGATCCACCTCATTGTTGTTTTTGATCAACAATACATCTGATTGATATTCATATTAGCTCCTTTCATTTACTGGTAGTGACGTAACAAAACGCTATGTTAGCCCATTTTTTGTGCAGGCTTCATGTGAAGTCATCAAGATCATGTACTTGAACCTGGATGGGCGGCAGGATGATATGGAAGGGCAAAATGGCTGGCTGCAGCCGCTGCAGCTACCGCCGCTGGCGGATAAGTCCACGACGAACTGAAATTACTGCCACTGAGTAGCATGTCCCGTAGAAGAGTGTCAATGGGGGTCTTGCCGACCAGGCGTGCAAAGAAAAGTTGTTCGATGGCTTGTGCGTTGACAGATCGAAGTGGTGGTAGACGAAGGAGAATCTTGCCAAACCGAGTAGGCTGGTGAGGATATTGATAACGGACGTACTCTTCAAGAGCACATTGGATTTTCTCTTGAATACTGTCGATATGTGTGGCGTCGGACAGACCATAGATATCTGAAAATAAAATTGTTGTTTTTAGAAACAGGGTCCACTCAAAATGTGAAGCAAATCTCCACCCAAAACAAGTAGGTTTTTGCTTGAAGTTTTAATAAAACCCATCAACATTGTATTTGAGTCTCTAAGCTACAAAGTCAGCTAAAAATGCAAAGTGAATGTCACCTCATGCTCAAATTGCAATCTCACGGAATTTGAAATATTTATTTCATAGGTTTTTAGAGCTCCAGTACGCCACCGATATGAAGTTTCTGAAGCATGCAAGTAGAGTTCATGTAAAAAAGTAGCCTACTCGGTAGACGATATAATACTCGGCGCATGAGATAACGATGACATAGACTTCAGAAACTACATGTACTTCAAATCAACTATTGCATTCAAATGTGAATGAGATATTTAATTTCTATATATGATTCTAGAGTTGGAACCGCGCCGCTTTTTTCGCCCCGGACTTGCATTGACTCCAAATACCAGGCCCGGGCCAGGCCCGGTCCCGATGAATTTTTATCTGGGCCCGGGTGACATAATTTATCAGTTTGCGTTGTCACCCTTAATGAAGGTATCAATTGCGTCAGTTTAGAGCAGTTGCCTTTAAAATCATTCTAAAAAGCTAATTATTGATTGCATTATTGCATGCTGTAGGGTCCATGCACCATCTGTAAGCAAATTGATTGCTGTTGAGCAGTAAGGTGAATTTTTAAATGTATGTAGTCAATTTTCATTTGTTTCAAAAAATATTGCGCATGTATCGTTTGTTTATCACATTTAAATTGGATCTCATTTGATGTACTGATAGCTAATAGCCTTTTCTTGTAGGTTATTTAGGTTTATTAGAGCCGGGAAAACGAAAACACTGAAGATCTATTGCATATTTGAAAAATGAAATCACTTAGTCAAAAGTTAAACTGAATATTCAATTGACTCTTGCGGCCAAACTTCCAGAGAAATATATGCTAATTATCATAATCATCACTAACGGCTGCTTAGGAGTCATGTTGATAAGCTATCACATCAGTTGATTCAGAGAATTTAAATGATCAAATGAAGGAAATGTTATTAATTTCAGACGCAATAATGTCGGCCTGATAGATATTTCAGGCCCTGCTCGGCCCGTACAACACCCGGGCCTGCTTCCAGCTCTGACCATGTCAGCAAATGGTGACGGCAGCACATCATTGAGGCACCTCTCCGTTTTGACATTTAACTGTTATGACACAAGCATATCATAGGATGACATCACGCTGTAAAAATCATTTTGCTTACATAATAGATGCAGAAAAACGGTTTCATACACGCTAGACTTCTCTTCAATTAAATTCATGGACATACTAGCAGTTGCAAATTCACCTACTCACTATTAATCAAATTTCCATGTTTTCGACGCCACATTACATTGCAAGACATGGGCAAAACCGGAATTATAAAATATGCTTTCAGTGCGGACGCGGTAGAATTCAAATTAGACGATTTCTGTATTTTTTAATTTTTTTTGATACTTCATGTTCCCAACAAAAACCTCATCAATCTTTTTCTAAAAATATTCACGTTTTTAACAATACTCATATTTCTATATCACTATCATATCAATGTAACATTCCCCTCGTTTCGATCTATCGCATATGTGGTGATAGTACTAAAAAATTTGAATGAATAAATTGACATAACTGTGTCTGGCTCGCTAGGTCTTTCCTATGTGGTCGAGTTTTCTATTTTCAATTAATCACATTCTCAATAGCCATTGTGGAGGAGATTCTGCTTAGGCCATCCGGTGCAGTATCGGTCAGCCAGGCAGAGACGTAGTACTTAATTGGCGTTGATGACACCCATTGAGCTGATGATGATCCTCCACTTTAATTCGCTACGCTTGCTTTGACATCTTGAGCATAAAAGAAGAGTATGCCTATTTTAAAAGTCTTAGGCTTGATAGATGCTATAAGACTTCATATCTGCATTTATGGTTTTAAACATATTCATAGTTTTTAGCATCAATTGATCGATTTGAGTCATTCATCATCAAAATCCCATTCTTTCCCTCTGTCTTTAAGTGATGAATAAATGCGTCTAGACATTAATTTCGTCTAAACATCTTATTATCACGAGTTGCCAAAATTAATTGCAATAAATTTGGGCTAAGAAATCAATGAATTTCAATTGCAATGACAAGTAATCTATCAATCGCAATTATTACCTGACAGCAGTCAATAAGTTGCAATCATGCGATCACACCAATCAATAATTGCATTTTTTGATAGCAGCAGTCAATTAATTGCATTGTCATCAATTTCTTTGTTGTAAGGAAGCAATTGAAAAGGAACATACGACTACATAAACAAATGATGTAAAATTGCCTGGTCAAATTTCCGATAGCCCTGTCTATTGTCAATGCATTACTCAATTTTGAGTTTGTTATTCATATCTACTCGTATTTCATTCCTTCTGAAATGTGCAATCCATATTTAACTATATTGCCTGTTGCTATTGGACTCAAATCCAAGCACTCACCAGCATTAAACAACGTAATGCCCTTGAGACAAGTGTATTCGGCTGCATCAACATGAAGAGCCTTCAACCTCTCCACTTGCTCCTGGAATGACCGAATGTGGTCCATGAAGGCAACCACCCGTTCAGCACCCAGCGGCGACGTATGAAGACCAGCGGCAGCAAGCAAGGGAGCCACGTGCAGCGGCATTGAACTTTGTGCAGCACTCAAGACGAACAGCTCTGACCAGCCATGGCGGAGAAGAGCCACTTGATCGGACACCTGTAAAGAAAGGCGGGAGCCATATTTAACACATGGATGAACTAATGATGTTGCTCAGTAAATACATGCTCAAAATCAGATCGTTGTCTTTGTTAGTGCTCCCTCCATTAACTTATGAGACATAAAATCTCAGATGATTCCCGAATAATCAGAGGCTTTATTAAGAAAGGCATAATGTAATTGAGAAAATACGCCTCCGAATAAGCGGGAACTGGATAAGTGGGATCAGGTCCACATCAGGGAGGGGTAGGTGGCAGGTCTCTCGGTCTCTGTGTGTATGAGGCTGCATTTACGATACACGTACGTCTTTTTTAATCATTAGTGATGCAGCCATAGCAGTCTACGTGTAATGAGATATCTAGTGGAGAGCTAGTTTTGAACTCGCTCAATCCAAATATGTATGCAGTCATGTTTAGTCCAATCTTGTGTAGAGATTATATAATATCCCTAAAAATCGATTTACGATGGCAGGAATTCTGCAAAGCAAAATGGAAGTCACAAAATTTCCTTTATGTGCATACATCTCTCCGTTTATTGCACATATCAAATATAATAGGCCTACACATCGAATCAAAAATGCAATATATAACTAGTGCTGTGACATTTTAGACAACTATTATTTACCCAGAAATGACCAAGGTTCAATTTTAGAACTTTCGAAAATTCCTATTCGGCTCAAATTTAATTTCAGTCAAAACGAAGTTTTAAAAAAATTGAACGTGTATTGAGAGTTGAGTCTCATATTCGTTATACATGAATGTGGTGGCTTTATCCCTTGCATAATAACCATATTACTAATTTAGTCACAATATCGTCTATTGCGGGACTGAAATTAGACTTGAAAAGAATTTCAATTTCTTATGATATAGCAAATTATACTTCATTAGGAACATGCGGACATAATAATTATAACTAGTCAAAAATGTGGGTACATTCTATTCAGTCTGCATCAAGCTGTCTTGACCTGTGATTTATTCTGTAATTTATACAGGTCAGTAGGTTAGGCAATGGGTTGAGACTGCTGTAGTGAAAGTTAAGTTGTTGACAACTTGACTCTTGTTCCTACTTTGACCAGCATATCAGTAATTATTCATCATCCGTAACAGTTGGGCGCTTGGCAGCAATGCCGACATCATCAATCAACGTCTTATCCATTTATCGCGATCTGTTATACGGATATTTCATCATATCAGTACAATTAAACAAACATCAATGCAACATTGAATGCATCTTCATGTTGACTTATTAAAAAGAATTCTTAGACTGGATCTGCTAAAGTCTAATTTGAAGCAAAATGTAATGGTGGGGTGCAAAATTTGGATAAATTTTAGGTCGTGTTTTTAAACCCAATAATGGCAGAAAAATGTTTAAAAGTAATCTTTGGTGAAATTATCCAAACGGCATTTAAGGGCGTTCTGTGCATCGCACGAGTTCGAGAAGGGTACCATTTAGAGTCCAGTTCATCTCACCTTTCATTAGGTCACATTTTTAGCCGTTCTGAGTTTGCAATGTTGACCTATAAACTTCAAGTCGAATTTGGTCATTGGTTCCTGGGTAAAATTTTTCTTCCGAAAGGTAGATTGATTAAAATATCCTTGTTTGGATGAAATTCTTTAAATTAGTCAACCGAATGGAAATCAAAATCAATCTTATTCTCATTATCACTAGTTCTTTGACTCGGTGCTAAATGAGATGGTCTACATCCAAGGACAATGAGCATTAAACCCAATCGCAGACAAATTCTCCAAAGGAAAGAAGTCCAGTATTTTTGTCTATAGATAAGTCTATAGTCTCCTTTCGCTCGTCGACCAAACGATAAAGATAGGATTAATGGATAAGATAGATAAATGCTAACTATTTAAGGTAATGAGCAATATAGAAAAGCCAGAAATGAAATCGAAATTCGCTACATTTAGACAATCTGCATAAATAATGTGTTACAATTTTCAAGTTTATATACCGGTAACTAGTAATGAATTTCATTGCTGAAACCTAGTTATCCTGACTATTCTAAAAAGAGTAAACTACCTGTGATTTCAACATTCATACGTTTTTAGCCAGTTGACAATGACATTATCATTTTGTCTTGTTCTTGGTTGCAAGGAAAATTTCAGCAATATTAAATACAAGACTTTGCCAGAAAGCATTAAATTTTGAATTTTTGAGTGCATCTGCTGTGTGCAATAATGTACCGTACCGCGGAAAGCTGACTGGTCACTCATTTCAAATTGTTGTGCAGACATATTTCATCTTACATTCCCCGTGACGGATAGGACCAATGCTTTACTCTGTTGTTTTATATAAATGTACAGTTACAAACTAGTTAAAATGTACCTCCGTAAAACATTGCAGAGTCCTTGCTCGTCTAGGCAATTTATCAGCAGAAAAGCAGCCGCAGACGCTGCATTTCCTCATCAGTACAATCAGTTTGTCCAGTCATTTTACGTGTAGATATCATAAGGAAGGCTGGGCCATTGCATAGCGTCTTCGGTTTACGAGGAAGTTTTATTTTTAAACATTAAGTCTGAAAATATCTTTCTATACTGTACATTGTGCATGCATGCAAGCTGCAAACTGATGCTTTCAAATTCAACATATTAATTGCCTACTACCAAGTTGATGTGTCTCAAGATGCTTTGAGGATCATTATGATTTGAATGAAATTGCCATGCAAACGATGTGCTGCTGACGGAGATCGAAGTTCGAACCTATCACCCAGGTTTAGATCCATGCTCTACGAACTGAGCTACTAGCCGCACCGCCTGCAGGATAATGCATGTATGCGAAAATCAATGAAAGCAATTATTTAAAATGTCAATATGCAATTTGTTGCATCACTATTGTCTCGATTGAAAAATATTAACTTGAATATAATTGACATATCTTCATAACCTATCCTGTAATCTAAAAATGTCCACGTGCTCTCAAGCTATCATACGTGGTGTGATCCAAAATGTCCCGGACTAACCTACTTGCAGATAACCTGTGATAACGAATACTACTTCAGATGTAAATTTAGGTCTTTAAGGCATGAGAAATATGGTCGCCGAAATTTTTCCGGTCAGTTTTCTATTTTTTCAAAATTTTCAAACATTGTCTGAATTTCAAGATAAATTCTAGCGATTTAGTATATTTAGATTAACTTGACAGTTAAGCTATCACTAATAACCTGACTAATAATTAACGGAAAAACAAATGTTTTGTTCCAGAAAACAGTTTACTTTTCAATGTATGAGCCGTTAGCATTCGTCACTTTTTGCCAACGAAGTCTCAATTCACAAAAAGCTTTATGAAAAAATTCCGGTGAACTGCATCCCGCAGTTCAACTGGCGATTCAAAATGGTGTCCACGAAGATGCTTTTTGAGGAATCTAAACAGATAGAAGGGCCAAGTCAGGTGAATAAGGAGGATGGCTCAATAGTAATCCGTTTCTCGTTGCATTGGTTGTCTCCTGCGAGGTGTGAATCGGAGCATTGTCATGAAGCAAGTAGAGGGGAATGTTTCGGGGCTTTCTTATTTTCTTTCGCTTCAGATAACAGATTGGAATAATATTCGCTATTGATTCTTACTCCTTTATCCGCAAAGTCAACCTGGATTCCCGAAGCGTTCCAAAAGACCGTCAGCACGGCGATGTGATGTTCCGATCGCATTTTCAAAGGGCAGACTCGCCTGATTTTCGCCACTCTGCAGATTCTCATACAAACTTAAAGGTGTAAGGATGCAGTTCAGAAACTGATCTCCGTGCATTTCGAGGAGATCCAAATTTGACTGCGCCAGAAGTCTGTTCTCCTTCATTTCAGGTGACAGATTCGGTACGAAACGTGATGCCATCATGACAGGAGTGATCAACTCTCTTGACAACTCACGGATGGTGTGCTGTAATCACTTCATCGCACTGACTCGATTCTCTTCCGGAATCTCCTGCGGCCGACCAACAGTTGAAAAATCTTGCTCCACAGATTGTCTTCCGCGTTTAAATTCGCTTAGAAATAAGCAGTAGTTCTCCTTCCATATGCCAGGCTTAATTTCCTTTAGAATGTCACCATTAGCGAAGCCGCGGATCAGGAGGTATCGTATCACACTGCGATATTCGACTGAAGACACGCTTGTCACATCCATCATGAATGATAGAACCATCGTTGACACGGATTTCTTAATGAATGTGAATGAACTTCACTGATTGATATCGTAACACATGAAGCAATTAACAAAAGACGTGCAATATTCATGGCAAAGATATCCGTCAAATAAGGTACAAATCAAAATCAATCTAACTATAACAATAAGACGAATCGGATCTCGATCAATTCAGAAAATACAGAAATTCATGTTAAAATGTAAAAATATTTTTTAAAAATAGAAAACTGACCGGAAAAATTTCGGCGACCATATTTCTCATGCCTTAAAGACCTAAATTTACATCTGAAGTAGTATTCGTTATCACAGGTTATCTGCAAGTAGGTTAGTCCGGGACATTTTGGATCACACCATATACTCTCTTTTTAATAAAATTGTTTGTATTGAGTGGTTGCAGCCGCTATTCGAAAGATTGAATGAATAAGTCATTCTCATCCCGGTAGGGAATCTCATTCAAGCTTATTCAGATCGGAAGTAGCAATTTTCCACTCATTAACACCCAAAGGTTTTTTCTCGAAGAAATTCCTCCATGAAAAGAACCTATCATTAAATCCTTCTCCACCCACGTATACAACATAAGCTTGTTTTATCTTTAATGATTTCTCCAACACTGTTTTCTCAGAATTTGCTCCTCCCATAATGTCTCAGACTCCACGGGAGTCTTCAAACTTTTGTAAATGAGAAACTACTCTGGCAGATTCCTTCCTTGCAATGCCAATGGTTATGTACTGCTATTGTGGCTAATAAGAGATCATACAACTTTCAGACTAAAATAGATTAATGGCAAAGATCCTATCTGGTTGGCTCCACCGTGCGCACTATCAATATGTGGCACCATGAAGGAATAGTTACAAATAACTAGGGACAGAGCCAGTAGGGAAAATGGTGTTACCATCATTTTTGATGAAAGAGATTTAATAAAGGATCTTGATATGGTTAACGTATAATTATTGACAAATGGCTAACTGATTCAACTAGATTCTTTCGTTTCATGCTGCACTATTAACATGGCATTTCCGAGTGCTGTATTAGGCTTCGTGACAAAGTTAGATTGTTTCATTTATGCGACAGCTGCACCAAAAATTTCTCAAATCTGTTTAAACTGTGCAGAAAAGTAGTTTTTATAGTCGTAAATTCCTTAAGAATGCTCTGGTTGCTACAGTTCCTTCTCATGCGGATAATTCAGACCATAGCGTATAAAATGCTGTAGTATACCTGTCTGACAAACCGTTTGGAAAATAACCAACGGATGAAAAATATACAAGTTTCTTTGTACTTCGTTAAGGGAAGTTTGCTTTTATCTACAATGAATTTGCTTATGACATGCAGCCAATGGAATGCAGACACACACACTTTTCCTGTTCAATGCTTTCATTCATGCAGCTAACTGCTCATTGATAAACTGTCAGTATAGTATGCAATTTCATTGTAGCTTGCTTATTGCCTAGTACTTAGAATCCATTGTGAGATCCGTATGATCGACCTGATTCACTTTGAAAAATTATGAATTGCTCTTGGATGCTTAAACACATGATTACAACGATATATCCTTGCGATCTACATTTCCGTTAGTAAATCAGCGGGTCAAGTTTAGCCGCAAGCTCAAGACCAAGAGATACAGGGTTGGAACCGGCCTGGGAGAAGAGACCCTGAGGAGACCTATCCTTATCCTGACGACTTAGTTAACGTTCAGTTAATTTCACTCATTTTTTAAGCTTTTGCAGAGCTTATTTCCAGTTGTGGAATATTTCGGCGTCCTGAAGAGTTATATACTTTTCCTCGATGCTTAAGGTCAAAAGAAGTTTTGATTCAGTCATTTATAAACATGATCTAGGTAACTTGAGAAAAACTTTGTCAACAACATTTTTTAGTTGAATGAAAACATTTCAGAAGTGTACTTACCTGCAAATCGGGGAAGAATGGAATGTTTCTGGCCCACTCGACAGCACTAAAGAGAAGTCGAGCTGCAAATTCATAAATAGCATCAATGCCCACTAGTCCGCCCGGTGGATGAAGACACTGTCCATAGCGTGTCACATATGGTTCTGCTCGAAGCATCATACTTATGAAGCTTGAAAAGTATGTAGGACCGAACGATGCATTGAAAAATTGTCCATATGTGGCTTGAAAAGGTGGAATGCGGCCTTGTTGAACTGCTGGAACGAAAATATAAAGTAATTGTTGTTATAAGTGCTAAGCATAGGATATTTTCGAGTTACATAACATTTATGTTGAAACCAAGCACAAACATTCTCATTTTGAACTGCAGTGCTTTTCAAAAACATTTTTTGAATGTTATCACACCTAAAATCATCAGCTAGGGTGTGGAAACTAATATGGAGTGCAGCATTTGAAATGTTGATCGTTTGAATATCATGGTGTTTGAAGAATCCCGTATTATGATTCTTATATGACCTTTATACGATCACTGCATTCGGCTTGCAGACTCAACCGTTTCCAAGGATCCTACAATGATATCTATCAGTCTCACTCAGTTTTTGCATTGAACTCAATATCAAAAATTTTAGGACAACTTGAATGTTAGGAGCACAGTGCTACAAAATGCATTAGAATAACAGTGCCTCCGCAATGTCTGAGATTCCTACTATTTCAAATTTCAACAATTAATATCTAGTCCGGGAGCTAACGTGAAGTTGTGCAGGGAACGAGGTATAGTACATAAAACTTTCACATAGCATAGTACACCTCTAACCTACTGCAAAACTTCGCGTCTGCCGGATCAGATCATTTGCTTTTCAGAAATAGAGAGGATAACACAATCCTATGTATTTCCAGTGGTAAAATTGTGACACTTAAGGTGTTGAATCCATTTTTTCGAATTTTTGCTCATAAAAGTTACACAAATTGGTATTTTGTTGAACTGGTTATTATAGAAATCATCTACAGATCATGATCTTTCAAATGAGTTATCATTCATTGACAGAGGATGAAGTAAAGTGTACAAACAGACACTTTTCGTTAAAGTATATCAACAAATTTACTGTAATTTCTATGTTAAAATTTGCATTTACACCAACGAAAAGTGTCTGTTTGTACACTTTACTTCATCCTCTGTCAATGAATGATAACTCATTTGAAAGATCATGATCTGTAGATGATTTCTATAATAACCAGTTCAACAAAATACCAATTTGTGTAACTTTTATGAGCAAAAATTCGAAAAAATGGATTCAACACCTTAAGTGTCACAATTTTACCACTGGAAATACATAGGATTGTGTTATCCTCTTTATTTCTGAAAAGCAAATGATCTGATCCGGCAGACGCGAAGTTTTGCAGTAGGTTAGAGGTGTACTATGCTATGTGAAAGTTTTATGTACTACCTCGTTCCCTGCACAACTTCACGCTACTCGTAGCTCCCGGACTAATCGTCCTTTATGCCAACAAGTCTCAGAGACATTGGAATCCGATTGCTGCCTCTGTTTAAGTTAATATAACTAAGAGGTACACGAACACTTGTTCGACACGAACATTTGTTCGACAAATTTTCGAACACTTCTTCGCCACGACATTTGTTCGACACGAACACTTCTTCGACACGGACACTTCTTCGACACGACGTTTGTTCGTTATTAAGCAATTATAGTATTTTTCTTTTTCAGGTTGTGTATTTTTTGAGAATTTGCATTTTTTTATACTTTTTGTCTTAAATTAATTTTTTTCCTTTCTAAAAAAATATAATTCTTGCATCGCATAGATTGAACTAGAAGCGTATTTGTAATTTAAGATATTACCATAAAGACGAAAGATAGCCAGTACCTAAAATTCTATTCATGCAGAACTATTCATGCTAGATAAAGCATTATTCATGCAGAACTTGTCGAAGAAGTGTTCGTGTCGAACAAATGTCTTGTCGAAGAAGTGTCCGTGTCGAACAAATGTCTTGTCGAAGAAGTGTCCGTGTCGAAGAAGTTTTCTGTCGAACAAATTTCCGAAAACATAGATATCAACTTGTCGAAGAAGTGTCTGTGTCGAAGAAGTGTACCAGATCTAACTAAGAATGGAAACAACCTGAGTGTCTTTCGTCAGTTTTGTTAAAGAGAAATGATAGCGAATTTTTACAAATTTACAAACTGCACTGACCAGATGCCGCTATCTAATCATTGCAATGCCAACCACAGGAATCTCCCATCGCTTTGGTATAAACAAAAACGATACAATGTTAATACAACATATGTCAAAAACAATACAACAAAAGCAAAGGCTCTGAAACATTTCCTTACACATCTTTAAGAGAGCAAAGTCCTTAAAAACTGGTCTAAGAGAAAAGTCGATAAATAGAACGCAATATTACAAGAAGGCACATCATAAAATGCAAGAGACTCGCGACTCAAGGTTGAATCCAGGCCAGGTTCATCGCTCCGGATCCATAGACCCAGACTGGAAATTTTCTATCATGTCGCTTTTTTGTTCGAGGCTCGAGGACCCGTATTTGATCCTAAAGCGAACGCAAGTAGCATTGCCATTGGCGATAGAAAATCGCTGTCACAGGAAGCAGTGGATCTGAAATCACCATTGATCTGTCATTCAGGGTGTCGTATTTCTATGCGGTAAGAAGACCGCTGATCTTCATAATGTATTGCAGTTGTTGAACATGATTACACAGAAAAGCATTTACGGTGTGCATTTTCTCTGCAAATACTATTAATCCACTTATATCCATAAATTTCATACGGACTTAATTGGTATAAGAGAGTTCAATTTAGGACAGGATGCGTCATGGTCGAGGTAAATAGAAAAAATGTTATAGAAAAACGTGATTTGTAAAACTTCTATATCTACGACTTAAACTGCAGTCTTTTCATGTAGTTCATGCACACATATCGCAATAGGACATGTTGAGACACGTTTGTCAGTGTATTTGATAGACTCGACAAACTTGAACGATCTCTTGTCGTTCTTGCAAGAAGAGGTGATAGAGTCCCGGGTGCATGTTTTACTCTAGACCAGCTGCACATTTACAAACAACATTTCCTGATTTTGATTCTTTTTAAATACATAACATGCCCGACCTCTCGCTCTCGGGGAAAAACAAACCGCCCCTTACTTTAAACAGCTGATGACATTCATCACTCCGACCTTATGCCCAACATTTAGATATCGCTGCCCAAAGACTTGGAGATCGCTCTTCCATGATGAATGATGTTGCCCCGACACCTCCTTGGTGTAACACTTAATGATGAGATTGGTGGGGTTCATGTTCCTTGCTGTGTCGTTTTGAAGAGCGATGTCAACAGGCAAAGATTAACCTATGTTTAAATGGATCTGCCCCTTTGAATTCCGCCTTACTGCCCGACTGTAGTTAGTACAATTTCGATGTCGACATGGTTCTAGAAGATGTGACAGTGGCTGTACATTGAAAATCCTAGGGCATGGACGAACACAGAAAGCCAAGCTGAAACATGTGTTAGATTGTCAAATATGGCAAACATTAATGTGATAATATCAAGAATAGGATTCTTGCCCTTACAAGGGTAGGAATGGATGGCTTGAAGGTGTGGCCAACTTCATGATAAAGCCCATGTTAAGACCCACTGTACAGTTCATGTCATGTCGTGCCTCAACAGATGCTTCATGTCGAGAGAGATTTGCCCATTCCATTTTTTTAATTTGATTGATTCACATAAGTGCAATTAGGAATTTGAGAATATCACTTTATCTTCTTCATATGTTTAATTCGAACAATGTCACGTCAGTTAAATAATGGAATTCTTGCACATCTAATAGAATCTGACTGTGAAATACTTTTTAAAAGGTAGATGGAGCTGTGTGAAAGATGCACACATTACAAAATCAATCTATTTTGATTTCATGAGTCTAAATTGACCGAGTAAGAACAGAACAAGAGTGAGTGGGGGCTTTGATGATGACAGTAAGAGTAACTTAACTTGATAGTAAGATTAACTTATATGACGCTGCATACATTTATCGACGTTTGTTTACGAGTCATAAAGAGATTGGACCATCTCAAGGATCCACAAGATCGCCGGTCGCCTAGCGATGCAAGTGAACATGTCGTCCAGGATTTCCAGACATTTTATCGAGAAGATATCTTTTCGACATGTTTCAACGTTTTGGTGTTTGTGTGGGAAAGTCTAGTACAATGGATTACTGGGGCGAGCTCTCAAAAACAGAATAATTTTACTTAATAGATTTTCGATATTGTTTTATTGACAGTTCATTACATATTGTTAGGAGATTAGGCTTTGCATTCCAACAAATGAGGAGATTTTTGGCATTGTTGTTATTGCAGGCTTATAAAAAGATAACTGTACATCATATAAATTTAAACCAAATTAATTCTTGTGACTGAAAGTTTGGCTTTTTACACAGCAGTACGCATTTCTCTATCTGTAGCAATCATTATACACATAGTGCGCGAGTCATATTTCAGCAGCAGCTAAAAATCTGCGACTGAGAAATATAGCTTTATCTTCCGCTGTGCAAATAATCTTGCTGAAAGTAACATTTTCAGTTCGCTTGCTGCATTCCGATTCATTGATTAGACAAATAGATTAATATCATCAACAAATATGCACGCAATGACAGTTTTCTGTTCTACGCATCTAGAGAATCCATGGCGTTTGGAGTATTATGAAGGGACTCACAACAATCCACAAGTGATGAAAAACATTCTTAGAGATTGATAAAAAAACGGTCAAGATTTGAAGATCAGATTGACAGTGAGTCTGAGTTGAAAATCTGTCTGAGCGATATCAAACAAGGAACTGATATTGGAAAGTTGTAGCATTGTTTAGTGCGTAGCAAGAACAGATGACGATGACTGGGAATAGATACACCTCACATTCATACGTTTATCGGAATTATCAATTTTACTCAAAAAAATCTCCTTATGAATAACAAGAGATAATGTGCTGTATTCACTCAAAAAAGGCAGTCAATTCACCTATTTTGCTTGCATTGATACTTATTTATTCAAAATAATGATGAGCGGCTGTCAGACAAAAGCGGAGTCTTAGAAAACCAAATAATGAACTCTTGACTCCTTGTTTAAAGAATCTTATCATTCTGAAAAGAACAAACAATAGCCTAACGCCCCCATTTGTCAATCTTCCTTTTTGTCATTTTGAGATGACCACTCTTTGTGTACGCAGGCTTGATGAGTAAATATTCAGATTTCTTGAACCAAATCTTCTTCATTATGATTTAGTTCTTCGATTGTCCAGTAAATCTAGAATTCTCTCAATTACTTCTTGGTGCCCCTCAGGTTTTCACTTTGATGATTCGAGATTACAAACGCGTGTCATGGCAAGGCTTGTCAGTTATGAAGAGTCAAGAAAGCAATCGCGCGTAAAATATGAGTGACCATTCAAAGTGAAGACAGGGCTTGATAATGATTTTTTTTTGACACGTTGTAAAATATCTTTAAGACCCAAGAAATGCATGAGCAGAACAAAATGCAAGATAAGATCAAAACTTTGATTGAGCATGAAAAATGCTAGGGTGGAAGTGCATAATCAAAATGTCCATCTAGTTCAGCAATCGATGAAAATGATACCTAGCAAATATGATGCCACATAAGTTGACATATCAATGCATGAAATGCTGTGTTGTAACCAGAGTTGGAACCGGTCACCGGTATACCGGCCACTCTGTACCGGTTTGACCGGTTTTGTTTTCATGCTTAATATTTACTTTTTTAACACAAAAAACATTTTGAGCAAGGAAGATTGAATATAGGTACGCAACTCATAAAAGAACACTATATGGGCTGCATGCGTGTGTATATACATGTAGGCTAAATGAAAGTGTATTTATGCGAATACGAGAATGAAATGTAACAGTGATACATGTCTAAAACTTACACAAATATTGGTATGGAGAGAGTTAGATGGAGGTGAAACTGGATTGAAAATGGAAAGATATAGAAAATCCAACATCATTCAACACGCCGCGAATGGTAGTCGATACACAGTTAACAATGGGTAAAAAACATAGAATCAAATTCTGTCATCCTTGGGAAAGAGGGTCCTGGTCATTCAGGCCAGTTCGGATCAGTCAGAAAGGACTTTCAGCAATGGTGTTGAAGTCCTCTCTAAACAAACGGTCTTTGTTGCATCCGGAGTCAGTGGAGGCTTGTATAATTGTCAACTGCGCAGCAAGTGCTGGACTTATACATGCATAATGCACACTAATATAGTATACTATAGAATAATTGTGCGCTTTAGAAAACGTCTTAAATTCTTCGTGATTGACATGCATTGTTAAGTTTTGAACTTACATGTAGGACTCTTAATTGTGGTATGCATGTACATGTATATCATTCAATAGCATTACACTGCGTAACTTCTTGAATGGATTATATTAATGAAAATAATTGCTCAACAAATTATTCTATCTAAAGTAGTGAAGTCTATCCGCTGTATCGCATAACAAATAACAAACATTTAGAACGTCTTAGAAATTGGTTTGGTAAACTGCTGGGAGCTTCACAATAACATCGAAAAATTTCCATTGCTCATAATAGTTTCTGCTTAAATGGAAGCCAATATATTTGCATTGACGCATGTCATAAAATATTTTGCTTTTTAAAGGTAAATATGATAATAAAAAAAGCATAAATTCAATCGTAGTGGGAAACTTCGATCTTTGATAGCGCTTTGTGTATTTGTATTTGAGTGTATTGTATATCAGTGAAGTTTTTTTTTAAAAAAACCGGTCTAGCAAACCGGTACCGGTTCCAACTCTGGTTGTAGCCAAGAATACGACAGACTTCAAACAATGCGTTATTTACCAAACCTGCACCGTTCAAAAGTAGAACTATTCTGTTATTTAATTAGATGTTAATTGATTATTTAGTACAGTACAAGTCTCTTCTCTGAGGTCATTGATAGCAAACATTTACGATTTTTATTTTCATTAGAATGACATAAAAAAGTTTATAAAACTTCAAATTGTCGGCATAGGTATAAGCAAATGGAGATAGGATGCTCTTGTAAGTAAATTCCTCAATCACAAACTGATCTATTTAGCCCATTAACGTTTACTCCGTCAGCTGTAGTAGTTTGTCTGTCCGACTCTGGCAGAAAATACGTCTGTCAAAGACGAATTAGGGGGACTATTAGTCTTGTATCCACCGTTCTTGTGAGACAAAATAAGGCAGGCGTGTTGAAAAATAACTGTTTGCTTTCCAACGCGACTGAGGATTGTAGTTCAGGAAGCAGATTCAAATACAGAGGTTAAGTGCAGTGGCACATGGGCCGTCTAGTTCACGAAAATATCTAAAAATTCTGACCTCATCTTCGATCTTTGAATTCTGTACTGTCAACTGCTAAAACTGACGGAAGTATTTGTCAACACGCGGAAGTCTACAAAGTACAGAAGTTGATAAAATTGAATGACTGAAATGGGATTCTATTTTAAATGAAGATTAGCAAGAAATTGAATGCAAAAATTTGAAATAAATTCAAATTGCGATGTTTGCCATATTATGTTTCACAGTCATCTGTCGTTGAATTCGCAGCCGACAGTTGATTTAAGCATTAAACTATCATGCGTTTTAGATATGAAGAAGTGAATACTATATTATGACTACTACATTTGTACATAAATTTAGACGCAATGGCACCCACGGAAGACAAATCCTAGTGATGATTATTTCATGTGCCCGATACTTGACATCTAAACCAAGGCGGAGTCGCAGCCAATACGAAGAAAATTACGACGAGAAAATGTACAGGAAATGAAATTGTGACTATTGGAAAAATAATCGACAAGTCAAAACTAAAGCCAAATCGAGTTAAATGCTGAATGCATGCGAATGCAGGTATCATTATTACTGGCACTCTGCAATCTTTGTGATTATTAGCCGCACGGCAAAGCCATGATAAACAAACGCATAGCATCCTCTAGTGCAGTTCTTCTGCATGTTCAGCCATTCTATATATTTTAAGCTAGTTTGGATCTTTCCGAGCCGCACTGACTTACTCTTGCAGGGCAAAACGCAGCGTCTACGGCTGTCAAGGGATTTTCGTGCCTAACTTGCTAAAGTCTGATAACACCTCTCTATTCTATACCCAGGCGAACTGGAACTTAGCAGTCTTTATGATTATACATGTAGACATACACCTACTCACATGATGATATATGATAAATGATGCAGATATTCATGAGAGTTGTCACTTTGGTCGACAGCACAGAAACCTTTCCTTATTTTGCACTTACATCTCAGCTAAGATTGAAAATGACGATACAATGCATGATATTGAAGTTTGTTCCTACTAGAGGTAGTAGCAGTAGTAATAAATGTTTATCCAATATTATTGAAAATCAGATATTTACTTTGTATTCTGCAGTATAAGATCAACGAGACTGAAAGATTATCAACTGCTGTTGAATTAAGCGGCGTGCCGAGCAAAACCAATTTTATCCATATTACAAATACCACCATGGTCGCAGAGGAGCATGGCCCTGATAGTCCTCACCCTTTAAACAGGACCACTGTCCACGTCGAGTACTTTGAAACTGTGCATCGTTTTCCGTTTCATTCCAACTTTTTGACATGCTCGGTCGATTACATTCACAATCACGGAATATCTCAACAAATTTCATTCTTCACGCCGCAGCGATGTTAATTATGCATTTCTCACTCAATCTTCCCAACATACACAGAGACCTCTATTCTTCTCTTCTCTACCTGAACTCGACCCGTGTTCCCGATTGGACGGGAGCCCGAGACACCTTTGTTCTGATTAGTCTTTTATATCCTCACTTCAAAGATTTCGTGCTGCCTTGCACCTAAGTTTCTCTCTCCTCCCATCCGTCTCAAAATGATTTCTCGCCTTCTTCAGTCTTCCTTCTTCAAGTTGCGGCTTACTATGACGCCATGCCGAAGGAAACTATGCCTAGGGCAAATCCTGCGGTCGGAGAGAGCCAAACGGCGAGAGGCGTCGACTTGGGTGATAGAAATGATGACGAGGCAGGCAAGGGTCGTATGCCAGCGACAACCTGGCGTCAAATTCAAGAAGAAATTCTAAAAAGTCAAAATATGAAAGAGAAAGTGATCATGATGAAGAAATCGTCCAGTTTTCACTGACTCGAGGGTGAGAAGCCACTTGTCCGAGTAATTGAGTATTTTCCTGCAGAAATGAGCTGAATATCATACCACCATCAAGTCTTGATACTTATATATGTAGAAACAGGATGGAAAATGTCAAGTAATTGAATTGAGAAGCATACTTCATTAGTAACAATACTGATCAATTACTTATGAATCATTTAATCTGATCTTGATTTTGTAAAAAAAAATGACGCTTAAGTTTTTCTTCTGATGTATTTCCGCTTTGTTCAACTTAAACTGACACTCAGACGATAATAAGAATGCAGAGACTTGACTTCCTGGATGTTGTATTTGTTTTGTTGAGAAGATCAATTTATTTTTCTTTATCTCCATTCATTAAGTTGCTATTGTCTGAATAACGACAGGTGACGTACGAAGAACAATTATTGAAGGCCTGTCCATGCTTTCCCGAAGCACCAATTGCAATTGTGTTCACTATCGGTGTCGGTCCGTTGTTTTCTGACTGATCATGGATCGAAAAAGTGTCAGCAATACGGCTTCATCACAGAGATAAATTGCTTTGTCTGTATGTAGGGTCTAGCGATGACAATTTTCAGTGCTGATGGTCATGGCCAGAACTAAAATCTCGAGGGGCAAAAAAGATCAATTTTCCAATTAACGTAATGCAAATTCAAGCCTGAACTCTGACGAACCAGAAGATTGACACAACATTGAAGGTGCACCACAGAATTAGACAGGTCTCTTTTTTTGTTTGAGTAGAAAGGAAGCATTGGAACATCTAACGTTAAAGAATGGCACAATCTGCTGACATAACACCATAGCAATCGAACAATGAGCAGCCAATTCAAGATTAAACACGCCAAACTGTGTGAAACTTCAGTGACTGTTATCAACCGGATCAAACAGTAAAGAGACACGGTCGATGTCAAGTTCTAAAGAGAAGTTTGTGAACGTTTTTTCGTGCGCCTGCTCACTTTTTGAATAATGATCGGAGGACCCAACATAATCGAGAAAACTTTTGATCAATGATCTGAATTCTTCGAATCTGAAGGAATCATGGCGATCGGAGCATTTTGAAGGAAATCCACAAGTGGCTATTTTTCCTATCTCTGCAAGGCATTAAAATGTCTTTTTGCCCACTTAGCAAGTTCCTGCATGTGCTATTTATTGTTTTGAATCAGTTTGAACTTCTAGCAAAGTGATACAGTTAAACAATCCAATTCTGTGAGAAAATCTATGTCAATTTCTTCTATCACTTACTAAGAGATCAGATATCTGTGATATTGTGCTCTCTTGTCTAGAGAGGGACGAGGCCAAAAATGAGACTTCACAGAATGATTTACATCTTCTGCTTACTACGAATCGGTTCGTCTGCCGAGTTCTAGTGAGTTCCTCTTCTTGTCAGACAGAATCAAAGAAAAACACATGTAAATCCAATAGGACACAGATTGCAGTTTTTGGCTAAAATGAAATTTTCTATGTTTTCTCTGATTAAACGGAAAGTGCTAAGCCTAGAGTCATAATTTTTGACGTGGAGTGCCTTCAGGTCATTTCCTATGATGTGCATGTGCTTTTATCATGGATCTAATAGGCAATGTATGTGAGAATGTGGTTGAATGTGGATAAAGTTGCTCAAAATGCTGACATTAAGATGCTCGCCAAATCTAAATGTGTTTAGCTTCATAGACGGGGGTGCATGAACATGAAAGGAAATGACCTGAAGACATTCCATGCCAAAACTTATGACTCTGGGCTTAATACTTTTCGTTTAATCAGAGAAAACATAGAAAATTTCATTTTCGGCAAAAACGTCAACATGCGACCCATTGGATTTACATGTGTTTTTCTTTGATCCTGTCTGACAAGAAGAGGAACTCATCAGAACACGGCAGATGCACCGATTCGTAGTGAGCAGAGGATGTACATCATTCTGTGAAAGTCTCATTTTCGGCTTTGTTTCCTGCAGAAACTCGTTCTGGCTGCCGGACTACAATGCCGGCCAAAACGATTTTTACAGATGGATGAAAGAGTAAGATATCACAGGAACGTCTTGGGACTGGACTATTACGGGCCGATCAGATGGCTTGCGGTCATTTGGCAACGTTTCAAGCTATGTATCATCCTAAGCTCCGCCCATTCTACTCTCGTTCAATTCTTTCCCTCTTCTTACCGCTGAGTCCATCTCCCGCGAGTCGGTCATCACATGGCGGTCAAGATCGCCGCAAAGGCACAACGTCAGGGAATCGTTGCACCAAAGGGGAAGAGGACGAAGCGTAATGATGAGCTGAGAGGACGCTGGACAAGAGTTTTTGGGGTCTCATGGGAAAAGAAATGAGAAGATTTTTAGTCTTTTTTCAGTGGCCAAGGATAGCAGCGCGATGATACATTCTGTGGATAAACGGCTAATAGAGGTTCGACTTGTGAGAAACAGTGACGAAAATAAGCTCCATCGTTAGAGATATGAGCACGGAAACGACAAAATCATTCAAAATTGAAGCTAAAGTTGATCAAGGGTATCAATGGATCTATGATAATAATTCAAACTGGACAAAGAGTGCACATTTTGCACTTTTCTTGCCATCATTCGCTGTGTTTATAACAAGGTGCTTGATTGTGAAGATATTACTCGTAACGCAAAGAAGCTGATCAAGCCGCGTTTTCGTGAATTTACTACATAGGACCGGACGCTGGACACACACTGCTGCACGCAGACATGCACGTGCGTCATTACCTCTATTTATCCATGCTATCGGTTAACTAAATCACTTTGCCCTCTCAGGTAGTCAACTGAACAAGATTTGACATCGCTTATTCTGTTCATGAGATTGGAAAGCATTAGGCATGTTATAATGCACAGCTTTGCTTAGAAGAATTTCAATCAAATGGTGCCGAGAGTGTCACTTATAAAAATTCTTCATTCAAAAAATCGTGAAAATCTATCATTTTTCTGCTGCAGTTTGCTAGTGGGGTATTTATTAATACTGAGTTGTTACTCTACCTGGTATGCTTACTCTATGATATAAACACAAGCCATGTCACTAGCTGTATATAAACCCATTGTATTAATGGCTGGACTTTGTTGCCCATGGTTAAGTCCGTGACGGACGAAACGTTGGGTTTTTAACGCTCATATTTTAATTTCAATAAATTGTCTAAAAACAGCAGGGAGAGCCTATTTTGATTCCAATCATGAAAGTGAAAAATCACCTCCCGTATGACGCCGTTAATCATGTCATTACCAATGAAATATTACCTATAATTTTTTTACAACACTTTTTGTCTAACATAGACATTTTAATTGGAAATGTAATTAATTGTAGCTGATTTTCAACCATCAAAATGCAGATGCACTAGCAGGTCAACGGGGAGATCATAGATCAAACATTTATTTCTAAAACCGGATGTGTTTTGAAGGCAAAGTAAATGAAAACCCGATTTAAGAAAAATAAAAAGACAAAATAAAAATTCATGGAAATTCATTATTAATGATTTCATCAAAACAAAAAGCGATGCTAGAACGTTTTTCTCTTTTCCTCAATTATATTCATTTGTTTTCTTTCGCTTAAAGCTTGTCTGATTGCTATACAAATTTGTTTAATTATTGCTACGTAATCGTATTAAGTACTAATCAAATGATTGTTTTTTCCTTGGGAATCACCGTAGTCTCACTTGCTTGCACTCAGTTGCAAGTAGTTCTTCTCTCCATTACAACAAAGCATGCTTTTCGTCATTTTCACGTCATCTTATATCCTTTTCATGTCATATTGTTTGAATGATTACAATCGACAAAAAGTTCCATGTAATTTTTCTAAGTATACATCTGAGGAGGATTTTTTCAGACTTTATTTCTGCATATTTAACCAAGGTGCGCCATATCCTCTTAACTTTGATTAACACACGCACTCTCAGAAACTAAGCATTCCATTCAGTCTGTCTTGGTTGCATTGGAAGGCATTTTGAAATTAAATCAACAACATCTCGCAGAAAGATGAAAAATATCGTAATGCAAGCAGGAAAAAGCTGCGCCTTTGTCTGATCCGATGAACCGACACATTTTTGTTTCTTTCTATTCTCTTTTTGTGTCACATTCACAAGAAGGATACAATCCGTCATATTAGGAGACATGCCGTCACCCACCTATCTGCCTCAAGGCCTAAACATCCGCCAAAGGTAAAACGATAAGAGAGATACGCGCCACAGTCAGCTGAGTTCAAAACCGCAGTGCACCCCAAAGAGAAAATGAGAGCTCTTAAGGAAATGATGTCCCAACTTATTGCAGTGAAGACATTTCAATACAGAGTTTTTCGATTTCAAATTTATATTTCTCTTTTTATTTGAGTTTTTGCTCTTGTTTTTGTAAATTTGACGGAGGTGAAACCGCATGTCAGGAATAACTGGCACCTCCAGTGACCACTTTAGACAGGGTGGAATTCCAAGCGCGTTGATCTTTGGAAATTTGAAGATTGTTGTTTTAATCAGTCATAATTGAAGTTGAAGTTGAAGTTTCATTATCTACAGCAGGGAATCTTAGCAAGATGCAATTGAAGCAACAATTGACACGGCTCCAAAAAGGAACTTCTAAATCTTCTTTCTTTTCCGAGGAGCGATTTTAAGTGAAAATGGTCAAAATCTTCGACTTTTTGAAATTTTAGAAATGAGATCTTTTGCATTGAAGTTCTTAGTGTCAATTGTCTCACTCTACCGATGATTAGAGATGCAATGAGCAATCGATGGTGATTCAAACTAATTACATAATTGATTCGTGATATAGATATAAAACGGCTCTCCTGAAAACATTGATTCTAAAAAATTTTGAAATGCTTTAACTTTTTTTCTAGACTACCAATTGACTTGCGAGTTCTTTTACTCGTACTAAAAGAAGAACGATCTTACATTTGTTGCACACAGCTCGCAGAGTGGCCACGAACTCCGAAGTTTGACTATCATCAAACTCAAGACTGAAAGTCACATAAAAACGACATATGTAATAAAAACATCACTTGCCTATTTGTCCCGAAATTCCACATTCCGATGTGCGACTATCGCCCCTCCGCACTACTTACAAAGGAGAAGTCAAAACCAGACTGAAATGTGCAACTGCACTGTTGTCTATTTCATTTCGCTATGAAATCGATTTGCTTTCCAATTGAACGAATTCTGCTTGTCTGACCAATAGGAAAACAAAATGAATGATGAATTCACAGCGAATGAACACAAACATTTGTGCATTCGTACATTTTCGCTTCGTGGCTTTCGCAGCTAAAATGCATCTACTTTCGTAGCGTACGACTACGATGCATAAATGTACAAATATCAGAATGTACGAATTAAAGATTGCACCTGTTCATTCCAGGCAACAGTGATTTTCTCTCCTTTATGGAGAAAACTGATGCTGATCTGAAGCTGTGTCCAATTCCTGCATGCGTACTTTCCCATGATGTGTTAATAGATCAAATGCAATAGTAGATAGCTCATAAATTATCGTGGCCATAATGGTCTTTAAATTTTTCTTATGTCAAAGATTTGTATTTCATATGTCAAAATGTGTTAATGAGCCGACACACGAATGAATGTGGAGAGAACTCAATTGATCAGAGGTTTCATAGGCATGACATATCGTACCGGGTGCTAAATAGCTCAGTTGTGAATCGGATCCAGGTCCTCTTCCAACTTTGCTCATTAAATAGATAATTGCACGAACATTGATGACTCAATGTGGTCGTTATAAATGATCCATTTTGCTTTAATTAAAATTGATATTTGACAGAAAGACTATAGGATATGCATGTTCGACTTGATAACCACAATCGTCCGACTGAGCAAGTACATGTAGAACTTCATAAAGGTCCGCAATAACCTGATCAGCTTTGATATATTGAAAATTGATGCCCTCATCTGAACATCCCTTTATCAAATTTGCTTAATCAATGCAACTTAGTTCTCATCACAGACATCGGACACTCTACAATAATAAAGGACTAGAACGGACTTAGGTATTGAAGACAATAGTCATAGCATGTCGTCGGCATGCGTGGCAAAAAGGGAAAAAATAATGGCGGCTAACCTGATAATCAGGGCAATTTGCAAATATTCACGACTACTATCATTTCTCTTCGTACATGAAATCACTTTGATAAAATAGCACACAATCAATCGCTTTATGGCAAGAATCTGCAACTTTTGCAGGTTTCAGTAATTTGGTTCTTCTTCAGGTTGCACATTGACCTAGATCGGCGCCTAAATGAGCGACTGAAATGATAATAAACAAACAGCTATTGTCAATTCTAGTCCCACTAACTTTAACAAAGCGAAGAGTCGGAATTATATGATTCTCATAATCAACATTAATGCATGAATTCAATTTGAACCGGACCTGAATGTCTGTTCCCTCATGAAAGCACATTGCTACCTAAATGTCATATTTGCTGAACTTCCAAGAGCATAACATACAAAGCATGGAAAGGCAGGGTGGGGCTGGCCACAACTTTACCAGAACGCGCTTGGACAAAATGCAGACTCGCTTGCAAACCTGTTGAGTGCTATGAGACGCAGGATTTTTAAAAAAGCATTCAAAAAAGTATAGAGCATTCCCATGATGAATTTCACTTTTTCTCACAAGAGTCTTTGCCCTTCTCAACCCTTTGACACAGAATTTAATCGTGTTAATTGAAGGTATTGCTTGCAAAGAGTTCTTCTTTGTGAATGTTTCCGAGACTTCTGAAAGATACATTCCTTTTTATTCCCGACAACCTATAAGGAGTGCTCCTGTATTCACATCGTGGAATTAAGGATGGATGTCAGTGATACTTAATAAAAGCCAAGTCACATTGATAAAGAATAATGCTGAATGACTATCAGGAATTCCTTTGAGACCTTCAAACTCCTGCTAATATTGACAGATGAATAGTGCAACAGCAGTCTTTTCAAGAGGTGCAAATCTTCGGCGGCTCTTTTATAGAATAAAAGGATTTTTCAATTGAAGAGTACGTACATATCAATGCGGTATACACTTCAGGGATCTACGATGCGCCAAAGGCCATTAAGTCAATGAGATAGATGCAGAGATCCGGGACTCTCTTAATGGAACACTAACCTGAATGAAAGTGGGCGTGACACAAACAAATGGTCGTGATTTTAAAGTACACGCGATTTTTCTGACATTGTGTCGATGTGGTAAAATAATGTCATCTCCTATTCATATATTTCAAAGTTAACAGATTTGCTGCAGTTATCAGGGTTTCATCAGAGCCACGAAGTCTTCACTGAGTTGCAACCATTTTCAAAAAATATTACAAAGAATAAAATACCTACGGTATCATATTGAGAGATGTCACTCAGTACATAGGCAATTCATGCCATCTAAATCATTTTATTATTTTGTTATTTAAATATGCCATTTGGATCATATGGTCAATTTGCGACAGGATTGGAGCCGGTCAGAATTTAGGCGCCCAGCGTATCCCCTAAGCAGCCGGCAATCGAAGATCGAAATATCGGATTCGATTGGTCAACATCGGTCGGTTTCTTTCTAAGAGCTTACAGAAATAGGATCTTCAACTTGCACATGTAAGTCACTATGTACTTCGGATAAACAGGACGGCTTGGAGCCTGAATTTCGACGTCCCAGATCAATTTCAGTCAAGTTTCAGCTTCTTTGATATATGCTCATACGTTCATGCAATGTACTCGCATACGAAAAGATAATGAACTAGAACACTTGAAAACTCATATACGAGTACAGTATCGGTTTGAACATATGGTATCAGTTCAATTCAAATGCTTGCTTTCATTTTCTATTTAAAATCACAATATTATCAAACTCATTGATGGTCGCTTATCGTATGCACTAAACGTATATACCTATTTAGCCAAACAGTAAACCGATGAAACTACACTACAGAGTTGATCATAAAAAACGTACCACCGAAATTGTGTCAAGCTTCAATCGATTCTCCTGCCTTTCAATTTTATTTTACATTGACAGGCCACACACCATTCGAGAGCTTATGTTCCCAGCTTTTCAATGAGCTATTATGTGTTCGTATCCGTCATTGTTTAAGGCAGATAGAGGTCAAAATGTGAAAATCGCTACTTTCAAATATCTCAGATTTTCAATATGAAAGCATGTGAGCATGATAATGAATCAAACACGAGGTGAAAGGGCTTTCTCTGAGCCCTCTTCTAATGTATTACTCGTCGAAATTGGTGCACTTTTTGACTATAGCTTAATGCCTCAATGCGACCTTACGGTTATGGAAATCATGTCATTCGGTGTACAAAGTGCCGCTAGATAAGACTAGTCTCCTGTGGATCAACTTTGGTCTTGTTGAAATATTCATATACCGTAATTGTGTTTAAAAATATTCAGATTGCTCCACATTCAAGCCATTCTGACCTCTCGCGGGAGATGTTGCATCTCATTTTCATGGTCGCTTCAACAGACCATGGTTGCTGTTGAAACATTCTGTTTTGAAAGATTGCTAAGTGCCAACCGAAATTCTTGTCCTCGACGACCTTCAAAAACAATTTAAATTTGCTAGAGCTCTCTAGTCACTGTCCACCAAATTATTCCAAAACCCGTTTTGCTTTAATTAGCTTAAAAAAGAATTTCCATAAAGAGTGACGTAGCTATGAAGATTAACGACAGCAAAGATGAATGGAAATATGAAGTATATGGACCTTCTATCATCACATTTGTTTAAGTTATTTATAAGAATCGCTAGCATAATTAAATCGAAATAAAAGTTGATAAACTTTCTTCTGGATTCCCTCGAAAGAGATCTAAACTTTACCTTAAAACCTGCTATTTAATGCTTTTAATGCATGAAGAAGAAGAAGGAAATATGCTTTATTCGTCTTCTTTTGTAGAAAAAGCGGCATCTTGGGATCTGAACAAGCAAATACCAGCACTATTTGAAACATCCTCAATGACAGTCAAAGAGGGCAGCGTACGGGTGTGAAAAATTTTTCTCAGAAAGCCAAACTAGTACACATGGAGGCCGGCAGATGAAGGAGATATCCTGAGAAAGCAAACATTTTATGTCGAGGAGAGAATGGTCTAGTATCGTAAGTTCGTGTAAAGGGATTGCCCTCACGTATATGTCTTTCTTGGGAGGAATACGCCGCAGGGCATGCATCATCCGCGCCAAATAGGAGCAATACTAGTTTAGGGCGTGTTGCCAAAAAGAATGCCTTTCTTCGAAAAACAGGAAACTAATTACGCTGATGGTCCTCAACAAAATGAAAGAAGAAGATGCTACAGACCGACACAGAAAAATTGTGATCAAAATGGTGACATTGCCTGCTTGTGTATCTGTTTACCTACATAAATTGACATTTCAACTAAAAAAAGTGGGCTATATTGTCTCATAGTCAAATGGCACATTAACTCTGCGAATTTTTGATAACTATCTAGATCTTCTTAGATGTGTTTCTTCCTCTTCATCCTATGCACAGACCTCTTGGTAAAGTCTACGTTTGACCCTCTCATATTGTGTCTTTTTGGTAACATTTCGACCGGCATTTTTTGGCGGCAATGTTGATCCCAAAATAGTAAAAAGATTGTTACCAAAAGAATGAGAAGATTAATGCGATTCTAAAAACACCACTCACAACCTCGCACGATGACAGAGCAGCCGCAAACTGCATTTGAAAAAGATGGGCATTTCATTTGTGTTATCTCATAATCATATCATGTGTACAATGGACATGGATTCGTGGTTGATTTTTCACAATATCTGATTTCTAAATCTGTAAATTTGATTGAATTTGATTTAGATTTCCGTCATAATTTAAGAATGGTCTGTAACATAGCCTATAATTTTTGGTTTGCGGATCACCAAACCATAGTTATATACAGCTTTGAACTAAAATTTACTGAACTTCAAGTTATGAGAAAGTCAGTAGAGTGGTAGATATGACAGAAATACGCAATGTAACAATATTGCCAATTTATCTTTCTAAGAAAAGTTACCAACAGCTATAATTTTGAGACTCCTTTTTGTGGTTGTTCTGTCACGAGAAAAGTATACGCTTGCATGCATAGATTATCCTTCATTGACATTTTCACAAGATGGAGGTGAATTTTCAGGTCGGCCCGGGCCTGTTTCTATCGAAAAAATATCATGTTCGCGCCCGGACCTGCCCACTTGCAAGTCCAGATGCACATGTCGTAGGATTAATGAGATGCAAGTACCTCCCGTCGTGAACGATGTCGATAAACAATTGTAGCATACAACTGCAGTCTTTCAGATACTGGTATCAACTGACACTTTTTGATGGAACTGAAGAAATTGATTACAATTTCAACCTGATCCGACAGAGTAGCTGATACAGCGGAAGTCGATGGATCTTGGACGAATGCGTTACTCCTATGAAATCCCCTAACAGCAACCCGCGGACTGGCGAATGTAACTGATTGTTTAATACCTAATATCAGTTACAGTGATAATCCTGCGACATATCGACGGAATGAGTTGATTTTCATCACACGTAATGCTTTCCGAACAATTTACATTAGAATTTATTACTATTTTGCTTGATAACATGATTTCCTTAAATACTTTGTTGTTACATTCAGTCAGATTTCTTGTCTAATATTTCCAGAAAATGAACTCTCATGAATATCAAAAGACTGTATACTGTCATTGACTTCTCTTAGCTTCCGTCATAACGGACTGCCAAATTCTATCCTCACATCCTAAAAATTCCGAAACTCTTTCTCTCAATGCGTCGTACGTCTGTGTTCTCAGAGCTTTAGACCCATGGGACTTCATCATAGGCCAAAACCGAGAAGTAAGAGGCCTTAATACACAAGTTGACTGGAATACCACGCCGTCGCAATGCCATTGAACTATCGGAAACCTCAGCGACAAAGAGTGAAAAGGCACGCGCCCGCTACAACACCAACTCCCATGAAGATGAAACTTTCGGCAGTCTCTCCCCCAACCTCTGCTCCCTTGTTTGCTCTCATTCTCTCATTGTCTGCGGCGTCTTGACCTTGATCTTTTAGAAGACTGAGCTCCCTGCAGACCTTAGCCGGCTATGGACAAACGGTAGCGTTATGTTTTGCTATAGATCCTCCGGAAGCGTTGTTGTTATAGATACTCTGAAAACTAACACGTGGAGTGAAAGATTAAAAGGGTGCAAAAGAATCAGAAGTGATTTTGTCGGTGTGATGTGAGCTAATTGGTGACTGTGAACAGTGAAGTTGTTAATACTCTATAGAAGACTAGATAAGCTTGATTACAGGCAAACTTCTTATTTTGATATGGATAAAATGTAAAAAAGCCTGCGCTGAGGTTGCGTATAAAGTGGATGCATGTCATAGACATCGCACTAAAAGTGTTGCTGTTCTTGACGACCAGTAGCAAGCGATAAAAGTCTAGCGGGTGTCTGAACCTATAGAGACAATATATAAAGAGGCAAACCCCTCTCTAACATATGGCAATGCACCACAGCGATGTGGAACTTGAATCAAACACCATGGGCCACATCAGCCGAGCTTCTATGTCAGTCTAAACCTGAAGCGTACAAGAAAGATTTCTCCAATGTAGCTTATTTCGTATGTTTCGAGACAATAGTTCAACATGTCCACACTTATATTTCGTGAATATTTTGGTGCAATATTTGATTTCATTGTTTTTTCTATTTCAGTCCACAAGTCAGAAATCAAAGCATGGATTTTTGAGTTATTATGAATTTCATTGATTTCTATTTTTCGATGGTAGGCTATTATTGATCAATGATAAAATTGCAATCTTTAATGCATTCATTTGCTTTATGGAAGTTATGCAACTCCCACAATAGATAATACTTAGTTCTTTTTAAGAGCGCTAATTATGCTGCATGTTGTGAATGTCATTCACATCAGTTCGACAATATGACTGTCGCTTTTTCATATTTTTGATAATTTTCCAATGTTTTCTTTGAAATTATCAAAGAAAATATAATGTAATATATCTATGTATATACATATGAAATATAATAAATCGATTGTTGGCACACGTTTCCTTGTCATTTTAGTACTCTGAGCCTTGATCAATAAAAAACGAAGCTGATTCTGGCCGATCAATCAAGATATAAAAGTAATTTCTATGACAAATACTTGCATAAGACTACAAGAATCGA
Organism: Prostheceraeus crozeri; assembly: GCA_907163375.1. Classification (NCBI taxonomy): domain Eukaryota; kingdom Metazoa; phylum Platyhelminthes; order Polycladida; family Euryleptidae; genus Prostheceraeus; species Prostheceraeus crozeri. The sequence continues at coordinate 380,416 of CAJQUW010015129.1, forward strand.
CGACAAAGATTTTCAAGATCTACAACAATTTGAAGCATTTTTGCTGATGTCAATGGCTACGGAACCTGTGTCTAATTTATTTTCAGCTCCGTACATTCTATTCAAAAACAACAGACAGAGCACTGAAGTAAGATCGCATTTTCGTCATTGTTTGGCTATTTACAGGTGTGTGCCATCAAAACGAATTACTTTATAATTTCAAAGCTTTAATAATATTCTAGGCACATCTTTATACATTTTGTTCATAAAGAATTGTTACTGCACATTCTAAGGAAAGCAGACTTCTTGAGAAAGAAAAACTGTCTGTAATGAACAAGATTTTGAAAGAATTTTTCTCATTTATTGTTTCATCGGAGCGAATGAAGGTCATGTCAAGGCACTGAGATTCTAATTCTAATTTCTGATGCCCTTCCACTGAGCGACTTTAGTGGAGCCATTACACTGTCAGTGGACAATTTCTTGACAATCCCATCGCGCGTAGGACAGACTCTTCTTGCCTCTTATCTTCGTCTACGCATGTAATTATCCACGACAGTTCTCTGCCCGCAAAACTCGTTCATTCAGAGTTGGAAAGAGGGGCTAGTCTGTGCTTGATTGAGAAAGAAGACTCGAACTTGCGCGGCTACAGATGGCGTCTATGGGAACAATCGAATCAGAGAGTTGGGAGTTCGCCCAACTTTCTATCATCCTATTCGTAAATTGTGTAAAATCTTAAATTAAATCGATTGAATGCTTCTCAAATAGTTGTGAATCTTCAAATTTCTTGTTTATGTTCCTTATGCGAATGCTGTAGATTCAATCCTAATAAGATCGGAGTTTATCGAATATCTCAAAAATATGATGGCAGAAAGCCTCGAAATTTTGTGAATCGTCCGTGAAAACTTCTATCTAATTAGGTAATTAGCACAAGCACAAAGTTAAATTTGAAATGGCATCTTCAGAACGATGTTTCTTCTCTCCTTTTTAATTCCTTCCGATATACAATATTTAAAAATTGAAAAATCACAACAACACCTCGTGTCACGGACACCTTAAAGCTGAACAGCGCAGTATCTCAGGTGATATCTTAAATATCAACTGCAATGATCTCGAGATGCGTTCATTTTGGGTCTGAAATTGGTGGTTCATGATTGCGATTTATGATGAGTTTAGTCTGTCAATCTGCCGAGGTTCGCTTATTCTACAGTCGACAGCATTATTACTTTTGTCTATTGTAGGGTCATCAATACCCAGAACGTCATCTCCAAAATGAAATTTATTGTAGTGTTCATAAAGAGCGTTCTTTTTATTCTTATTGCTATAAATTTAAAATAATTTGATTCAAAATTTAATTTTTTTGCAATTAAATCAAATTTTGCAGCTGTTCCGTTTTGTATGCTCAACTTTGCGCTCTATATTTAAGAGATTTTTTATAAAAGAACAGCATCCTAGAGAAAATTTATATTTAAATCATCAATAACCAACTGCATAAATGCGCAAATGAAAACTAAAAATGAACAAAGATATAACTAACACGTCCTACCAGCCGCACATCCTTTGCATGGCAATTTGATCTATCGTTTATTTAATTTCATTCTTGTTGATGTGTTTCATTCAAATACATTCAAAATACTCAACTTTTGAATTTCAATGTCAAAAAATCATCAAATTCGAACAATAGGTGGACAGTGTGAAGCATTTTGTGACTTTGATGTTAAAATTATACAAAATACAAAAGCTTTCAAATTTTGTCAATTTCATGTTTTATTTGAAAGGGAAAACTTATACAGAAGAGGATTGCAAGATCTACGGCGGACTTCGGTTCGATTCCTGGGTCCGGCGGAATGAAGAGTGTTGGCTTCCTTTATTGACTCAAGCGTTGTCATTCTCTAGATGCTCAATATACTCCGACAGACCCTTGTTGTCAATCTCCTGTGCGACGTAGTCGAATGACATGCTGATATTCTGTCTCGTTATAATATGAATGCTGGCAGCATTCTGTCAATAAGAATGGGACAATAAGCTGTCGATATCTCTTAGAGATGACTACTGCCTTCACTCACATTCCCTTTTTTACCGTCAGCGTGGCATGGCGAAGAAGGTACGAGTTCGTCTCCACCGCGGACTTCGGTTCGATTCCTCGATCAGGCGAGTGCGGTCGGGGAATCAAGGGTGTTGGCGTCTTTTATTGACTTAATAGTTGTGATTCTCTTTAGATTTTCATTGTACTCCGACATACCTTTGAGGAAAGGATCTACTTATGCAGTATGTCTGCTCCACTTGGTGCTCCACTCTGTAAAGTATTTTATTTGCAATTTAACAATGAAATTCAAGATGTAAGCCTGAACCTTTCTAAGCAACATTATGAGAAAAGCCATATTTGTATACCTATGGGATTCGATTTCAACATTCAAAGTTCGGAACTTTTCAAAAGTCGGGTATTCGGGACTTCGACTTTCATGGTTCCTCATCATCAACATAATCCTATTATAATATGGCAAACTCAGAAACATAGTCACTATACAAATCTATTTTGTCCACTACTGGGTAGAGATGAGCGCATTTCTATACACTTGTTTTTGTTTGGTGCAGCACAATTCTAAATATTTTGTTTCAAAACAGTTGAGTGGAATAGATTTTATGTATTCAATTAAGCGAAGAGAAAGTTGCCAATCATTATTAGCAATGCACATCATGGGATCCCGAAAAATAAGAAAAGGACTTGAAAGATTCAAACAAAATTTCTTATATATGTTATGTGCAATGATGAAAATTTATTATTAAGATATGGCGGAAAAGGCATGCATATATAAACATGAAATGCAAACATAAATATAAAAAGAAAAAGTTTTCATCTGCATGGATTTTCAACGCACAATGAATTATTTCAATGTGATTTTCAATTCACATGCATTTACAGTTTTGATTCAGCTTGAAGTCCATTTCTATATTCCTCACTACAATATGATAGGTTTATTAACAAAAAATTGATACATGTACAAACAAAAGAGACATGAGCCCGACCTGGTGCCACGATGACGTTCATACAGGATGCATTATTTTATGGTAGCCTGCAGCAAGTAAATTGATTGTATTTATATGAATAAACCTAAAAATATAGTAGTGATTTTTTTAAGTCCATGGATTTCTCGGAATCCAATAGAATCGTGTTCTGTGGACGCTAGCATCGACGCCAAAAGCCCGTTGTGAAATTTTAAAATAATTTTTAATGAAGAAACCGAAAATTGTCTCATATTCAACTATGTTCAATTCTGCGATCAGAGACATCTTCTAAAGTCGATCGATTTTAAATTACATATCATCATTTTTATCTCTAAAACATTTGGAGCTCGTGTTAATCATGAAAGTCCTTTTGAAACAGTGATACGCTCATCTTATTTAATGTCACTCAGCTTGAGAATGTACTGATATCCTTCAGTCTATTCGCTAATATTAAATATGCCAAATTTTCATTATCGCATTTCTTTGACAGCCGTTTCGTTAAGAAGAAGAAGGAGCAAACGTGAAGGTTGAAACCTTCAATTAGTGCCAATTGTAGATTACGAGACGTTTTCGTGTGAACACGTAATACTTCATTTACAGAGAAATTTTACCCACTAAACTCGAAAGGAAGCTTGAAAGAGATGCTGATAAATATGATAACAGTTAATCTGCCACCCAGGGGTAGTGCAAATCTTTATCTTTGCCCTATCTGGTGATCAGATGCTTCACCGCATGCAATGCTTGTTCACACGTTTGCCATGACGTGTACGCGTTAAGTATCGGTCCCTTCCGTTGACCAAAAGTGGACAAGGCTTTGATCGAAGCAAGATAATACAGTCGGCCAACATTAACAGGCGTTGGATCTTTTACGGTTTCAAATGTTTGACATTTGAGAGCAATGTTTGCAAGCTAGTTATCTGTTGATACTGAATATGCAGAGCTGCGGACTACATCAAACATTGCCCAATATCAATCCATGACAAATATAGGTCTGAGTATATGACTTGCAACAAAGTACATCACTGTAAACCGTAGACCGACAATTATCCTACAAAATTACTGACAAAATCAACCGACGATTGTCACCTCCAATATCCTGCGATATCCGACGAATTTGTAGGTTCTCCACCGACATCAAAACAGATGTTTTGTGTGCAAATTAACTAAACAAAAGCTGTTGAATATTGATTGATTTTTTCGATTAGTGATTGCTTGACTTTTGGACAATCTGTATTATTGTGTGGCAAAACGATGATTTATTTTGACATAATTTAATTAATTACCTACATTTTTGATAAAATTTAAGCTATAATTCATTGCTATTCATTTTGTCGCTTTTTGTCAGATATTGCAAGTGTTCAGTGGCAATCATCCTACAAGAACTAACAATGACCGACAAAATAGATTTTGTAGGATAAATGTTTGTCAATTGTCAGTCAACGGTTTACAGTGTGATTATTCAGACAGTTGTAGCAAAATGACATTGCTATTGATGTTAAATGTCTAAATAATGTGTTATTCGTCTCGATTCCCTGGTCAGGCGGGTGTAGTCGAGGAATCAAGGGTGTTCGTGACTTCTATTGACTACAGAGCTGTCATTCTCTTTTGACATGCAATATACATGTACATTGCGACATACAAGTACCTTCCCTGTCAACATGAAAAACTTCTAATTTTAGACCTAGAGGGCACAATACTTGCCGCATTTATCCGAGTAATCACCCGGGTGTGCAAATGAGTTATTCCTTCTACATGGGGTGATTATTGGAAGTTAGGGATATGGAGGCAGTGATCAAATAATTTCACATGCACACTGCATTATTGCTGCATGATGTTTCTCACATTGATATACCAGAGGCCTGATAATATAGCCTACTGTGCGTGTACAATTATCACTTTGCTAATTTGTGTTTTATTCTTCTGATTTGAAAAATATATCTATAGCAAACGTACAGCATGACTTGGTAATACGATAGCTAATTACAATTGCTACTTCATTTTAAGAAATAACAGTGAAGCAATAAATCCGAAATATCAAGATCCAATTTAAAATATTCTACATATAAATATTTACTTAACTCATTATCTTGCCATTGATAGAAAATAGAAGCAAGGAAATGATATGGACCATAGAATCATTAACAACGCAATCATTCCAAGAATTGGATTTTGGTCATTTAGTTCGATTATGTGAATCATGCAACGTATAACCAGTGGCGCATTTAGGGAGTGAGGCAGGCTTTTGAAACAATCCTAGTCACGAACACTACATAGGCCTACAGGAGAACGATCTTCCATTGCTCTAAAACATATTAAAAATTATTTGCGATCTAGCATGGGAGAAGATTGATGAAATGATGGATTAGCCCATCTTTATACAAGCATAAACAGAGACATTCAGATCAATCGCAAATAACCAGTAGATAACTTGGCCAAGCGAGTAGACAACGATTTGGTTTCTTTTGTAGGCACATATTCTATAGCATAAACCGGACAATCCTAAATACCAATAGCATTTATGTTTCTTTTGTAACCTGCAATTTTGAATTATGGACATGTATAGAACTACCAAATTTTTGAAAATTTTGGCATGGCTACTATACTTATTATCTTTTGCACAATATTTGACAACGGAAGATACAATCAGCATAGTATAAATATAAGTCAGTATATAAGATGAATCAAATTAATTCAATTCAGTAAAGTAAGTAAACAATAATTTACTATACTTACAAATGAATATAACTTGTGAGCCCCTGACGGAATTTCTGGATCCATGTGTGCCACAACTGCATGTACCTAAGCTCAGGCATCTGAACAGATTTGCCCTAATTAACGATGGATCACGTACCTTGGATATCGTTTGAATGAAGTGGGCTGCTATTCCATCCGATTTCAAATGGGTTATTATTCGAGGTTAGGCTGTTATTGAGAGATAGACATGCTCAAGTAAATGAGATGTTTTGCACCCTATCACAAATTTCAAGTGTTGCTCGGTGAACCATTAAAGAGGCTACTGTGTTTATTGTGGAATTCCAGCTTCTATTTTCTGTCTCACTCGAGTACATGAAAGTAAGATCATTTCTCATTGCAAATTATTCGTTGAAATTAAATGATCTATAGTGTTTGATGACTGCTTTACTCGGTCACACATTAATTTCCGTGAATATTCTTCTTGCTATAAGTTTCAATTTCAGTGTGTGATGTCCTCACTCTTGAAATTTTAAATTCGTAATCTACTTCGAGATTTCCGATTACTTTTTGATGTTCTATTGACAGATCTTAAACTCTCCGATCGGATATATTGCATGTATTGAAATAATTTACTTCGAGTTAAAAATACACGAACAACAGTCTTGGATATTTCTGGATGCCTGTCAAAAATAATCCAGGTCACTCATGACTTCATTATAACCGTAAACAGTAAGGAAACAAAAAAGAAATGAATCAAAAAGTGAACCAACTTCACGATCGGCCTCACCATGAGTCAAGCATATGGGCTCACTAGAAGTAATTAAGTTAGTAATATTCAAATTTGAACACGATGGAGTAAGAAGAATCACACTGTGTTGGCAAAGAATTTATGTGAAGTGTGGGTTTTCTTATGTGTTGTTTAGTTATTCTTATTATTCTTCATGAAACGAAGGACCCTTTTCTTCAAAATACATCACTGTAAACCGTAGACCGACAATTATCCTACAAAATTACTGACAAAATCAACCGACGATTGTCACCTCCAATATCCTGCGATATCCGACGAATTTGTAGGTTCTCCACCGACATCAAAACAGATGCTTTGTGTGCAAATTAACTAAACAAAAGCTGTTGAATATTGATTGATTTTTTCGATTAGTGATTGCTTGACTTTTGGACAATCTGTATTATTGTGTGGCAAAACGATGATTTATTTTGACATAATTTAATTAATTACCTACATTTTTGATAAAATTTAAGCTATAATTCATTGCTATTCATTTTGTCGCTTTTTGTCAGATATTGCAAGTGTTCAGTAGCAATCATCCTACAAGAACTAACAATGACCGACAAAATAGATTTTGTAGGATAAATGTTTGTCAATTGTCAGTCAACGGTTTACAGTACAGTTTGTAATTACTTATACAATAAGTCATCATTTAAATGATAGATACCTTCATTTTAGAGAATATTACAAGTTTTGTATAAATGATCAAGTTTCGGACTCATCGTCCGTTCTCAGAATAATAGACTGTCATATAGATATTTTCCCTTTAACAATTTTAATTGAATAAACAATAAACTTCCATTTTAACCTAAGCTTAGTTGACAAGCATATGATGTTCAAGAAGATAATTTGATGTAATCGTATTCAAATAGGAGATGAACTCAATTGCTCAATTTTCATGTCGTTATTTGTGTAGCACTACTTTAATAATAACCCATTATGAACTATCTTTGAATCTTTAGACAAGTAACCTGGCAATTGATAAATTTATCAAATCTCAATATATATAGATAAAGATATACATGTATAGCTGAGAGATAAGAGAGATAAAGATATATCTCTGAAGATATATCTAGATAAGCTGTGTTTACAAATTGATCATGAATCTTGAACTCAAGGAAGGCGCTCCATATCAACCATGTGAAAGAAAGGAAGTCTAACTCCATATTTCATTCCCATGATCCGGCTTGAAAGTAGATCCAACAATTTTGATTGATTATTTTTAGCATCTCGAGCCTTCATTAATGAGATGTCATTGTTGTGAAGAGAAACACACATATTATATTCATAAATCCACTAATACATAGGAGCGGAAGTAAAGTTAAGGCAATAAGAAGTTAGCCACAACTCCTGATACAAAAGTTGCACTTTCTCTTCAACGGAAAGTTTTCAAGTAGTAGCAAACATTTCCTGACAAAAGAATCTATTCATGATTTCATGATAAAGACAGAATGTAGTAAAAAATATAGGCCTAATTGACTTTTAGAATAGAATAGAAAAAATATAAAGACCTAATTATATAGACATGTATAATAGGATTTTTCCATCCTGAAGGAAACTAATGTTGGTGCACATTTGATCCTGCTATCTTACATAAACAAATTATGACGACTACTTTTTATTGCATGCTTATGAGAATATGTGAACGGAATGAATTGTGATACTCACCCTCTTTTCTCATGCCCATTTTGATGCATTTTTGAAAGCGGCAGTATTGACACTGATTGCGGTGGTGAATATCGATCGGACAATTGCGATTTCCTCTACACGTGTAAGTAAGCTTCCGTCGCACTGATCGTTTAAAAAAGCTTTTGCAGCCTTCACAAGTGTACTGTCCATAGTGCTTCCCACTGCTCTTGTCCCCACAAACTACACATTCCACACTCTGCCCATTCCGAAGCTCTTCGCTATCACCACCTTCATCGCCATCGACCGAAGGACTGCTGGGGGCCGACTCATGATTTGTCGTTGTCGTAACATTTGGTTCTTCATCCATCTTTGAGGAATTCAAGTTTCCGCTGGTGTTATTGTTGTTATTGCTTGCAGTGCTGGTGGGGGTTTGCGAATGATGGATATGTAGATTAGGAGTTACTCCTCCGATTCCGGTGTTATTACTGCTGTTTATGACTCCTGTAGGTGGTCCAGTGCTGACAATTGGGTGATAAATAGATGATGGAAGCTTCAACAATGCACCACAGCCCGGAGGAGGCGGTGGGGGTAAAAGTCTTGTTGGTGGCCCGGTACCATTAGGGACTCCAATCCTCGTGGTAGCTGACGCCCCAATGTCCAGCGCATCGATTGACCAAGGAACTTTGGGAACCAGAGGAGAAGTCCCAGGGCCTGCCAAGATGGGGCCATTGCCCATGTCTTTATTGCCGCTGTTTGAAGTGGTCGTAGCCATAAATTATGACCTCTTGAATTAAATTTAGGACAATCAGATCGGCCAGTACTTCGCGGCAAAGGAATTTGAGAATAAGAGGACGAAGAAGGAGTAGCGAATGTTTGTAATAACGTGGATGGAGAGGGATGGGAGAAAAGTTGAGAATTTATCATGGCATTGTGATTGGAGATTCAACATCATCCGCGCGTTAACTGAGTGGGTGTAGAGGGATGCGACGCTCCTTTTCCCAACCCCTTGTCTGTCATTAACCTCCGGTTGCAGGGTCGGAAAGCAGATGCACCAATCGCTTCTGTCAACTTTAAATCTCCACAGCATTCTCCCTAAATTAATTCCTTATTACAATAGCTACTCAAAGGCGCTCAAGACCGCAGGCCGGACGACTCTCATCATTTTTGATAACAAATGTCTTCTGGAGATGAAATAGCAGAGATTTCTGTAGATTCGTTTCTCCAAATCACTATCAGACATAAAAAAACAAAATCTGGACAAGAAAAAGGCAGCTTTGATTTATCTGCGTTGTTGCAGTGCCATGCTGCTGGACCACATGGCATGCGCAGAGACAGAGTTGCGGCCCATAGTCCCCTAAAGTCTTGACAGCCGGTTAATATTTACAAGAATTTACATGTTGGACACTAAAGCGAGTTCTCCATGCGAGTATTGCAGTCTTGAGCACATCAATCACACACTGAATTTCTTGTTATTCTTTGCTACATTTAAAAATCATCAGCAAGAGTCATATGAGATTCGTGTTTGGACAAGGTTAATTTAAATGTTTCTGTTCTGTACGTCTTTCGGTGTGCCCTTCAGTCTGTTCATCCTGAATTTTTAGGCTAGGTTCGGTTTTTTCATACCGTACTGACTGACGAGCCCCTGCATCTATAGAAAGAGAATCGCAGCGTGCGGAGAATTGCACCAGTTATTGAGAACATGTTTTTGATCTACTATGATTCTAAAGAGATTGGGTCGATTGCCATTTACACACGCACGAATTTCCCATATACGTCCAAAATTGCATTGAAATATTAATATCACTTTTTGGTGAAACAAAATCTGCATCTGGCGGTGTTTAGAAGGGCCGTGTTAGTCTGCATTGTATACATATAGAGTACACTTTTACAAATAAGCGGATTTATTTTGATAAAATAATCCACCATTAATGAATAATTAGCATGGGAAGAAGCTTCTGCTTTCATCATGCATGACAGCCATTATAAAAAGTAAAATTTTATCCAAATGATCCTTTTTTCATTATTGATGGGCCGTAGCTATGCTGACCTTAAGTTTGTCGCTGGCTCGACTGCAATTTGAATTTTCTAGGGAATAACGTGTCCTAAAGTTGACTCAATTATTCAAATATTTCGACTTTTTGTAAGTTTCACTCATGCGTAATTCAAAATATCATAGAAATTTTTATAGAAACTATTTTAGAGAATTGCTGTCTTAACAAGCCCTGTGAATTTAATACCTGCACTTAAGTCCAGTCTGTGTTCATCGATGCTGCATTTTTCAACGGAGGGAGTGATTGAACCCGCGGAAGATGCTTCATCCGCGTAAACCGAGTCTGCTCTTTGGAACACTTGGTCCAACCTTCGTAGAAGTCTTAGTACGTCCAAAGAACATGAAGCGCGAATCCGCAATTATTGGAATCAATTAAAAAGAACAACAAACTGTCAATCATTCCCTTGTTGAATTCCTTGAAGAATTATATGAGATAATTTAGCTTAAAAATTGATTTCATTTTATTTCATTATTTCATTCATGTAATGATCAAAATTACTGTGTTGATTGATGTAATGATAATGCACATAATGTGTCATAGGCTACTCGTAAAAGTCAAAATGAGATGTATTTTAATTGATGTTAGACTGCATGCATATTCGTTATCACTAATGACTTTAACGTTTAGCAAGGTTATTCGTGCCATGTTTGTGATGAATATTGAAAATCTTAATACAGTTGAGATTTCTTATCTGATATTAAATCAAAAGACACATTGAAACATTTAAACTTGACTTTTGAAGATTTTACTACTATGCACATTGCACATTATGCCTTTTATGCTAACTGCCATCCATAGGCATAATGTACATTTATCGTTTGACAGTGTAGCCATACATATTTTTGTATAGAGTGTGTGCTTGTTCGCAAATGCACACGCCACATAAGCATAAATTGCTGAAATGATGCTGTATAATATACAGGATTATAATAATTAGGATTAGAAAGCCCTCTGATTATAGATTAATATACTATATTATTCTATCAAATCTATATTATTTCTCTTCCTAATTATCGAATACTGATCACAAAATAAACCGAAAGAGTATTGCATATACCGAAACATTATGACAAGGAAGTAAAAATAAACAAATATATATAGGCTGCTTTAAGCTTGATAATAGTAATTGAGCTATTTCAATATTAGAAATAAATTAATTGATATACTTTCTGATAAAAGCATGCATTGTTTAAATGTGCATTGTAATTGGCCTATGCAATTTAACTCTAATTAAATAAATGTGCTAGACCGACTCTGGTGCACTTCTTAAGTCTTCCTGTCACACGCAGTTGAAATGATACATTTCCTCAGCTGAATTAAGCGAGAACCTTGCGTTAAAGAATGGAAGACAAAACTTTCGATTCTTTTTTAAAGTCATTGTAGCATTATATGTCGCTTCTTCAATTGGTTGCCGAAAATACAGCTTCATTCAACTGCTCTCTCTATCCCTCTCTGTGAAAAATAATATTTAGCGTTTTTATCAAGCCTTTATATATATATATATATACCGTATACATTGCTGTGGAATATGGAAGTCTAATTGAATTTCAATTTTGCTAATATTGCATGCAAACTTTATATTTCGTATATTTTTCTGAGTATAAAACTACAAACGTCGCTTTCTTCTATTTGGAATCCACAAAGTAGGCCCTGCATGAAATAGAAGTACTATTTCCAGGACTGGTATTATCTCCACATCATGGGATTGTTGCACTCCAAAAATCGGGTTTTGATCGGTTTTCTGGAAAACCACTTGGTCTTTTCAAAAATCAAACTGTTTTTCTGGACATAATTATACTTTTCAGAAAAATATTTGGTTTTCTTTGAATAAATTAGTTTTAGAAAGCCATTTTTTGAATACAAATTCTGTAAAAATTATCTTTATTAAAGACGGAGAAATTATTGACATTTTGATGGAAATGCTTTATGTTTAAATGAAAGTTTGAATAGTGATCATTACTTCTTGCTAGCATGTTGTTTTTTTGTTAACAGATGTGTTTTCTATGATACAAATAATTTCTTCTTTATTCTACATAATTCATCTGAAGCCCGGCATCTTTATTTATTTGATGGAAAATGAAGGCATCGAAAAATATGGTTGATACGTCATCCATTACATAAATACCGCATGATACAAGTATTTGATTAATCTTTGAATAGGTAAATTATTGCGCATTATTCCTGTGCTTGCATATATGCAATGGGATGCTTGAGATCTTGAAATTAAAAAGTATAGTATAAGGAGCGTCGTCAAGATTTTTCGAATGGATGGGTGGTCTTGGTAAAATTGTGTCACGACAATTGTGTAATATGCATCTTTCCGTCGTTTTGATCTATGCATGTATTGCATGCAAATATGCATTTTGCGAAGAACTCTTTATTCCCTTGCTCTGCAGGTCTGCTGATTGGAAGTGTATCGGCAACATGGTTGATACACCGCTGCTTGTAAACGACGACTGTCTCATCGTTTCTCATGGTGTGTATTGTATCCATTCAAACATCAAAATTATTACTGAAATGAAAGAAGATATTACGTTGGAAAGAAATTCCGACTGATGAATATCTAAACCGAATGATGGAAAGCAAAAAAGCTCTGAAAAAATAAACTAAAAATGATGAATGATGTTGATAAATTTTAAAAATGCACGAAGAAGTAATGATCATAAAGTATACTGGCAACTGATAAATGAGAACAAGGTTGTTAGAAAACGCAATAGTAGAAAATGTGTGATAAACGCTTTACACTTTTATAATCACATTACATTCAAGAGCCAATGATTTTAAATTATCAAGAAATGTATCTATATATGTAAAATAACTTCGAATGTTTAGCAAATCCAAATAGATGGTGATAATCTTGATGTCAGAATAACTCAAACTGAAATTAGAAATGCTGTGAAGGAATAAAAAGTGCAGAAAACAAGCGGTCCTGACAGAATTGTTTATGAAGCATTGAAGTCATGTGAAAATGAAGCAATTAAAACTTTAGAAATTTGATACGATTGTGCATTGGAAAAACTGATGAAATTTCTGGGAGCAGTATCTGGATTTCAACATTATTTTAAAGAGGCGATAAAATTATCCAAATTCATATAGATTTATCAACTTATCATCTTGCATAGAGAAAATTTTAACAGAGATTAAAAACAAACCGCCTAATGAGTGGCTAGCATAAAATGAAGTGATTAAAAATAATTAAACAGGTTGCACAAAAGAGAGTTCCACATGAAATAACAGATTGCTGATAAAAGAAGTTGTACAAGTTTACAAAAATATGAAACTCCCATTGTTTTATGCTTTGTAGATTTGTCAAAAGCTTTTGACTCCACTACTAAAGAACGTATGATTGGCAAGCTACAACTTTTGATGCCTGAATGCAAATTTATGTCATTGACAATAAACGCTATCATTAGCAAAGAATATAAAGTACTTTATGGTGGTACAGAGACACAATCCTCCAAACTTGAAAATGAAATTCCAATGATTTTATTGATACTTTGAATGATACCGACAACAAGATTGATTTAGTAAGATTATTTGATTTGGCAATTTCGACTCTTATATATGCGGATGATATTCTACTAATGAGCGAAAGCAAGCATGGCTTGAAAAAAGCAAAACCTAATCTATCAAAATTATTGGATGAGCAGTTGGAGGCTGATAAAAAAAGTCGCATACAAAAGTTGCAAAAAATGCGGTTAACTCATTATGTTAGAGAAAAATTGATTTTCAGTGAAAGATAGTCACTCTGGTTTGAGTTATTCAGAATTGTACCGGTTGGAAAGCAATGTGAAAGCATCTAAACTTTGATATTGACTTCAACGATGTCAGTATCATCCTAAAATTTAGAGCACATCATTAATTGGATGTCGCTACAGGGAGTTATAATAATAGACTGAAGTATGAAAAGCGTCTCTGTGAGCTGTGATGATTCAAAAGTAGAAACTTTGTGTCATCTTATGATTGAATGTTCCGCGTATAAGAAAATACGACAAGATATATGTAGCACCAGTGTTATGTTATTTCGACAACATAACTTATTTTCATGAATTAATGAATTATCTGATTCCAAAAAATATAAAATCGCTAAGTTTCTTCAGAAAGCAAACAACATGCGCTTGATCTCCTAAGAAGATAACTAATTAACATCCAAAAAAGGGATCAACAGTTCATTCACCTCTCCTTCCTTAAGTGCTATTGTACTTCTTTTATTGACCACACGCACTCCTTTTCTACCTTTTCCTATGAATGTGTTTCATTGTGTTCAGCGCGTTGCAATCAGCGTGTTCCAATTGTTTTCCAAAAGTTTTGGAAATAAACATTTATTGACTTAAAGGTAAGAAAATACCGGCTACTTATATTCAGATTAAGTAAATAAACAATTGAATATCCGTTGAATCCTATGACGACGCCCATGGTGTGAACAAATATCAAGCAGAATGAAACTTTTCTGATGAGAATGCATAAAGCATTTAATAACTTAAAAGAAGCAAAATTGATCCCTTTACAACTAACTGAAGCAAAATTGAAAGAAGCACCGCCAGGGTAGGAACCGGCCGGGGTTTCGGCGAACGCACTGGGACTGGGACGACGTCTTTTTAACCGATCTGTAAATGCTGGTAGATAGATGGTCGAGGTAGACGGCTAGACATCATTTGATTCCAAACAGAGACTGGGTCATTTGTAATTTCAATCAAAAAGCGGAAGGGCACAGGTGTGAGTGATGTTTCTCTTTTATTTAAAGACGGTTACAAAATCTTTGTAATTGAGGTCTTTTTCAACTTGTCGTGTTCATGGCTAGTGGACGCTAGCCGAAAACGTTCGACAGCTTTTTGTAAGCTGTCTGTCCAGCCGCACTGATTTTTGTCAAATTCTATACAATTTGATTTTCAACGAAGTAGTTACACAACTATTCGCACTTTGATAGTACAGTCTGTGCTAGTGTGGAAAACATTAAGCATAATACCCGGGATGACTTGTTCAACCTATGGTACAGTTTTGCAATAGGTAAGCTAAAGAAGACACAATTCTTGCAAAATTCAGCTGTATAGGCTAGAATGCATATTTCCGGAAATGTCATGGTTTGAAACTGCACATTGCCATTTGAACTTAATCAGTGCCCACGCATCTGATTAGTGTCAAACCAACTATGAAAACGGCCGGCATATTGGGTTGCCAGCCAGCCGCTGTCGGGCCGTTGTTGCTAAAGCCAGTCAATTGATTGCCGTGCAAAAGCCAGTCTACATCAAATACATGTAACATCACGCTGCGCAGCGAGTGTCTCAAAGTTTTATACGTCAATGCAGCACGCAATTCTATGAGTTGATCATCATTACACAAGAAGATAGCGGTAGGCGATCAAAAAATATTTTGAGCGATCAGAAGGAGAAAAAGTTATGCGAAAGCTTTGATCCTTTTTAAAGTAAACCTTCGCACACAATTTCAACGCCTGAACTTCTGCAGTTGAGACAATTCTGGAAAAGTGAATTATGAATTCTTGAATCCTTTAATAATCGATTGGATATATTTTTACGAGGACAGTTTTGCTATAAATTCAAAAAAATCATAAATTTAAAAGCAATAAATGTAGCAAAAACTAAAAATGCTTTCAAGACGGCTTAAGTGAAAACTTATCAGGAGTTAAAAAGCTATTGAAAAGAATAAAAGCAGAAATCCTGTGTTTCGCTGAACAAATACACAATCATTGACTTTGGTGGCAATCTTCAGCATTATTTGAAATTAATAATTGAATCGTGTTCGTCTGAGATTCACATACTCTAAATCAGATATGATGATTTATCGGCCATCAACGGGCGAACTTTATGTAAGTGGTACAACTCCTTTTTCTCAAACGTTAAAGAAGCGCGATAACTTTTTGATGATATCATCGCTAGATCATCACCGCCCACAAAACGCGACCATATGTGACATTGATAATTTTCTAATCAAAGCGATAACCCCACCGATATCAATAAAATCTTTAACATGAAAACATCTAGAAACAAGAATACTAATCTATTTCATTAAAAGACATTGATGCTCTAGTTTTACACGACCAGACAGATTATCTCTTATCTCTAACACAATCATAGTTCTTGTTTTCCTGTTCTCCTTCGGCCTTTACACCTTCATCTCGTTCAGGTGTAGAAAACTTCTTGACACTTCCGGTGTCCGATCCTTTTCTCAGACTTTATTCCTTTCTATCATTACAACGACAGAATGATAGATGACGACAACTGGTTTAAGCGCAAATAATTTGCTTAGACTTCTTTTTCTTACAGTGGGCGGTGAAAAATTGGGAGAATTCACCCTTCGGAAGTGTGTGCTGCAGAAGAAAGCCAACGGGAGCTAGTATGTTGGAGGTGGGCAAAGTCAGCGGTTTTGAGGCGTCGCAAATGACCAAATTAAAAAACAATGGTCAACGTAACTTGATTAATTTTCAGAGCGATGCCTCATGTGGCATATGCGTCCGAGTTCTACAACCCCTAATTAAATTAGCATTTCCAGTTTCTAAGGCCAGTGCGCTTCTAATCAATCTGTCATCAACCAAATTTGTCAGCAGTAGAATGGATTGAAATTGACTCAGAGGAAAATAAAGATCGCGTGTTGAGATGTGAAGTTTGGCAAAGACAAAAAACAATGCTGGTAATTCAATATCTTTTGCATCTGCCACGACAACCCCGACATCAATTTGAATGAAGATATCAGCTATTTCATTGCAATTAAAATGTACTCAATTGTTGTTCAATTAGACATGGAAAAATTGATATTTTGAGCACATCAGCTATCAATCTACATGTACGTGCATGCAACTATGGAAGCTAAAAGACTTAATGAATGCAGGTTCTGTTTTCTCGTTTCGTGGAGCAGCTGTTCACACAAATTAATCCAGCACCCAGTCACACCCGTGAATTCCCTCTCCTCATCCACACGAACACCCGAACGCCCTATCCGCACCCACGCGAACACCCGAACTCCCTACCCGCACCCACACGAACACCCGAGCTCCCTACCGGACCGACGCGAATCCCTTATCACAAAGTTTGAGGCCACCGGACACGTCGGACATGCTGTTTGAGAAAGAAGACCTTTGTCGACACAAGATAATAAAGATATCCTTGCAACCGTAATATTGCCAGGGTGCTAATCAAGGGGGGACGTAACGTATTCGTCCCTGGCAGTGATGTTTGAGATCCCTGCAAGTGATTGAGACCGGCGGGGGATCCGAAATTGTCCCTCCCAGTCAGGCATTTAATTACATTCCACTATCAACTATAAAAATGTGTATGTACATGTACTTCTATATTCTTAAATTGAAACTTTTCTGGTAATTTTGTTCAGAAACCTGCATTGTAGGATTAAATATTAAGGACAATAATCATTTCGATTTTCTAATGCGTTCTCTAAAGTAGCCATTGATAAAAATCTACAATACGAACAGAATCATCCCAACGTCCACTTGTCTGCTTGAGTGGGTGGAAATCCACCGATCTGCAGAGTATCAGAATCGAGTTACGGGTAACTCCAGGGAACTACGAAAAAAGCACTCATTATTTTCTATCACTAAATGAACTTGATGGAATATGTTGCCTTCACTGTGGTCTACGTTACGACTAAGGAAAAATAGATGAAGATTCAAGATACAATTTTAGTAGTAACAATCGCTCTTTAATAAGATTTGAATGCAACAATACAAAGCTTATTTCATCTAAGTATTACGAGTTAAAACAATACTGTTAGACTGAGATGAATAACTCAATTATGACAGAAATAATAAGTATAATGCATCAAAATGAGAGTCGACAAAAACAACACCCCAGTAAAAGTTTTCTACTTCCCATGTCCAAAGAAATTTATTCCCAGAATGAGCTGAACATAGATGGACTTTGTCATTGATCTCAACATGTCGTGCTTTATCAGACTGAGTTTGGACCATGCATGCAGACCAGTAGGAGTGCATCAATTACTTGAATTACTTGTCAACGAGTGTAAGGATCCTTCTCAACAACACTTTCCCGATGAGATGGCTCGGTCACCATGGATCAACGGACTGATGGCTTCCTCGATTACCAGACTCAACTTATTACCAAACTCATAACTTATAATAGGACTTAATTATTACCAGGAATATCTAAACGAAATTATGTGTGCTACGAAGCCAATGACGATAGCTGCTTTGAGCGATAGCATCGTTGCAGAAACAAATGAGATACCAAGTAAGGTTGCAAAAATGTGTGCCTTTCAGCGATAGACCTCTATAAAAAAATCCAATAGTTTTCATTTGGAGAGTTTATAAATTTCTCCAAGGCATCAATAAAGAATGTGTCACTCTAATGCTTGTATTCTAAGCTTCACCGTTGGTTGCATCATTGGCACTTCCACCTACGTCATTCTTGATAAATAAAGGAGACACTTTTTGAACACCTGTAAATTTGAACAATCATCGGTTCATTCGTACGGATTCATCTTCTTCTCTTCAGATTTTATGATTGAAGAGTCGGATCGCATCGGATTAGCATCTCTATGAAAATCCGTATTAATCCGACATCGGGGAACTGAACTGAATCGGGAAAAGAATCTGAACCAAACATTTGGGTTGGACAATTTTCTGAAATCCTAGTTGCGCTCTTTTGTCGGTTATCCGGGCTTTGGTGGTACAATATACCCCAGAGCACACTCTGAAGTAATGCCAAGCGATGTGAACTTGGAATAGGAGGCTGGAACTTTCTGAATTTTCATGATTTTAAATGGAGAACTGATATTTATAATCGCGTTTCTATTTGGTGTTTGTTAACTCAGAAAAAAGGCGCCTATGGTTGAACAGAAAAATGGGGTACAGTGTACCCCAAAGGAAAATGTATGTGTTTTCGTTGTTTTCAGTCGAAAAATTTGGATTTTTCGCAATACCAAAATACTTATATAAGTTCCTTTTATCATATGACACATCTATATATAGTGTATTTGTATTTTAGAAATTGAAGAAGTGTGTTTTAGTAGGCCTATATGGATGAGTTCACACCCGCCAAAAAATGCAGTCGATAGGAAGTAATCGAAATTCTTCTACACTGTACTTTCTGCGATATAAAAAATCTCTCATCTTGTTGTTGGATGCCTATTCCAAAGTTGGCAAGGCCTATTAATACTGTATTGATCTGTAATGAAAAAATTCAGCCGTTGACAACATGGATCAAATGGTTCTGATCATGTCAATGAAGAGTAAATGCAGAAGATGGCTATATGGCTTTGCGATGAATGTTCTGAGCATTGTCGTTTCGAATAGTGCGCTCTCAAATAATGTTTTCTCATAAACGGAAAGTTAAAAACTGTAGATATCTATGGGAAGAACTATTGTCAAACATTTAACAAATTTGACACAGAAATGATAACTTTTATCACAGATATTCGAACATTGAAAAGTTTTCACTGTTTTGCAATAAAGATTTTAGTCATCAAAATTTAATAAAGAAGATGCTTTTGACTACTGCAGTTAAAATGACAGATACATGTATACAGAAAAACGTAAATTGCATGTTTGTACGTAACTTGTGTAAAAATTTCATAGAAAATGACAGAGTGACATAAAAGTTAAAAGCAATCATAATCGGTGGTTTTATGTAGCCCACCTTGTATATTTTCAAAATCACAAAGGAAGTGAGCCCATCTCAATCAAAAACTTTGCACTCTGATTTTTTGATCGCAGGTGGTATGCAGTTGGTCAAGAAAGAGGGTCAGGGCACTGCTATTCATGCACTTGGAATTTTGGATGATCAAACTGAACGTGTAATTCATTGTAGTCATAAGCTTCAGGTCTAAACTGTGCATTTTGAGAGAGAAAGGGAGATCGAAAAACTCGCATTGCGTACGCCAAGTGCTTCAAACCTATATGTGTAGTGCACACTGGAGTTAGCAGTGCAAAACATGTTCTGCAGCTTAGTTTCACCTTTTGTAATTGAATGAGCCAAATAGATCTGCTTGTGTGATAAAAGGAATCATTTTATTGCCATATTTCAGTGTATTTCAATACTATTGAAATCTAGTTTAGTGTCCCTCACATATTTTTTTGTTTTATACAAAGATGGTTTTGTATGATTTTATTTTCTCAATCCAGCGTCTAATATTGAGAGTCTCTATACATTAAATTTCATGTATTTACTGATAAAAGATGTTTTGAATAACATTCAATTCTGAAATACGAATTCACGATATTAGAAAAAAACACAGATGCGTATATGTACATGTAGATGTTATGACGAATAAATTGTCGACACAGTTTTGATGAGAAATATTTCCAGCTTTTATGTAAACCGTATAATCCGAAAAGAGCGGAAGCGACGTTTTATTCGTGATCTTAGAGCAAGTCCATAAAAGTCAATAAGAAATATTGTCTTTGTTGAAATGCCATTTCAATTGTTTCGGACAGGCCTAATAATCGTGATTAGGCCTATATATAGCATTATCTATCTTGAATAATCAAATTCCACGTATAACTCATAAACAAATGTTTATTCCGCAAAATAGACTTGAAGTTCGTGATCAGAATAGTAAAAATTCTATAGAGCCGATATAAAATTGGCCTTCAGATTATTTATAAAATCATGCATGTGTTACTTGTAGACTACATGTAAATGTGCATAAAATTACAATAGCTCTAAAACAAGACAAAATTTCATAAAACGGACTTCAGACTTGAAATCAGTGGAATTGAATTACCCTAGATAAATATTGAGAACATTCGAAACACACTTGCTTTGCCCGTCTATAGCTAGAACCAAATCTCGGCCCGATATCCGTTTAGAAATGGTATCGTATTTGTTGCTGCATGTACTATCCATAGACGATTAACGGGCTCCCGACTAATACCCACGGCTGGCAAATACCTATTATAAAAGCAGCATTGGCAAAATGTCAGCAGCAGGCTGAAGTAGCATACTGCATCCTGTAAGAAGGCTCTAAGCAACAAGGCTCTAGCTTCCATGTATCGTGCCTTTAGAGATGAGAAAAATCAGTCTAAGCGTGATTCGCAAGCGTCGACTTTGCTGCCTTGACTATTTATCTCAGCCATGCTGCATTGGCTTGGCTCCATCACGTGGTTGGTGCAGAGATGATGCATACTTCTCTGCGTACAGAATAGAGTCAGAGATAGGATGCAGAAGCAGGATGTGCATAATCATTCTTTCTGATTGGTCGGATTGCTCCAATGCGGATGGGATTCTGATTGTATTTTCGAGTCGTTAGATCGAATTCAGACCCAAATCCTCGAGTGTGACATCGAAAACCAAAAAAATGTGGAACATAATTTATTATTATTTTCCATAATAATATAATTTATTAGCAACTATAATTCAATAATAATAATTATTATTGATCAGTCGCATAAGTGGCTTGTAGCTCGGTTGGTAGAGCACAGGTCTATACTTAACCTTGGTCGTGCGTTCGAATCCTACCAGCTGCACATCTTTTGCATGGCAATTTGATCTATCGTTTATTTAACTTCATTATTGTCAATTGCATTTACAACATGGTTTAAGATGCTTTGGTGGACAATCGATCCCCACTGCTTGTTAAGTGTCGGCGGTCACAATTATTGTGACGAGTTATTTATTCATTGAATATTATTGCCTTGACATCTGATGTGTGGTGGTGAGGGTTTGACCCTACCAATTGTCGCAGTCGCATAAGTGGTTCGCAGCTCGGTTGGTAGAGCACAGGTCTATACTTAACCTTGGTCGTACGTTCGAATCCTACCAGCTGCACATCTTTTGCATGGCAATTTGATCTATCGTTTATTTAACTTCATTGTTGTTGATTAATTAATTGTTGGGATTTGTTATTAAGAATGAGTGATGTAATTTAGAATGGAATTGGATTATCATTTCCATCATTGATCTCATGAGGCATGCTGATCAAAATATTTCATATTTTGCAGTTTTCTCTCTCGCCGCACGTACGCATCACTCTTCTTCACCTTAGGAGTAACCAACTCGCTCAGTTGCCAGACAACCCTGTAGATAAGCTTATTTCTTTTAATGCGTATCTCATCGTCGGATGCTGCCGTCTTTCATTTTCCGTACGTTTTTTTCGACTGCTCATTCCTATGTGAAGTGGTTTTCAGTGTGATGAATGACGAAGACGGATGCTTGCTAATTCCTTCTCCTGGTTCATGTTCTGTGTCAAGGAGGTGTAAGCTTACTCATATATCGATACCATTTCTTTTGCGAGGAGATGGTAATTATCATCTTCCACTTCAAATCAATTACGAAATCCTGACGGAAGATGAATTATCACCTGAAGTATCAAACGTCTTCCTTCAAATGTCCTTTTTCAGTCTTCAGCTCATGAAGGTCAATTTACCTAAGAAATTATCATTATTGGACAGAGCTGTAATGTTTGATGCAATCCATGTAAGCTCTGAAGCATGTCAATACTCAGGGGGATGTGATTCCTCAGCCATTGCGTCCATTTGGCAATATTTCGACCGCATCTTTTGGGACAAGTGAGCAGCAATGCTGATCCCAAAACGGATAAAGTTTATGACCAAAAGAAAGAGGAGATCAATGTGCTTCTAATGGCACTTATCCCAATCCCATGCGATACCTAGAACGTCCACCAATTGCATTTGAAAGATGTTTTCTTTTCTAAAAAACTGGAACGACAGGAAGATGTTACGAAGAATACTACATCGACTTTGCCCTTAATAGTCCGGCAGGTACTGAGTCAGTGTACTGGGGGTGTATCAGAAGAAAATATCAACATGTAAACGGAAAACATTCATTGGATGAATTAACACTGTTTTATTATAAATACGTCATTATGAGGATCAAAAGACATCTTTTAACCGATTGTCAAAATTGCTAAATTATGAAGCTTCTCAACCACCTGAATGGAATATAATCTAGACGAGCAGAAGCTGCCGATGTTGAATTGAACAGTGCATATCTATTCATCTGGAAATGCCTCTAATTGCATTCACGACATGGTCTGAGATGCTTTGGAGGACAATCGATCGCCGTTACTTGTCTGAATGTCGGCGGTCACAATTGTGACGAGTTATTTATTCATTGATTATAATTGCTATCACAAGTGATGCGTGGTGGTGAGGGTTTGATCCTGCCAATTGACAGAGTCGCGTAAGTGGCTCGCAGCTCGGTTGGTAGAGCACAGGTCTAGTTAACCTTGGTCGTGGGGTCGAATCCTACCAGCCGCACATCTTTTGCATGGCAATTTGATCGCTTATTTAACTTCATTGTTGTTAATAGAATGGACAGCCGTTGTTGAACTGAGTGATTTGGTATTGCCAATAAAAATACGCACTTGCCGCTGTTGAACTGTATTTACCGTTTCCGGCAGCCAGAACGAGTTTCTGATAAATATTCTGAGTTCAGTTTACGAGCCTCTGATAAATATCAGTTATGAGCCTCAGTCACTCGTACCCACTGGTCATCGTAATAGACTGCAACTTGCATAATAGTCTTATATATGATGTGCCTCGCTTATCGGCAAAATGCTGGCAGCAGCCTGATAGGTCTGGGTCATTTCGGCTTACCTTACTCAACAAATACTACAAATACGAATCATATAGACGCATACGGTGGCCTGTGGTACTCTATATGATAAAGCCATTCTTTCTTTTGTTTGACAAACGCTCCAATCACGATAGGCTACCTAATAATTATGCCTTGGGATGGCCTACACCATATAGGCCTACATGAGGAATATCCGTAGTCTAAGCCTACATACACATGTAAATATCCCATTTAGGCGGCTTGGATACGAATTATGAATAGTCTTGGTAAATAGAAAGCCAAGATTCCGGCATCAAGCGCTAAAGTTTCGAATTTTTATTAACTTTGATAGATTGTGCAAACATGCACACATTGTAATAGTTAGTAAGATAAGAATTTGCAACCAATTATGAAATATACCATGTTGTAGTCGTCTGTTTGTTTACGCAGCCATCTAACAGAGCTGTTAATTTTACGTAGAACAAATGCATAAACCCAACGTACGTGCCTGCAAAATTTATTATCATGATACCATTATGATTCTGGTATTATTCAGATTTCGTTTTATATCTTATATTTATTGTCAAACTTTAAGACAGTATTCAATTGACACTCATTTAAAACTCCTAAAGTAAAGCAGATAAAAACAAAATATATTCCAAATCAAAATGTAGCCGTGATTAGCAGTATTCGCTGATCACGTTAGCCGTAACCGTGGTACTCTTAACCGCGGTTGCAGCGCTTAAACGCGATCAACCCGTAGCCATGGTTATAACCAAAATCATTAGTGGAAAACACAATCGAATATCTAAAGAGAATGACAACGATTAAGTCAATAAAAGACACCAACAGCTTTGATTTCCAGACCGCACTCGCCTGACCAGGGTCGAACCGAAGTTCGCGATGGAGATGAGCTCGCACCTTCTTCACTAGGCCACGCTGAAGGTAGCAGTACAGTGTACAGTGTTAGGACACACTAGTACTGGCACCCTTATACAGAACAGTCACCATGGCCCTTATCATTAAAGCTTCTTTTAATAATTTGAGCAATGATACCACCTGACCACGAAATTGGTTTCCGTGAAAATAAAGTACGAATATTCCTTCCTGAAATATTCCATCCTTTCTTGATCTTTTAACTGTGCATACATTTATCGTGTACCACTTTCGTACTGTCACTGAATAGCGTTCGCATTATTGCTATAATTGCACATTGATTCTTCAGAGACGTTTCGAGGATATTCTGAAGGGGAAGTTAATTTCCAAAAATCCCCGTAGCCCACAGATTATATGGCTGTATATATAGTTCAATAATTGTGTCAATTTGATTCGTAAATACAGATATTGTACATGCACATCAGGTAGTGACCTATTGAATAGAATAATATTCATAATATCAACTGTAGCAGCTTCAAGATTTCGAATTTCAATTATTAGTTTTGACCTGCTGTATCTCCTCAAGACGAACTGGATTGGAGAAGCAGTCCCTCTTACGCCGCTGATGACTTTCCTTTATCGATTCGAGATCAGTTGAGACTTCTCGGTCAAAGGTTGTCACTTCTTGTTCAAACTCAAGGAGCATTTGCTTGTGCAAAAATGTTTTGCTAAGGACACCACAATCTCATAAAAAAACAACGTTGACAATTATTTGTTGTTTTGCCAAATTATCTTTTCCACTGACCTAACTCTGTTCTTCAAAACAAGCTTCCGATATCCGGTTCTATATGACAATTGAAAATTTATGTTCGACTTTGTTTACAAAAGAATGAATATTTCCGATAAATTTGTTTTGAAAGACAGGGTCGAGGAAGTGGCGGCGCCAGCGAGCGAATAGAAATGGCTAAAAAATGAGTTACATTACTTAAGGGGCTTTCACAATAGTCGTGCGACAGATGCGACCTTGCGACCGTGCGCTCAGAAGCGATCCAATGTCAGTCGCACAAATAGTCGCAGTGAAAAATCTAGTCGCACAACAGTCGTATGCTCGAAGGAGACTGTTGTACGATCAGTCGTGCGACCTCTCGCATGGTCGTGCGATAGTTGCACGACCTAGCAATTGCATTGTTCGATGGCTGAGTCAATCGTACAACCGATCGCAAGACT
Organism: Prostheceraeus crozeri; assembly: GCA_907163375.1. NCBI lineage: Eukaryota > Metazoa > Platyhelminthes > Polycladida > Euryleptidae > Prostheceraeus > Prostheceraeus crozeri. The sequence continues at coordinate 406,164 of CAJQUW010015129.1, forward strand.
ATGTGACTGTTGCACGAGCAGTCGCCACCTTGACATCGTCAATCGGTAGCCTAGAATCTTGACTGCTACGGTGTTGTACGCTATCATGTTTAAAAAATTATCATGTTTAATTTTTCTATATATCAGACTTTGTTTTTTCTAACAGGGTGGACAGAAAACTAGCTGTTTTAAAACCACACCTCCTATTAAGTAAATTATTACTACTACTACTCTTATTACTACGGGTACTTTTTCATGATGCAGGCCTAATATGATGCATGCCTGATTACTGCACACGCTCAACCTAACACATGAGTCCTGGAGGAATGCCAGCAAACGCTAGACCACTTTGCGCTAGACTAGTGTTGAAGACGTTAAAGTCATCCCTATACGTAGAAATTAAAAGTCACGAGGCGACAATGCCGTAGCTTTTAATGAAAATTTTCCACAAGCCATAATTACGCTATCCGTGACAATTGTCATGGGGTGCCCAGTAGAAGGGTTAATGATTTCAAGAGTTTAGCCTACCGTAGACTAACTTAGTAGACTACTTCAGCTTCCTCTAATGAATGAAATAAACTTCCCTGACTTTTTTCGTATAGCCTATGGCCCTCTTTAGCCTGTTAGTGACATAAAAGCAAAATAAATAATCCGATAGAACTTATTTTAAAAGACAACAAGACACAATCAGCTACAGAAGATAGCATCATATAATACTTGCAAACACGAGGAGCTTATATCACCTTGTCCTGCCAGGGTAGCTTTCCCACATCACTGTTGTAGTAGTCCTTCAAGTACAGTCGGAGTCTCCTGCCCTCTCGATTGGCTTGGTTAGCGCCAACAACATGTGTAATGTCGTGTAATTGTGTCTCTCGCCAAGCACCAGGGATGAAGCTGCCGTCACCAACAGGTTGGTCCAGGTCACCGGTCTGCAAAGAACGATGTTGCAGTCGCATCAAGTTGTGTAGGCACATGGCTGCCATGACTATGACCTTGAATCTGATCGGATCTTGCTGCATGGTGGTCAGCAAGCATCTCCAGCGATGTGCAAGTATACCAAAGCTGTTCTCCACCACACGGCGGGCACGGGATAGGCGATAGTTGAATATCCGCTGTTGGTCCGTCATCTGGCGCTGGGAGAAGGGTTTCATCATCCACGAACGCAAGGGAAAGGCGTCATCTCCGACCACGAAGTATGGTGTTGGCCTGTCATCATGTGGTAGAGGCTCGGGATCTGACAAGCGCAAAGTTCCCTCTTCCAGCTTTCTTCTCAGTTGTCCGTTGTTGAAGATTTGCGCATCTGAAGAAGAACCTTGGCATCCCACGTCTGCCCAGATGAACTTGTAGTCAGCATCCACCAACCCTAGAAGGATAATACTGAAGAAGCCCTTGTAATTGTGATAGAGAGTACCAGACTTCCTGGGACATCTTATGGCCACGTGCTTGCCATCCAGGGCTCCGCAGGTATGGTGAAAATTCCATTTCTCACTGAACTTCCTTGCAATGTCCCTCCAGTCATCAGGGTTCCTAGGGAAGGCAAACACCTGATCTTCGTACTCGTCAACTATGGCCTGACAGACCTCCGGAATGAACAGTGCTATACTGTTGTGGGCAACACGGAACGAATACTGGAGTGTCTTGTAGCTTGCACCAGTAGCCATGTATCTAAGAGTGATAGCTAACTTCAGACCTTCTCGATTCTTGAGGATATGCGCGTCAGTATCTCGTAGAACATCTCCGGAGGCATTCTCAAGTAGTTGACGAAGTCCTCTGGGGATTGCAGCTCTAATTCTGCCATCAGAGTGTGGTACTGGCCAAACCCCTCACGCTTCGCAATCCAAGGCTTGACCCACCAACGTCTTCTGCGTCTTCTATTACGTCGTCGAAGTCGAATAAGAAGCACCAACGCAGCAATGTCTCTATCAGGTGAGTGCAGCACGTCACGGGGGCGAACAGAGGACATGATACAATGATATGAAGCTGATAGCACATGTGCGGCATATATATTGGCGTGAAGTCGTGAGACCAGTCTCACGTGTACAAGAGACTGCTGCACAATGGTCTCATAGTCGTACGATGGTCACATCAAAGCATACTTTTGGAAGGAAAGCAAACAAGTAGTCGCAAGATGGTCGTGCGACTTCTGATACTGTTGCACGACTATACGCGACCGTTGCACGAGCGATCGCGCGAGCTAGAATCCCGAAAGTGGTCGCGCCTGAATTTTGTGCATGCACAAAATTCAGATGCGACTACAGGAGACCATGAGAAGTCGTGCGACAGCAAGAGACTGGTCGTGCGATAGATGCGATCGATCTTACGACCATGATCGTAAGAAGTCGTAAAGAGGTCGCACGACTATTGTGAAAGCCCCTTTACATAGATCACTGAATTTTAGCGTCATAACATAATCATATTGTTTGTGGTACCGGTATTTACCGTGAGCAAGGTTGACTGCAAGAGAGGTTTACCATAGGTTCATTGCGGTTAGCTTCGAGTCTACAAGTTGTACACCAAACGCACACCTCTGAACACAAATCTTTGAGCTGCATGCATGTAATCTCGCTAGCAGCACGAGCTTCCGCAGGCAACGAGACCAAAATGAGACTTTTGTTGAATGATGTAAGCTTTTATTGCTACTGCGAATCTGCGCGTCTGCGAGTTCTATCCGGTTCTTCATCTTGTCAGCAGGATCAAAGAAAAACGCATTTAAATCCAATGGGAAGCAGACTCATACTCTTCTGTTTTGTGTTTTCGGCAAAATGTAAATTGTCAGCACATTATACTTCTCAATCCAGCTAAATCCAAAACCATTTTTTTTGGCATGGAGTGTCTGCAAATTATACAATTATGTGATGTGCACTTTTGTCTCTGAAGATATAAACACATTAAATTATCGTCGAACACAACATCCAAATTAAATTTTTGCCGAAACTTGGTGCTTTTGACCTCATTCTCATCCAATCAGAAACATGATAGTGACACCTAAAGGTGTCTCAGGTGCACAATCTCATTAAAAGGTGAATCTCACCTTATCCACACACATTATCACCTTACACAGGATCTCATGCTATCCACTCAGACCTTATCCAAATTTCCGCACCCAGTAGTTGATGTATTTCAAGGTCATCGGTCGTCTTTATCGACTGACATCAATGTGTGTACTCACACCGACCACACCAAGAACCTACAGTAACAAGAGTTATAGATTGAAGAAAGTTTTAAGAATTGTCGACATGTGCAAAATATGGTGTAAAGTTCATTTAAAACCTTCGGGAGCTGATCTCTCGTCGAATATAATCTCAGTCGTTTGGTTTTATTCTCCCAGAGTTCAAGATCGATATTCATTTGCCCAAAACATTCTTCAACGTCTGAGCTAGAGTGCATAAATTCATTTCAAAATGTCCTGAAGGACAACAGAGGTAGACAGAACTTGTGAAAATCGATTTAGCTGAAAGAACATGCGTCAAAAATATAACTTCCATAATTCGTTTGCATTGCTAATTTTTACCTTGACTGATGCTGGGCATGATGTGTCAACTCGAAAGTCGATGTATCATCTTTTGACATCATAATCACACTTTTTGACTAAATTAGAAATAAGGCGCTATTACGTCTATATTTCATAACGCAGAAATGTACCGGATGTTCTATGGATACATTTACACATTGCTGCATTTATAACCGCTGTTATTTGTGCCTTTCTTGTGCTGCATGCCATTTGTGCTCATCGAAATGGATCACCAACTTTCGATATTTTATGTCGGTGTTTGATTCAGAAATTTGCGCTTGCATTCTTTAAATAACAAATCACAGAAAAAGGAAATCTGTTTGATCTGACAGCACTTCTATTTTTTTCTGCTCAAGTGCCAAACTGCATGATAAATCTATCATCTACAATGACTTATAAATTTATTTGGTGATAATAAAGGGAAGCAATACAGAACTAGTTCAGACAATGAGCACACTTAAAATAGGTTGAATCTGAAAATAGCCGATGCTGTTGATGTTAAAGCTAAATTCCCAAATTGAATTATGACCTAGCATCATGCAGTTCAGTAGAAATTGCAAACTTTTACACTTACAGGAGGATGTGCGCAAGAATTGTCAATGATCAGATCAGAGAAAAAGCAAGCGGAATTCGGATGTGATCCTATAGGATCGAATAGGACCGAATGGCATAAGAGCTAATCCGATCAGAAAATGTCGAAGTTCTGAATCATATCAAAACAATAGAAAATCTCGGCCGAATAGTGGTGAGCGATGAATTCAGAATGGAATATTTAAAAAGTCTACATAAAATTTGAATAAACAATCGGAAAGATGTTTTTTTGTCCATAAAAACTTCGGAATTATTCCGACGATCTTCCAGGTGCTGTGTTTTTCTACTGCAGCATTGCTATCAATCATGCAAATATCGGATTGCCATACTAGTCGGATAGTAAGGTAGACTATAACTAGTGACCGATTTCAGCCATTTTCGTCAGGACAGCTTGACCGGCATCGGCTGTACCCAGGGCTGGAACCGGTCCTGTCTTGAGCCCCCTAACCGACCTGCCTGTGATAATTTCCAATTCTCAAGACCACGCCGACCTAGGCCCGTTATACTTATTTCAAGAACATTTTCAAACCTGTCGCAGGCTTGGCGGGAGGCATGGCAGATATTTGATGTCAAAAATAGGTCTCTAATCGATGACCCAGTGGTAGAGGTTCCAGACTTTGACCTTCCTCGAACTCATCGAGCTACATTGAACCGATTCAAGGCTGGTGCTGGGCCCATGTAACAAAAAATTGTAGACGTACGAAACAGCAAAGCTTTTTTGTTTTACATGACTGAAAATCAATCCACACATGAAGTTCTTGTTTGAGGAAATAGTAATGTCATAAAAGTCAATAAAAAATTAAAGGTGATTCTTGCACATGCTAGTGTAAAATGCGAAGAATGACCTTGATTGGTGCGATAAACGGGCATGACAAAATGGCGGAAATGTTGATGAAACTATGGAGGAGATGAGGGATGCAATCATTGTTCTTAATCTTCTCAAAAAGCATCAGAGAAAGAGTCATGTGATGTGTCGTGCCAATCAGCTCGAAGTCGCTACAAACGTATATGCAGATCTTTTTGACTCTGTCGTTGAGACAATCCAACAGAAAGGACGCACATTGTTCCGGCATACATTATCCAATCTTCGTGAGGAACATAATGACGTAAGCTTCTGAGCAAGAATATTCTTCTACTGCTTCCGATGTTCTGCATATGCGAATGCCACTTAAAACAGGGGTGCGGAGTTGGAGTCGGAGTCCCGGAGTCCTATCATTTTTGTTGGAGTCGGAGTCCTATCAAATGATAGGACTCCAGACTCCGGCCTGTAACCAGACCCGAAGTAAAATACAAACAAATTATCTATTCTCGTGCATAACTGTCACTGTCAACTTTTCCCGTCAAACAAAAGTACAGAGACAGCACTACATTCAAAGCTTGTAATAGTTGAGGGAATGAACCGTGATAGTGAAAAAGGATTGCCTTTTCACTCGGTGATTTAGTAGAGAAGACAAGCCTTCCTAGCCTCGATCACACCTACGCACCAAAGGTCACATCAGAGACAAAAATGAAATATTAGTTTGTTTGAGAACATTACTTCGTACCCTCACGTTAATCGTGTGTGATGGCTCCTCCAAAGCGCGTATTGAAATCGAAAGTGTACTCATATTTTTGAAGAAGGGGGTATTTTCCTGTCTGGTAGAGACTGGAGAAAAACCGTGTGAAGCACACATCAGCAAGATGGGAGGGGTCGAGTCGCATGCATCCAACTTAAAGCGACAATTGATAGACTCATCGAAAATGATTGATAATTGATAATTGATACAGGAATGATCACTAAACATAAGTTCAAGTAAGCCTATAATGAACTATGCTGTAGGTTACCAGTTTTTTCAAAAAACTAGGCTATATATGCTTGCAAACCGGAGTCGGAGTCCTATCAACCCCCGGAGTCGGAGTCCTATCATAATGATAGGACTCCGCATCCCTGACTTAAAATTTATCTTTTACTTGCGATATATTGAAATACATGCACTTCAATTTATTGAATGTTGATTCTCAAACCATGATATTCGGACAATTGCTCTTTAACCATGTCATTCCAACTCAGGCCTTGCCCATTCTGAATTTCTTCACCCTGTTCCAACAGTCTAGAATTATTGTGATCAGACAAATAAATTCGATGCTTCAATTCCTCCGATTCAATATCAGAATTAGTAGAAATAAGCATGAAAATATTTCACAGCAATCTTCGATTTAATATCACTTACGTCGTGATCTGCATTTTCAACATCTCTCCGATTCCTGACTATTATGAGCTTGCCCCAAGGCTTGAGTCACCGAGGGGGCACAGTCCGCATATTCATTTGCCCTAGCGGGTAATTCGATTCCACCCCTTGCGCGTTGCGATGTCACGTCGCAAGTGATTACGATATTTATAAGTCAAACGTATCTCAATGGACTTCACCATTGATATCGAGTTGTACCCAACGGACGATGATGCGTCAAATTTGATCTCAGATTACATCTTGTGAGCAATATTCTCTCTTACTAAATTAGGGTTGTGCCCAGCGGAGTTGACTTTGCTCCCAGTTTCTCATCTTGTGCATCAGCCCCGCTGAACAACTTTCTCCTGTTATGAACCTCATACATTGAGAAGCTCACTATCGACCGCCATCTAACAAGACGGAAATCTCAAGAGAATTTTCGGACACTGAAAACAGAATTGAGGGGAAACGATGCCTTGGATACAAGAGTTTTATTACCAGAGAATAAAACATTTCACTGGATTGCGCAAGAACTTCTAACTGGAGTTTTAAGATTATTTTCTTCAATGTATTATCTTTAAGATATGTACTCGGAAACTGCAGCTGAAACTTCTCTCACCTCAAGAGAATGGCATCGCGGTAGGAGGGCAGAGTAATCACCGTTAAATAGTACTTGTGCAGATAATTACCGCATAATTACTGTACTCGTGAACGTAAGGTATGCCATCGGAATAGCACACATAAATGTTTCTTTCCGATTCTCCCTTCATTTTGGAGCAATTCAAACTGATGTCATCATGTGGGATGACAGAAGAGCTAGGTTTCACCTAGAACATAATTTTGGTAACGACAGCCTGCAATAAGGAAATGACACAGGACGCTTATCACTTGCATCCTACACCGTTAAGCAAGATGGTCTGCACTGAAGGTAGGTACGAAAGTTCTCGTACCCATAGTTCCGGAGAGTCTCTACATGGGGACCATGTGTTCCGCATTTAGCAAGGGCCGTATTATGCATGGAACCCGTTTTGAAGGCCCAGAGGGCTCGCATAGTGACTTATAGGTTAAAATGAGTTAATGAATCATGGGAAGGTTAAATGGTGTTACCTACCCACACCGTACTAACCCCGTTCTTCACTTTCCACCACTTTACCTGGACAATTTGTCTTACAATTCCTCTGTTGATTGGTCAATTTATATAAAATGCCTTGCAAAATGTTTGCAACTGAAATTACAGATGAAAATCAAAACTTTTTATTTTTTCTGAAGATTTTCCATTTCTTGTCATAATTTGATAGTTATTTTTTTCATCCTTAATAAAATGAGTCCAAACTGACGCTGTCTGTCATTTCAATTTTCAAGGGAATTGTTTCGACACCTGCAGCTGCATATTTCACATGTGAAATATGCTCACAACACTGCTTATAAGTTCATCGGATCCGCTTTCTCTTTTGTGCCTTAAATACGCAACCATGCAGAGTACGGACTGTATTTCTTATTTCGGACTTATGTTTGTACCTTTTAAATACTTACCCTACGTTTCCCAGATTATAAATAGAAGTATATCTTTCTAGCAATTTTTCTTTACATAGCACACCATAGCTAGTTATTTTCTTGTCATATCTGAACATTGTGAAATTCAGAAAATTTGTCTGATACATTTCAGATCCTTGTTATATGGACCCTTTCATGCCCTTAATGCGGACTATTTTGCCTGATAGTGTAGTTCCAATTACTGCTGAATATCCCTGGTGACAAAGATGATTTGGTATTTGTTGCATTCGGTGGATTCGAAGGCTGCTTCTTGAGACAATCGAAAGACATTCTTATGTGTCCTAAATCCTCAACCATTTCCAACGGACCATAGAAGTTCGACTTTTCGCTTTGTTTAAATTAGTGAGACTAGAATGGACAACAGCAGTTTGTTGATGGTCATTTCGTCGCTTACTCAGGCACCAATCTAGGTCAATGTTGCTAGATCTTTAGAAGAATTAGAATACTGAAGCCTGTCGTAGTTGCAAATTATTTAAAGAGAAATAATAACCGTGATTATTCACAAAGCACAAGATTATCTGCCGGTCTTTTCCTGTTGTCAACCACTGAAAGCCGCCATCGTTTAAGTACCGTTGTCATGACAACACAAGTCCACGACACAGCATTATTTCCGTATTCATGTCAGTTCTAGTCCTTTATCAATTTTGGAAAACGAATACAAGGTCAATAATCAATTGTATTGAAGAGCTGTCGACTACGTCTTTGTCAATTCAATTACTGAATCAAAAATGCATTTTAACATTTCGGAAGCAAGTCATAACAGCATAAAAAATGAAAAGCTAGGGGCCGAATAGCGATCCATGGTGCACTCCGCGTGAAACCGGCTACTGAGTACGTTTTTTATCCGAGCTGATTGATTGATATCTCTAAGCTAAGTGATTCTTCAGCAAAGCAAAGAAACCTGTTGGCAACTCCAGTCTGTATAATTTCTGCAAGAGATTGAAATGTGTAACAGAATCGAAAGCTTTAGTATGATCATAGCTTATTAACATACATGATGTACAATGGAATCATCCAATTGCTTAGTGTGCGAGATTTTGACTCATAACTATATATAGAGACAGGAAATATGACAGGGTGAGCTTTAGTGTATTCAAAATTGATTTTTCTAAAATCTTCTTGGGCGCACTGAGTAAGCTTATCAAGTGAAGTTAGTTGATCTTTGCTGGTGAAGTTTTGAGTGTCAAAGTCGCTCTTAATGCAAAAAATTGAAAGATGCAGCACTGCTTGAAAAAATGTGCTTTCCATGAAAGAGAGACTGATGTATAAAAGGCATGGGATAACTACATGCCCACCGATTGCAGCAATTGATTCCTAGCATTATTGACACGCGATGATCAATCCGGTCAATTTAACTTAAAATGAGCATCTGGTTGTCATTGGCGGATCTTGTCACCATGGTGACGAAAACATTTTTGCCTTCTCAATATTCTCCCGGAGGTTATATTTGTATAAATATTTGCAAAAAAATGATAAAACTTGTCTTTAACCAATGCAAGGATTTTTATATAAGGGTCAAATATTGCACTAATAACATCACAGTCACAATCCACGTCCACGTAGACTGCGTTACCGCCATTCTCTCCGTGTTGACGGCTGAATTGTGTTCGAAACGTCGTCAAATGAGCTGCAGTCGGAAAGATACAATATTGTCATCCATGACTTGTAACCGGACCGGGCCTAATATTTTAGAGCAGAAGCAGCCCGGGTTCAACCTGAAAATTCATTTTATGTTTTCAGAAAAATGTTTCAGAAATGTTTCCATTCAAAGATGTTTTCATTCTTGCGAAGATGTGAAAGTTATTATATCTGAGTATTCTTTTAGGAAATATAATGATGCTTCAATTCATATTGCACTTTAATGCTTGGTTATCTACTACCAAAATATTGCGGACCCTTGCTAGCTTATGACGAAAATTTAGCTTAAATTCATCAATCTTCAGATTCCATGAAAGCATGTACTTCTAATTCTAAGTTGTGTACTAGACAGTAGACACGCAATAAAATATTATCCTATATCGCGCTAAATATCATTTTATCTACAATAGGCCTAAAGATTTTATACTTATTGTAATGTTCACTCATTAATTGTTATTTTTTATCCTATTTTTTGATGACGTCACTTTATCGACAGTCTTTGCTCATGATAGGCCCAGACCTATTACATAGCTTGCACTAAGGCAATTACAAAATTCCTACGCAATTCACCTTCATCAGCCCACCAATACACATTCGTTTTCTTTACATAAGTAGAGCAGCCTCTATTTTTCAGAATGCTAAATGACTATTTCCAGAAAGCTATTTCTTTTCACTCTTGTTAGTAAATTTACTCACTTTTAGTAATCTAGGAACCTCAGATGGCAACGTTTCAGAGATTCAAGTTTAAGTGACACTTCTACTTAATCAGCCCAACAGTCTACATACGCAGACACTCGAATCAATTCTGCTCTTGTGCTATCTTGTAATTCATCAGATGACGTACTCGGTGTCATTGTAATTACAATTCTTTAAATATTTTTCGTGAACTCACCATCGTGCAAGCATTGAAGTGAACTTTTCGTCATCGGTGCTCACTGCTATGTCTGCTATTTGTCGATTCATCGGATCGACTCTCACACAAGTAGTCAACATTCATCAATTTTTGAATTTCACACCAATAAAGGTAATCATAGCATTACTACTTTTGAGATCATTTTGCACATTAACTGCGGATGAGTGTCGCAGAGGAAGTACTGCATGGTTTGAATTCATATTATCCTGATGATATGCCAATAGTGATAGTGAATCCGCGATCAGCGGAAAAGATCTTGCATAGCTACAAAATGCTGAGGATACCAGTCTAATAGATCAATTACCAGCGGATGAAGAATTGGAAACATGCAACCAAATAACTATGTAAAAAAGTCTATGTATAAAGTCTATGCTTTCCTAAGCATTTAGAAACAAGGAATCCTCGTTTTATACTCTCATATATATATTTATTATATTTATACATAAATATAATAATGATAATAAAAAAATATATATTTTATTATCTCATTATATTTGTTTTTATCATTTCTTTCACTTAAAAAACTTCTTGCATACAATACTTGAAATTGAGAAGGATCAAAATTAACCTTCGAATACTTCAAGTTCATCTTTATGAAATCGCGTAGGCAATCAACTAACTGCATTTGAATGAATCCTAATGGTTGCCCTAAATTCCGCTCAAACCGCACTATGTTGCAGTTTCCCTGAATGTTGGCACGCTGTTCACATTTCACATTTCAATTACCTGATTGCATGAAGTTCCTTGGTCATTGATGCAAAATGCATTGTTCACTCATTGGGGTTTTATTTTAGCCAAAAAATGTTTATAAAGTTAAAATCACTTGTGAAGTCCCACTTAGTCTACTCACAGAATTAACAGAGGTTGTCTCTTCTTCTTCTGTTTGACTAGAAAGGAAACATTGGAACATGTAATGCTAATGAAATGGCACAATCTGCTGACATAATACCATATCAATCGAACAATGAGCAGCCAGTTCAACATTAAACACGCCAAATTGTGCGAAGATTCAGTGACTGTTATCAACCGTATCACACAGCATTGATGTCAAGTTCTACAGAGAAGTTTGTGAACGTTTTTTCGTGCGCCTGCTAACCTTTCTAATAATGATAAGCGGGCCTAACATTATCGAGAAAACTTTTGCACAATGATCCGAATTCTTCGAATCCAAAGAAATGTTCACGATCGGAGCATTTTGAAGGAATTCACAGCAATCCGCAAGTCACGCACGACTTTCTTTCCTATCTCTGCAAGGTTCTTCACTTTCCACCACTTTACCTGGACAATTTGTCTTACAATTCCTCTGTTGATTGGTCAATTTATATAAAATGCCTTGCAAAATGTTTGCAACTGAAATTACAGATGAAAATCAAAACTTTTTATTTTTTCTGAAGATTTTCCATTTCTTGTCATAATTTGATAGTTATTTTTTTCATCCTTAATAAAATGAGTCCAAGCTGACGCTGTCTGTCATTTCAATTTTCAAAGGAATTGTTTCGACACCTGCAGCTGCATATTTCACATGTGAAATATGCTCACAACACTGCTTATAAGTTCATCGGACCCGCTTTCTCTTTTGTGCCTTAAATACGCAACCATGCAGAGTACGGACTGCATTTCTTATTTCGGACTTATGTTTGTACCTTTTAAATACTTACCCTACGTTTACCAGATTATAAACAGAAGTATATCTTTCTAGCAATTTTTCTTTACATAGCACACCATAACTAGTTATTTTCTTGTCATATCTGAACATTGGGAAATTCAGAAAATTTGTCTGATACATTTCAGATCCTTGTTATACGGAACCTTTCATGCACTTAATGCGGACTATTTTGCCTGATAGTGTAGTTCCAATTACTGCTGAATATCCCTGGTGACAAAGATGATTTGGTATTTGTTGCATTCGGTGGATTCGAAGGCTGCTTCTTGAGACAATCGAAAGACATTCTTATGTGTCCTAAATCCTCAACCATTTCCAACGGACCATAGAAGTTCGACTTTTCGCTTTGTTTAAATTAGTGAGACTAGAATGGACAACAGCATTTTGTTGATGGTCATTTCGTCGCTTACTCAGGCACCAATCTAGGTCAATGTTGCTAGATCTTTAGAAGAATTAGAATACTGAAGCCTGTTGTAGTTGCAAATTATTTAAAGAGAAATAATAACCGTGATTATTCACAAAGCACAAGACTATCTGCCGGTCTTTTCCTGTTGTCAACCACTAAAAGCCGCCATCGTTTAAGTACCGTTGTCATGACAACACAAGTCCACGACACAGCATTATTTCCGTATTCATGTCAGTTCTAGTCCTTTATCAATTTTGGAAAACGAATACAAGGTCAATAATCAATTGTATTGAAGAGCTGTCGACTACGTCTTTGTCAATTCAATTACTGAATCAAAAATGCATTTTAACATTTCGGAAGCAAGTCATAACAGCATAAAAAATGAAAAGCTAGGGGCCGAATAGCGATCCATGGTGCACTCCGCGTGAAACCGGCTACTGAGTACGTTTTTTATCCGAGCTGATTGATTGATATCTCTAAGCTAAGTGATTCTTCAGCAAAGCAAAGAAACCTGTTGGCAACTCCAGTCTGTATAATTTCTGCAAGAGATTGAAATGTGTAACAGAATCGAAAGCTTTAGTATGATCATAGCTTATTAACATACATGATGTACAATGGAATCATCCAATTGCTTAGTGTGCGAGATTTTGACTCATAACTATATATAGAGACAGGAAATATGACAGGGTGAGCTTTAGTGTATTCAAAATTGATTTTTCTAAAATCTTCTTGGGCGCACTGAGTAAGCTTATCAAGTGAAGTTAGTTGATCTTTGCTGGTGAAGTTTTGAGTGTCAAAGTCGCTCTTAATGCAAAAAATTGAAAGATGCAGCACTGCTTGAAAAAATGTGCTTTCCATGAAAGAGAGACTGATGTATAAAAGGCATGGGATAACTACATACCCATCGATTGCAGCAATTGATTCCTAGCATTATTGACACGCGATGATCAATCCGGTCAATTTAACTTAAAATGAGCATCTTGTTGTCATTGGCGGATCTTGTCACCATGGTGACGAAAACATTTTTGCCTTCTCAATATGCTCCCGGAGGTTATATTTGTATAAATATTTGCAAAAAAATGATAAAACTTGTCTTTAACCAATGCAAGGATTTTTATATAAGGGTCAAATATTGCACTAATAACATCACAGTCACAATCCACGTCCACGTAGACTGCGTTACCGCCATTCTCTCCGTGTTGACGGCTGAATTGTGTTCGAAACGTCGTCAAATGAGCTGCAGTCGGAAAGATACAATATTGTCATCCATGACTTGTAACCGGACCGGGCCTAATATTTTAGAGCAGAAGCAGCCCGGGTTCAACCTGAAAATTCATTTTATGTTTTCAGAAAAATGTTTCAGAAATGTTTCCATTCAAAGATGTTTTCATTCTTGCGAAGATGTGAAAGTTATTATATCTGAGTATTCTTTTAGGAAATATAATGATGCTTCAATTCATATTGTACTTTAATGCTTGGTTATCTACTACCAAAATATTGCGGACCCTTGCTAGCTTATGACGGAAATTTAGCTTAAATTCATCAATCTTCAGATTCCATGAAAGCATGTACTTCTAATTCTAAGTTGTGTACTAGACAGTAGACACGCAATAAAATATTATCCTATATCGCGCTAAATATCATTTTATCTACAATAGGCCTAAAGATTTTATACTTATTGTAATGTTCACTCATTAATTGTTATTTTTTATCCTATTTTTTGATGACGTCACTTTATCGACAGTCTTTGCTCATGATAGGCCCAGACCTATTACATAGCTTGCACTAAGGCAATTACAAAATTCCTACGCAATTCACCTTCATCAGCCCACCAAAACACATTCGTTTTCTTTACATAAGTAAAGCAGCCTCTATTTTTCAGAATGCTAAATGACTATTTCCAGAAAGCTATTTCTTTTCACTCTTGTTAGTAAATTTACTCACTTTTAGTAATCTAGGAACCTCAGATGGCAACGTTTCAGAGATTCAAGTTTAAGTGACACTTCTACTTAATCAGCCCAACAGTCTACATACGCAGACACTCGAATCAATTCTGCTCTTGTGCTATCTTGTAATTCATCAGATGACGTACTCGGTGTCATTGTAATTACAATTCTTTAAATATTTTTCGTGAACTCACCATCGTGCAAGCATTGAAGTGAACTTTTCGTCATCGGTGCTCACTGCTATGTCTGCTATTTGTCGATTCATCGGATCGACTCTCACACAAGTAGTCAACATTCATCAATTTTTGAATTTCACACCAATAAAGGTAATCATAGCATTACTACTTTTGAGATCATTTTGCACATTAACTGCGGATGAGTGTCGCAGAGGAAGTACTGCATGGTTTGAATTCATATTATCCTGATGATATGCCAATAGTGATAGTGAATCCGCGATCAGCGGAAAAGATCTTGCATAGCTACAAAATGCTGAGGATACCAGTCTAATAGATCAATTACCAGCGGATGAAGAATTGGAAACATGCAACCAAATAACTGATGAAGAAATTCATCGAAAACCTGAAGAATCAGATGCCTCTGATGTTGATTACCATTACATGTATATTTTAGCAACGTTTGGGATTTCTCAGACTTCATCAGTCCCACCTACTAATATCTTCAGAAATTGCATTCGCTTTTGAGGAGAAGCTATGGTGAAGCCCGCAAATGATCAGCAAGTTTTCCACTGAGCGGTGCCATCGTTAGAATGATACAACGATGGAAAAATAAACGCTCGAATCTCCGAAGAATGGTGACAGTCAGTGAATGGAAGGTCTGACTTACCATACTCATAATGAAGCTGATCGTGATGGTACATGTACTGTATGTCAAGTGATTCACCTGTTTGTAAATTACGACAGGTAGGATACTGCTCTATCAATGCAGCTGATTAAAAACGCAAACACAGGAAATTCTGAACACTTCTTACTTTCATCAAGATAAAATGACTGTAATAAACTGTTCTGCCAATTCTCTTTTAAAATGAATATAAGCATACATAGCTAGCTATTATATGATAAATACAAGGCAAATGATTTTAAAATATTAATAACTTCATGGCAAAATACTTACTCTGCACAAATTAAATCTATATGGATACATATGTCTTCTCGCAGCCTTACGTTTATACATGCAGACAGGCTGATCAAGTTGTAAAATCTACCGCGCTGTTGAGGATTAATAGCAAATTATAGCAAAATCTCTTTCTGACCTCTTCAGTTTGCTTTTGAACAATTATCATAATCATTTCGTAGATTCGATTTGATAAATTGGGATTTTGAGAGGTAGCGATTGTATTTTTGAAATTGATAGCTGAAATTGCTGATGTGAAAATCATTCTTATTACGCATGTTAGACAAATTTGACGAAATAGTTTGAGCTTTGAATGACAAAGTAAAAATATCAGTCAGAATCAACCTTGCAACTGATCATTCAAATTAATGTACAGTACATATACACAGTTCATCACTCATCAATTATCAAAACTATATTTAAAATCGATGAGCAAGCAGAATTTGTTGCAGTAAATTAAAAATTAGTGCCTTTTGAGAAATATTTGAGCTCCTCACTCAGCAGATATCTCCGAAAAGGAAAGCTTTCCTAAAACTTGAATCGGTCACGCCTCCCTTGTGGTCACGATTCGTGTTACAGTTCAGCATGGTGTCTCAACGCAGCGGATGGTTGCGTCATTTCTGGTTGTCGCTAACTTTCGTGATTTATGGAATTTCATTTCTTTCTATTAGGAAATTTGTTGATTTCATGAGATTAAGCAGAAAAGTCATTGGTTACTTGAGGAGATAGCTTAACTGTTTGAACATCGGATAACACTGCGATCTGTAAATTAAAGGTGTGGGAAGCTTTTGCTCCATTTTTGAGCTTCAGCAGTAAGATTCCTTGTCAGGTATTGTTCCCAATAGCAAAGCTTGTCTACTTTATTCGTTTCCGATTAGAAACCCTCTCATATGAGTAGGGATTGAAAGTCTATGCTTTCCTAAGCATTTAGAAACAAGGAATCCTCGTTTTATACTCTCATATATATATTTATTATATTTATACATAAATATAATAATGATAATAAAAAAAATATATTTTATTATCTCATTATATTTGTTTTTATCATTTCTTTCACTTAAACAACTTCTTGCATACAATACTTGAAATTGAGAAGGATCAAAATTAACCTTCGAATACTTCAAGTTCGTCTTTATGAAATCGCGTAGGCAATCAACTAACTGCATTTGAATGAATCCTGATGGTTGCCCTAAATTTCGCTCAAACCGCACTATGTTGCAGTTTCCCTGAATGTTGGCACGCTGTTCTCTTAATTTCACATTTCAATTACCTGATTGCATGAAGTTCCTTGGTCATTGATGCAAAATGCATTGTTCACTCATTGGGGTTTTATTTTAGCCAAAAAATGTTTATAAAGTTAAAATCACTTGTGAAGTCCCACTTAGTCTACTCACAGAATTAACAGAGGTTGTCTCTTCTTCTTCTGTTTGACTAGAAAGGAAACATTGGAACATGTAATGCTAATGAAATGGCACAATCTGCTGACATAATACCATATCAATCGAACAATGAGCAGCCAGTTCAACATTAAACACGCCAAATTGTGCGAAGATTCAGTGACTGTTATCAACCGTATCACACAGCATTGATGTCAAGTTCTACAGAGAAGTTTGTGAACGTTTTTTCGTGCGCCTGCTAACCTTTCTAATAATGATAAGCGGGCCCAACATTATCGAGAAAACTTTTGCACAATGATCCGAATTCTTCGAATCCGAAGAAATGTTCACGATCGGAGCATTTTGAAGGAATTCACAGCAATCCGCAAGTCACGCACGACTTTCTTTCCTATCTCTGCAAGGTATTGAAAATTTCTTTTTGCCCACTTAGCAAGTTCCTGCATGTCCATTGTTTTGAATCAGTTTGCACTTCTATCAAAGTGATACGCTTAAACAATTTAATTCTCTTTGTCTTCTTTACAGTTGAGACTTTGCATGTGATTTTAGCCTTATAAACATTTTCGGCTAAAGTAAAACTCGAGGACTGAGCAATGCGTTTTGCCTCAAAAGCCAATAAATATGAGCAGATTCCCGCATGATGCCATGAACATGATTTTGTGATGTTTCTAGTGTTACAGATCCTATTATTCCGGTAAAGCAGAGATGTCCAGATTAACCAGAGATTTCTACAAGCAGAGAATGAGCACTTGTCCAATAAAACGGCTGTCACGATTGAGCGCGGTGCACTGAATTTAATGATTCTTTCATTACTTAAGTAGCGATTGGCAACAAATATTTGTCGGAGTATATTGAACATCTGAAAAATGACAACGATTAAGTCAATGAAAGACACCAGCAGCATTGATTCCCCAACCGCACTCGCCTGACCCAGGAATCGAACCGAAGTCTGCGGTGGAGACGAGCTCGCACCTTCTTCACTAGGCCACACTGAAGGTACAAAGGGAATGTGAGTGGAGGTTTTTAATCATCTCTAAGCCATATCGACAACTTGTTTTCCTATTAATAATGACAGAATGCTGCCAGCATTCATTTTGTTACGAGACAGCATGCCATTCGACTATGTTGCACACCTGTCTAGAGAACAATGTGTGAGCTCGTCTCCACCGCGGACTTCAATTATAATTATAATTATATTCATGACATGTGACATGCATGTGACTAAATTTACAAGTTTTCAAGTAATGAAGTAAAGAAAATACAAGAAATTAAGTTATTCCACTTTTCTTCCGGATATACGATAGCAAGTAAGTCCGAACCGTCTCAGATCGGGGAGGAAGTTTCCGAATATTAGAAGGAACTTGGTTCCAGAAGCTTGTCCCATAAAACCGTAGGGAATTTTGACCGTATTTGACAGTCCTTACTTTTGATTGCACAAACACGTTGCGGCGCATTCTTGATTGATCACATGATCTAAAATGTTCAGCGAGAGATAACGGAGCATAACCTTTTAGGAATTGATATTTCTCCAGGAATTCTCGGGGATTTCTTGATTCACTCGATATTGTTTGGACTTTGGTTTGATTCTGGGTCCGGCGAGTGTGGTGGGGGTATCAAAGGGTGCTGTTGTCTTTCATTGACTTAATTGTTGTCATTCTCTTTAGATATTCAGTTATCATTAACCCTTCACCAGAAATTCCTGTTACCTTCACTGGTTCTATCCGAGCTGCGTTGTAATCGGCGCTAACTACACAATTGCCTGTGTGTTATTATAGAAAGTAGTATATTGCATTAGTTGGAGATGAAAAGTCATGACTTCATCTCACATAATCACATCCGTATCATGTACGCCGAAGTTTACTGCATCTCATTGAGGCTATTAGGAAAGACAATTTTCACATAGTCACCTTCAAACTCATTAACACTTTCTTTCTTCAACTTAACTTTCGACAACTCTCACACGTCAAAGACAAAAGTAAAGAAGACGCCGAAAGTCTTCACACCAATGAAGAAAGTTGAAGACGAGGCAAATCTGTAACGCCTCATTGATGCTGGCGGAACTGGGCAAGTGTTGCCTTCGATAATTCACAGTCAGTCAAGCGACTTCGTCTCAAACTCAACGATGGCGGATGAAGACCCTCTGGGCATGCGTTAGGCACTCGAGCATGTCACTGACGACGCACTCTCTTCCTTCAATTAGCGAACGAAGGAGCAAAGGAGGGGCATGAGTGTCGAGCTGAGGTGAAGTCAGGCCGTGGACCGATTCATCACTCGTCTACACGGCGAGGATTACAGTCGATGCGAAGGCGATGACCGTTGCCAGATGGCGACGCATTGGATAGACAAGACTAAGACGGATAATTCAGATGCGGCCTCTGATTTTAATTAAATGCGTTCATTTGACTGTTTTGACAGCATTGAGGAAATTATTTTTTAACAAATGTAAAAAATAGTAATTTGAAATAGATAAGAATGAAATGGCCATTTTTATCCAAACAAGCTTTTCTTTTTCTTAAGAATTTCCACGACAAATTTCCTTGCTGCAATCAGAGCAGAGCAGATCCTAGCAGAGCAGTCAAACACAATAGCAAATCGAAAAGGTAGCTACCTAAGGGGAGGGACCAGGCCAAGTCCTGCTACGGTGGCTAGGGTGATGTCTCCCCCTCTGCCCGGAAAATCAGCTGGACCTGTTAACAGTAGCGATGTCTGCATCTCCCGACAAAGCGATCACTTAATTCTAATTGTTGATAAATTAATGGTGTAATTCATTTATTCCGCTTTAACTATCTTTTGATTTATTTTTTATTTTTAAGAAATATAATGTGTTATGTTCTAGAACACCTACCTACACATATACTTATAACTACACTCTGTGATGAAAGTGTCATAATTGATTGACCAGCATTAAGCAGCTTATTTTATTTGCATAGAAGATGGACAGTATTTGTGCTAACCTGCTGTATTAAAATTTGCTACAAATTATCTCCGTTGAAATCGCTTATTCACGCAAAAAGTGTGCAAAGTTCAAGAGGCATAAGTTTGCATAAATGCTAAAATATCAATGTCTGGTATGCTTTGCACTCCACTTAGGTATTGAGGCTAGTTTCGACGATTTTATTACAATAGCCTCCCCACACTCCATATTTTTAAACTATTCTTCCGTCGATTCATGTGTTGTTTATGCCAGAACAAATACATAGAAGACAAAACTCTTTCTTAATCTAGGCGTCGTTACGTTTGAATCCTATTGTGTCAACATAAATTTGTTTTAATAAACTATTATGAACTATTATGTAACCGAAATGTCTCCTTTATTTTAAAAAATTGCATTCACGTGATTTTAATGAAAATCTGCCTTTAAGATTAAAGTATGACCGCCGTGTTCCTATGATGTTGTCCTCTAGCTGTGGCACTTCTTTATGATTTCAAATATGTCAGACTCTTTTTTAAATAAACTATTGCATCTTTTCAGTCATTCAGTAAGCCTACAATGCAGCTATTTTTGGCATCATCTACATTTATTAACTCATACATCTCTTGTAACGGATATTGTCTTATGTTTTGATCGAAATGTATCTTCTCTATTCTATTCTAAAGCGCAAGCTCATACTGGCATGTCTGAAATTATATCTATGACTGTCACTATGGGAAGGCTATTTCAAATGAACAATTTGCTGATTTCTAAATGTGCTTGAGTCCTTGTTTTTACGGGTCAAAGAAAATATTAAAAACAAGGACTCAAGTGCATTTAAACATCAACGAAATTGCTCACATGAATGAGCGTTCTCATTTATGATGAAAGTTCAGACACCTCTTTTGAACCTTCAGACACCAACAGCGCAAACTTGCGCTGTAGAGAGGCCATTATGACAAATTGTATGAAACCTAGCCTCAAAACCAAGGAATGCAAAACATGCCAAACATTTATGCAAAGTTATATGTTTTACATCCTTTTTCGAAAATTTGTAGCAACTTTTGATGCAGCAACTTGGCTAAAGTAGTAAAGTAGAAGAACCTTTCCGTAGAAACTTTTGAATGATTTTCTTCCACCAAAAGATGGCATGCAGATTATTGTCATTCACTTCAACAAAGCGATGAATTGGTCCACTGATATCAATGAAAGACTAAAAAAATCCATCAAACTTTTAAACATGTTCAGAGTATAAAAACATTTCTTGCCGAACTAAGATCTGATGTAGGTATATAGTTCAATGGTGATTAGTATCCTAAGCTATGGCTGTTCATTGCATGTAGGCAGCTTGCTCCGAAAAGACAAGATGTTGGTTGAGAACTTCGTGCGGCGTTGTCACCACATCATCTATGGGAGGCTTTGTAGATTGCCGTGCTTATACCTGACTTTTTTGAGGTCCAGGAGAGACAGTGTATGCGATTATTTCGAAAAGCAAAAACACAAGTGGACAATCCGCTTCGTCATATCATTCCCGATGTTGGCTTCCAAGTGGTCGTCTTAGGCTGGCTCTGTGTTCTAGAGCACGTAGACTAGTGCTGGGCAACCATGTTGGGATAGCGGGCCACCAATTTTGAAAGGCAGTATTAGGCTCAAAATTCTCTTATTCCGTAGGCAGTGGTGTTTTTAATGGTCGTATTATATAACAAAATTCCACATGTAGATGTATGCAGAAGCATTGTACGCAACTGATTTGTTTAATATTTAGGAATGATCATTTAAATTCTACAATTCATGTAAGTATTGAAGAGCGAATAGGCCTACAGCAAATTATGGAAGCGTTTCTTTTGTTTAATTAAACGGTAATTTGACTTTTTTGGTGACATGACTTTATTTCATCGAAAAACAACGGCCTGTAGGTGCAGTGCAACTATCCGCCTTAAAGCAGTGCAAGATAAAATTTATTATGATACAATCGATCATGCTAGGGCCTATATGTATGTGTACATTAACATAAGTCACCCAAACATTATATACGGCTTTCAAAACCCGTGCATGGGCTTCCCAAAAATTAGTCGTGCGCTGATTCCAATCGAGTGCACATTTATTGGTGTGGTAGTATGCAAATGAAATTCAGCAAGAATATTTGAAAAAATGTGAGACTGACAAAACAATGCGGTTGGATTTCTTCATGCGGAGTCTAGGTCCACTAAATATAGCTTATTTATAGAGTCATTGAAGCGTGGTTTATTACGTAGTGAAGCATGTTCAACAGGTCATCGAATACCGTGGCTCAGCATAAACTCGCGCTGGTGATGGCCATCTTGTGCCTATGGGAGAAGACATTCATTACAAAAGGGGCATGGTTGAATCATTCGAATGTGAATTTTTGTGCCATCATATTGCTCATTTACTTATTAATGAATGGTTTTGCACATTCTAAAGATGATCTCTCACCCTTAGAAGCATCTCTCAAAGGTCGAACTGGGAGTAAGTCATTTCCACATAATCGATTCAAATGATGTCAACAGGCCACTTCAGATTTGAGAAGCGGTGGCGGGCCACGCGTTGCCCGCCGTTGACGTAGACAGAAGTCTTTCAGAATGTCAAGATTGTTTAATGATTTGTTGTAATTGTGAATTTTACATGACCTGAACCTAATGATTTTCATTTTGAGAAAATATATGCTCATATATTTATTGACAAAATCTTTGAAACATTTACTTATTTAACTTCTTTCATTTTTGACTGGTATATATACATGTATGCATGATAACTTGATAATTTAGTCACAATCTCCATCAAGTCACTAGCACAGAAAGACAACGGATGTAGCAGATTCAACTTTAATAGCACTCGCACAACTTCTACCACAACGAATCATTCCAATAGCCATACTTCTGGTAAACTGATCGTGTGCTGTTTTATTCTACAAAAGCTGGATTTCAGTTCACGTTTATGTTCAATTTGTAAAAGCAATTGTGACAGTTGTATCGATATCAAAATTTGAAATTTGACCACCATAGATCTTTCTCCATTCTCTAATGTGTTGAATAGTAAAACATAGAAAGCGAGATATTGCATCCAGTCCGGCAGCCAGAACGAGTTTCTGCAGGGAACGAGGCCGAAACTGAGACTTTCACAAAATGATGTACACCCTATGCCTAATACGAATCTACGCGTCTGCCGAGTTCTAGTGAGTTCCTCTTCTTGTCAGACAGGATCAAAGAAAACACATGGAAATCC
Organism: Prostheceraeus crozeri; assembly: GCA_907163375.1. Classification (NCBI taxonomy): domain Eukaryota; kingdom Metazoa; phylum Platyhelminthes; order Polycladida; family Euryleptidae; genus Prostheceraeus; species Prostheceraeus crozeri. Next base: position 429,251 of record CAJQUW010015129.1, read on the forward strand.
AATGGGACGCTGATTGTAGTTTTTGGCTAAAATGAAATTTTTTATGTTTTCTCTGATTAAACGAAAAGTAGTAGGCCCAGAGTCATAATTTTTGGCATGGAATGTCTTCAGGTCACTTACTTTCATGTCCATGCACCCCGGTGGATAAAGTTAAACACATTCAGATTTGGCAAGCCTCTTGCTTGCGGCAAATACCAACATGTTGGCCCACTTCATCCACATTGAACCACATTCTCACATACATTGCCGATCAGATACATGACAATAGCGCATGCACATAATAGAAAATGACCTGAAGACATTCCATGCCAAAAATTATGACTCTGGGCCTACTACTTTTCGTTTAATCAGAGAAAACATAGAAAATTTCATTTTATCCAAAAACTACAATCAGCGTCCCATTGGATTTCCATGTGTTTTCTTTGATCCTGTCTGACAAGAAGAGGAACTCACTAGAACTCGGCAGACGCGTAGATTCGCATTAGGCATAGGGTGTACATCATTTTGTGAAAGTCTCACTTTCGGCCTCGTTCCCTGCAGAAACTCTTTCTGGCTGCCGGACTAATCATGCCTGAGAAAAAAATGAAACAAACTTCAATTCAAGTCAATGATAGTTTGTTTCATTAATTATGTCAATGAGTATATTATTCATTACTATCTCATTATTATTAGCATCTTTATCTTATATACATCTTCATGTTTTCATCTTATATACAATGCTCTGATTTATTGGCTAGCATGGTATGCATGTATGATGGGATAGACCGCATTTTTCAATGTCAACCTACTCAGCAAACGTGTGTGGATTTGCAAAATGTTCAATTAATTCTTAAAAATTCATCGGAGTGCATTGAATGAGTATTGACTTCACTATACTTTAGTACTCGAGTGAAGATGCAGAAAAATTTCATCATAAACATTGGCCAATTATTTTAGCTTACCTTTAGTTTAACTTCCTGATTTGGTCACCTTTATCAACCTGATTCTCCCATCTTGACATGTTCAAGCCTCATCTAATGAACGCGACTAACCTTGTTCCCTGAAACAGCGGTAAACTTCGTGTACAGCAAGCGACATAGCGCACTCCGCCCCACATACAAACAGCAAAATCGAGTCGTGGTCGCCTTGATCAAAGTTTCGGCGAACAAACGTCAACAGCTTTTGATTAGGAGTATCTTTGTGATATACGTGTTCCTGCATTGAACCATCGTCTCGCGTTTTCAGATCTGAACAAAGGACTCGACACTTCAAAGAGGTAAGGAAAGTTAGAGCACGGAGCTCAGCAGGTTTGTGCTATCGGCGAGCACGACTTTGCTGCGATGACACGAGATGAAGCGTCTATCAGGAAGGGTTGCGCCAATTCTAAGCTTTGAGAGTACGAGATCGAATTGTTGTATAAAAGGCCTCGTCAGGTCTTCTTGATGATTTTGAGAATGCTAAGGAACATTTACTTTGTATTTCGTAGTGTTTTGAATTGAAAAGTTTGAAATTTATGGAAACATTTGATCAGAGGCTAATATCTCTGTAACGATTGACAGGTTTGTAAATCTAACAGTTTATTTATTGTAAATTTTCGAACGACTTGTTTTCTGCAACGTTGAGAAATGATTCTGTTGCAAACATCAGAAATTCTTTTCCACTATTTCATGGAGTCGTCAAGCGGTGTGGAAGTGCATATTAGTCTTCAAAGATTTAAGTGTTCAAATGGACCACAATGCCAAAATTTCCATGGTCTACATTATCTCTTTCGCAACCGAAGTGAAATTTACTACATTGTCGGAAGTCGCCATGAAGTACTCTGCACGCATTAAGGTATTTAATTATGCTCCAAGGCTTCCCAATCGTGGTGACCTTGATTGATATATGACGTGTTCTGAGCGCATTGGTCGACAGAGGGTTGTGCTTGATGTGGCATTAATTGATAACTCATACCCAGGTAAAATCATCATTTTTCAAAATTGTTTTCCATGTAATTGTTGCTTCACTTGATGAATTACTGTGAGCATGGTGGATAGTCAAAAAGGTTCATTGGACCTCCTAATGTCTCAGAGGGTGCGTTCAAAAATTATTTGGTTTTATATGCCGAATGATTTAGTGCCGCATGCACGCTGCGTGATGATGATGATGATGCACTGGTAAAATTCACCCATTCAGGTCTGTTGCATATATTACGCTTGTGTATGCGTGTTGTGCTAGAATGCCGCGAATGCGAGACTTTTTCTTTCGCGTGGCTGGAATCCATAGGGAAGCAGACTGAAATTTGAACAAAATGGGATTTTTTTGTGATTTATCTGATAAAGTGAAAAGTACCACTAGTTCTAAAACCATCATCGTTGGCATGAAATGTCTTCACGTTATCATCTCAAGTGCTCAAGTATGAAGCTAAACACATTCAGATTGAACATTGTCTCTAAGTTCATCATTTTGATTTTTTTGCCACATTCAACACATTCTCACATCTTGTTTAGCGGCAAAGTCATAGAAGTACATGTAGTAGAAGTTTCCAATTCAACAACAGTCAAGGTATACCATTAGCGGCTTATTTTGATCAAAAGTGGAATTTTTCAATTTAACAGCAGCAATTTGAATTCACTCGCAAATGCGATGTTGTCTTCATACCTCATGATTTTATTAATATTTTGTGGATACCTCGATGCGATTGATTATATCTGTATTAAGAACAAGAATATTACGGGCTATTCTATTTTACCTTTCATATCGCTTACACCTACATGTACGTGTAATATGTCATCACTTGTATTCTTTTCAAAATCAACTTAACTAAACTATTGATGAGATGATGGGGGCGAATTTCTGCTATCTTTTCGTATCATGATCGATTTGGTCACCGTAATAATTTTTGTAGATTTAGTACCACTTCATCTCATGATATTAAGTTTTGAAATTTGAATGTTGAATTTCGCTGTTCAGCATATTTTCCTCACATAAATTTGATGCAAGTTTTAGAAATTACACATGCATACTATTAGACGTGTTAATGTGACAACCTGATGATTCTAGAGCTCAGATAATCTCATCAAATGACATCTCAATTACACATAATTTAGTTTAACAACTGTCAGCATGCATGATTTTGGAAAGTATGCTCATCGAGCACAGCGGTTCTTCTATTTCGAATTTCGATATTTTGATCATCGGCCTATTTATTTCTCTGTGTCATCTTTTTTCTCCATCTCAACTAGAAGGATTCCAATAATCTCTTTTGCGAAGATTAGTATGTGAGTTGCCATGACGAAAGGCATTTCAATCTTTGTAAATATATGCTTTGACCAGAAATTCTGAAAAAAGAACACAGTTAAAACTGTCGGATGTTAAACTGGCTGAATATTTTCTCTGTTTACTTTTAACCGAAATTCGCAATTGCTAGTTTATGAAGCTCCTTAATTAACTGAATGGATAAAATTCACAAACAAATAGAAAAATTGTAGTCCTGAATTTAACAGTGTATACTATTGACGTGGAAACCCCGCTGATAGAATGGAAGCCGTTGTTAAACTGAAAATTTCCACTATTGACTTCGCATTACCACTATAAATTCGCACCTACCGGTTTTGACATTATAGTCCGGCGGCCTGAACGAATTTCTGCAGGGAACGAGGCTGAAAATGAGACTTTCGCAGAATGATGTACACCCTATGATTACTACAACTCTGAGCGTTGACAAATTCTAGTTAATTCCTCTTCTTGTCAGACAGGCAGATAGAGGTTTCTGGTAAAAATGAAAATTTCAATGGTCTCGCTTATTAAGTTAAAAATATTAAGTCTGGAGCCATAATTTTTTGACATGGCATTTCTTCAGGTCATATCTTGTGATGCGCATGTGTTATCATCGTGTTTCTGATCGAAAATGTATTCCACAATGTGGTTAACTGTACATGTAGATTCAATTGCTCAAAATACTTGTGTTTGAGGACATCAAGAGGCTTTTCAAATCTGAATGTGTTTAACTTCATAGATACATGAGCATGAAAGGAAATGACCTGAATTCATCCTATGTCAAACATTTTTGATTCTGCGCTTGGTATTTTTCGTTTAATTAGAGAAAACATAGAAAAGTTTATTTCAAACAAGAACTGCAATCTACGTCCCATTGGATTGACATGTGTGTTTGATCGTGTGTGACAAGAAGAGGAACCGGGTAGAACTCAGCAGACGCGCAGCTTCGTATAAGATGTACAATATTCTGTAAAAGTGGACTTAGTTTTGGCCTCGTTCCCTTTAGAAACTTGTTCTGACTGCCGGAGTAGTCCCATAGCTCGTTCGCGCAGCCACTGGTTCTACAAAATACTTAACATGTAATTTGATACGCAATTTCTCAACTGTAAAATTGTGACATTTTTGCTTCACATATTTTTGCAAACTGGCGCTATGATGTCAAAGTTATGTCGCGCAGTGGAATAAAGTAACAGTGACGAATCTTGCAACGACCTCGGTTGTTTGTTGACTTATTTTGCTTTCATGCAGACTATTTGAATAGTTGATGTTTTTCAAACTTATTTAACCGCTCCATTTCTTCATCATTCAATTATTAATCCATCTGATTTCAAATTGTTGTGCTTTAGATTGAGTTGATCCCTCAATCAATCCTTGTATCGATTTCCCTCCGATCTCCCTGTGATTTTCTCCCGCCTTTCCCTGCAAACCGGATTTCACATTTCACAATCCTTGCGTCTCGACTTACTTTCTCATTCTGCGGCCAGGGCTCAATGCCTCACCCTTCCATCTCACCGGCATAAAGCGCGGTTTCTCTCATCCGTGGATCATCTCTCGCTGCGTCTCTCCCAAGAGGATCTGATCCTACAATCTCTTTCCCTCTTGTTCGGAGACGGTCCAGAGCACCCCCGATGGCATCGGAGCTACAAATCGCATCAAGACACGCCATCTGTACCGCAGGACACATTTATGTGTCTACTCTGCTCTCTCGCCGCATTTGAAGCTTGGGAATGTAGATTGAGGAGAGAAGTTAGAGGCGAAAAAAGGCAAAGGAAGACTACAAGAAGACGGCAAGGGCTATGCACTCGGAAACACTCTCGATTAGGCCTATTATGGGGAGCAAGTGAGCCCGCATAGAGTTGCGGAGCCTTTTGACTCGGGAGCGCGAGGCGACGTCGAACTTGCTTTCCTCTCTACCCTCTGCTTTATCTGTCTTTGCCTCAATCCCAAGCCAGTCTGAAAGTTCTCAATTTCTCCTGTGAACTAGCTCCAATCTTTTTCTTGTCGTCTATCCTATTTTGTCCTCGAACAGTTCAGCTAGGCGGTGTGAAGCCATCTGCCCCAGTCTCTCTCTTCCTTCTCATCCCGCCTTCTACAAGTCATTTCTTTCCCAGTTTCAATCTCTGCACAGTCCGCCCACTTTTTCCTTCTCCACGCACCCCACTGATTCTCCCAATTAATAAAGCACGCTGCGGTCGCGATTCGCTTCAGATCAAGCCTTTATCGACGACAAAAAGTGTAGATGTTAAATTAGACATGCCATATTCCTTAAAATGTGAGGCAGGCTGTTTTTGTGGAACTCTAGCGCAGCGACAATGCTCTTTTGAACCTCCGAAACCTGTCTGCTCCCCTTCTCTCAATCTTTCCTCCCTGTGTGTGGATTCGTTTGAGCGTTGTGTGCATGTATGCGAAGATCGTGACGAGACACAAGGTTTCCTATGCCGCCCATCAAAGCGATTTTGGGATGCAGTACGCTGTGATACACTTCCTGGAACAGTCTTCGTCAAACGCTGAGAAGAAATCTACAGAGATGACGAGAGGCGGAGAGAAGAAGAAGATAAAAACTACGGAACGGGAGGAAAGGCGCGGGGTAGACTTTATCAGCCTCAACAGGTGATTTCAAACGGCACATTGAATTTTGATTGGTGAATGTAGGTTGAGTTGAAGACTTATGGCATTGAGATCTCAGGCTAGGAAGGAGGCGGCTTTAAAGGAAAAGTTAAGGTCAGGTGCAAATGATTTGAAGAAAATTTCAAATCAAGTAAAAGTCACGAACACGGATTAGGGAAAAAATGAATGCTGTATTTCAGACCGATAGATTCTGCAACGATTTCTTCGCTAACGTCTGAGATATTAATAATGATGTGAAATAAAATCTTGAAAATTGATTGAAGAATATAGTTCGTCTGTTTAACATTAATTCTTGTATAAATAAGTGTTGAATTTTCTGTATCCAGTTACGATCGAAATGCTGGACAGTTATGGACTCAGATTAGACGGTAGACTGAAACACTCTTACTATCGAACAACCGTTGCATAAGCATGTACATCAGGGATATTTAGACTTTAGATGCCTTAAATATCCCTGATGTACATGTAGATGTAACTTTCAGGTGGTCAGAAAAAACAGGTGGTGAAGTGTTAACTGCTTTGAATAGTGTTTCAATTCGATTTATTTGTCACGGAGAAAATTGGTTCTGAGAGCAAGCTAATTAAAAATTGAAAGTTACCTGATAAATTTTAGAATTGCTGCTCAGAGTTGATATCCTCATCTGTTCATGTGGTCTGCCCAAATCAATCAGATATCGACTGAGGGGATGAACAGCTCTATCTCAACCTTTACCGTCTGCAACTATTGAGCACATGGAAATTACACAGGAATATTCGGCTTAGTCAGGGGCAGAATCAGAAAAAATCATGTAGGAACAGGCCCGCGGATCGGACTGGACCAGCTTCGGACATGGTGATTTTGAAAAGAACGGGGACCGGACCTGACCGAGGCTAAATACCCGTTTTCATGTATTTGCAAGGATGTGGGAGGCAATAAAGCTATAAGCAGTAGGCCTAAGCCGCTGATATGTGAAAGAAGCTTATATACAGCAAAAAGCTGACATATAGTTTGACTTCTGCCATGACTAATGGCAGAACCTTGTGTTTTATGGTGTATGACTTATACATGTACATGGTGACTTCTGGCTTATTGCTTGTGCCTTGTACCTTGTAACCAGGGCCGACCAAATATGCATAATGCATAAAATGCATAAAAATGCATATTTCAGCTTTAATTGCATAAAAATGCATATCATGAAAATAAGTGCTTTTAAATACATATATAGATGATTTCTTGAAAAAAACAGTAGTTATTATGAGCAAGTTGTGTCTCGTTTCCTGTGTTGACACCTATCTTCTTCTTTCTGTCTTTTGCCTTAGATTACGGTCTAAGGCTCAGCAGCGGACAATGTCTACTTTTATCTTGAAGACTCCCTATTTTCAGAAGACACTACATGCTATATATGCAGCTTATTCATTGGTCGGATTCCTGTGATTCCTTCACGTTGTCGCAAGCTGGAAGAAGTTCACATGTCACTGCCACCTTCTCCGATAACCATTCGTTGGGGCACATGGATAGAAGCAGTGGAATACTACCTCGCCAATTATCAGACCCTGAAAAAAGTAATTGTTGACTTGGAGGATAATTGTACAGCAATCGTTAACCTGAAGGAGCTAATCGAAAAATCGGACACCGAGATTGCAAGAGGTACCGTAGACATTTCCTCTAAATATGGCTCTATTCGTCGTTGTCCGAAGCTGCTTCAAGACCGCAATTGCTATTGTCGCGATCTCCGGTTGCCTCTTCTGACGTTGAGAGACTTTTTTTTAGAATACAAGGCATTTATGAGGAGCAATCGTATTAGCATGACTAAAGAAAACATTCGCATGCATTGTGTATTAGGAATGAGCTCAAAGCGCTGGTAGATTATTCATCATTTGTGCATACATAGGCCTACATTTCTTACCATATTGCAGCTATTTCTATAATCAGAATGATATATAAATACAGTTTTCATTGCATAAAATTACTTTTTTTAAACTCATTTTTATGCGCATAAAACGATCATTTATTTATACATATTTGGTCGGCCCTGCTTATAACTCACGTATTGCCCATGCTTTGTATAATGTCCATAAAAACTTTGTGGCTTGTGGTTTTTGACCTACACCTCCTGGCATCTGACTTATACCCTATGGCTTGTGAGTTGTAGTAAGTAGCTTGTGGCTTACACCTTATGGCTCATTGCCTGTCCTTTGAACCTAATGAGTTATGGCTTGTATCTGATAGATTATGACGCGTTGCACATTTAAGAGATTCGACAATTTGAAATCATATCATTGACTAAAAAGTTACGATACGGAAACAAATGGTCAATTCCTTCAAATGTGACAAAATATGAGTCGAAGTGTGACAAAATCGGGTCGAAGTCTGCTATATGGAAACCAGGCCCGGTGGTACGAGCCTTGGGGGAGCAGGCCCTCTCTACTATTTCACTTGCCCTCTGCTAAAATAGTCAACATCAATGAACATGCAACTCACTTCAGTGGTAGTCTTAAAATTCATAGCATGTCTAAAATGTCACTTCAAGAATAGAATAGAACATAGAATATAAGACCAGCACCTTATTTTATTATATAGTACAGTTTATCTTGCGATATCACAATCATTGTACTAATTTCCATTGACGAAAGACGAAAAACTAAATGTTAGCTTAAATGTGAAAAAATCAATCTGACATTCGAAATACATTCGCCTGACGATGACTGACTGAGCCGATCGAAAGGCATTGCTTTTGACTTTAGTCCATTGGTTTTGATTCTTTTTATAAATGTGTGTCTTCATGTGGACCATAAAATCGACTGAATCAACTGAAGGTCTGATTTGCTTGTCAATATATGAGGAAAAGTCTGGTTTTCAATGATTTATGACATTGGCCAATACATGAATACATGTACAATACACATTGCAGCTGCTTTGTTATTAAAAGTTATCGAGAAGCCTATGCGACGTTTTCGTGATGAGAGCGGAGAAATAAATGCAAATTATACCTCAATATTTGAGCAAAATAGCCTAATTCTTGTGCAATCGAGTCAACGTCGCATATTCAACCAATCCAAGCCATTCCTTTATCTTAACAGGGTGAATAGAAAGGAGAGATTTTCTAGTATCAAAATTCTATCTGCTGGAATGCATTCAGTTCAGCCTACTCTGCTATGAACATAAGACTTAACGACGTTGGAGCAGTCTTTAACTACTGGTAGTCTTCAACAACTACTAGTTTGATATGAGATTAGAAATCGTCAGTCAGTCGGCAAAGGGCAATTTTTTCAAAAATGACTTTCTAACGCAGAAAGGTTCTAAATTGTAGCCTATTTTAAGCAAGTCCTAGGAGGATGTCATCACGTGCGATCGGCAAATTTGTTTAAATTTAGAAATGCAAAAGGCCTTGTGTGTCGACTCCATTTTTGTAATCGGCAAAAGGCCTTGTGCATGCTTATTCATAAACCACTGTCGTGGAATAAGGCTAGCCTAATTAACTTTTCATTTAATTAAAAGCAAAAGGTAACGAACCGAACAAACTAGCCATCCATGTATACTGCTGTCCGACCGTAGAGCGATCCGTGGTTTATAAATATATGAAAATTAAGTTCCCCACGTTCGATGAAAAAAAATCACTAATGACCAGGGTTTGCAATCCCAGTCCCGGATTTTGCTCGCAGGGTTCCGCCATTCATTTAGTTGTCAAGTGGTTAGTTATGAATATTCCAATAGTACTTTAGCAGTGCTATTCGCTCTGCCTGTGGAAAGTGAATAGGTTTTTCTTAATACTTCCCAATATTTTTCCATAATTTCTAATTCAAAATTGTATTACAATGTTGCTTCGATGTAGGCTTACTTGCATATTTTTGATGCTGACTTTTGATTTTGCATATGTTTAATTATATGCATGTATAGGGGTCGACAAAAAAAATTGCGCATTCTGAAACGATTGGTTTGTGACGACTAAATTTGTCCTTTTCATCAAATATTGTCACAATTATCAAGACAAATCGATCGATGATCAATATTTATGCAACTTTGATTTCACTTTTGACGTCACATTTATTGAGTGATTATAAAAAACTTGGATTATATTATTGGAAATAGTATGATTTAGCATTATTAGAGTGGATGTCTATCTTGTTTTATGATTGTTTCTATGACGATGGTGAATACTCTATGGAAGTGAATATGAAATTAGAACTTTTTAATCCATCAGTTGATTGCTTTTCGAGATTCATTATTTGAATGTCGAGTTCAAGAGCAAGTAGTATGACGTGCATTTTGTCATCAGAATGCCGTCTAAAAATATTATTTCTTTTAAACCTATATTTACATTTTCTTACTTCGATTCCTACATCTGTTATGTATGCTCACTATATACAAGCAAGCTGATTCACAATGCTCAAATTTTCTACGCTAAAGCGTTAGTGATGGTCAGATTATGTCAAATAGAAAATTGAACATTAAGAAAATTATCAAGCAAAATATTTCACTTGCATGTGTATATTGGTCTATAGAGCGATCTGTTTTAGAATTCTGGGATTAGGAAACAAATTAGGATAACCAAGTCCCAAGATTGATTTTATAACACCCAGAAATCCCGGGATTTGAAGGAGTAACAGGGATTGCAATCCCTAATAATGACTCATCACAGAGTAAACCTTGATGACAATTACATCATTTTGCATGGAAAGAGGTGCCTTCAAGCTGTTCAGGTGTCTAAAACATCAGCTATCAAAAAATCTAAAAAGAGATATCAAAGCGAGAAATTCTGTTAAAAAATCGAGAGGATATTCGGTGACAACAGAGTCTACATGTGATCCATTGCCGGGGCACTTATTTGCTATACCGACTTCTGGCGTTTATACATGTTGCGACGGCTATTGCTGCTCAATAAGTAAAACATAAAACATATATTATCTGGTGCAAACGTAGCTGTAAAAAAATTAGATGCCAAAATACCTAAAGCTAATATTAATTGCGTTTTAGAAAAAGTACTGTTCATATATAGTGCACTTAAGTGTGAAATTTCTTTAAAATGTAGTTTTACATGCACGTATAGTGTACAATGTAAATGTAGTACTTGTACATGTCCACGTTTTCTACTCATTTACATTCGTTACGTCTGATGGAAACAACGATGTATATTGTTGTGCCCATCAATAGTTTTCTAAAGATGTATATTTGCTATGCACGGAGTTCTCTCACATCTAGAACTTGTACAAATGCAAATTAATTTTTACATGTACATGTACATGTTTTTTATCCATTCAAGCATGTCGGATCGAGTGGAAACATTGACTTTTGAATTCACATTGCTCAGAGGTTTCAGAATACATATTACATTCACATTTTCTATGAACTTCCTACGAAAAAACAGTAAATCGGTTTAAATGCAAAAGGTCTAGATAACCAAGCATAAGATGCAAGTAGGCTTACATGTATAATCTCAACTATATTTGTCATTGTACTAGCTTTTTCATGGGATTGTAGGTCATAAACTTAGGCAGGTCCAAAGACGGGATCATGCTAAGTGATGACTTTCTCTGTGGCCAAATTTTCCTTCACACCATCCAAATGGGGCATGACCCTCTCTCTACGGGCCTGATGGAAACGAGTTAGAAACTTTTTAGCTGTATGTGCTGTAGTCAGTGAAGTGGGTGAGTAAACGATGCGAACTTGTATCTACTGCGCACTTCGATTCGATTCGATTAAATTCAGTTTGGAATTCTGTCACGGATATTAAGGTGCTAAAATCTTTTATAGTCTTGATAATTCTTGTCCTCTTTACTTGCAGAAAAAAGTATGATCTGAGAAAAGGCATATCGACATCAGCCATTAGGCACATTTGCGTACATGTAAATGCGAATTTGTCACTCATTTCGTCATAGAAATGGTCATCTTAGTTTATAACGCTTCTGTAGAGGCGACCAAAAACCGTTGTGTTAATGAGTAAAATGAATCTTCATAAGAAATATTAAAACCATAAGATTTTAACAAATATTGATCTACAATTTTTCTGCCATATTGGTGTGAAAAAGTTACATTGCTGGGGAAGGCACTGCTGCCGAAGTGAGACAGTGGTATTTCGACTTCTATAAGACCAAAATGCAAGCAACGGAGAAAGAAACATTGCTTCTTCTATAAAAATTGAAAATCTGCCGAACAAGCGGAACAACCACGTGACAGAATTATTTTATAGTAATTTGCATTACTTACTGCTCAATTGTTTTAAATCCTTTCCTTGTACTACGTATCAACTGTAGAATTCTCATCTCTTTTCAATACATGTTATTATTATTGAGTGATTGACTTAAACTTCAATTATCCTTTCTCAGGTGCTCAGCCGATTTCATCACATCATTTCGCTTCATTGCCAATGTGCCATATCGGTTGTGGATTTAGACAAAGGATCAAAATTGCGCTTGAGATCTCGAGACATGACTGTCACAAACACGCCGCCCTTGTAATGTGTAAGAAGAGAACTTGCTGAGGTAATGAACAGCCCAGCAACACAAGTGAGATGATAGACCAAAACGCTAACCTGACGACAAAGGGATTTGCGTAACAGGCGGTCAGCGACAATAATCACCTATTTGCCTACAATTGCGTTTTCACTACAATAGCGGTGTCTTTCATTGTGAACAAGTCTTTAAGTGGTTGAGCACCGGCTTCCTTAATGACTAAGGGTGGGGAAAGGTGTTGAAAGACAGAGCCTAATGGTCGGGTGTCGTCACTATCAAAGAATCACTATCAGGAAAGATGACAGAAAATGAGTGCGTGTTGAGAAGTTAGTTATCAGCCCATCGGTCACCAGTTGGTCAGTTAAATGGTCGGGACAGCCTGTGATTGATGAGATGTAAATGGGTGGAGTTGCCTAATCAAGCGATCTTTCTGCTTTGAGTTCGGAGAGGGGGGGGCAGTGTTAGAGATGATCATGTCAAGCGCAAACAGCAGAAAGAAAGAAGTATAAGGAAGTCTTGAGAACTAATCACATACTGAACTCCTTTTGTAACGAGGCATTTGACAGGGAGGTTCGTGAAAATGAGAAAAAGTATTTGAGTTTCGGAAGTAAATTTGAGACATACTTTGACGATTGCTCACTGTACGAGACATTGTATTTGAAATTAGAAAGTAAGTGTTGCAAATGACGCCTTGAGTTGACAAATTCATTTGTTATGGCTGCATTGTTGAAAGTGCTCATTATAGACCAACCTTAAACCTGTGAGCATCGCGTTCAAAGTGAGAAATGATAAAGCAAAGTCGACATTAGATAATGATGTAGAAGAGACTGATATCATCGTGTGACCTGTAAGACAAAAATCAAGACAATATAGGAAAAGGGAATTTGAAGATTGTTGCGAAATAGAGAAGTCGATTGGATGGTGGTGGACTTTAACAGACATTGGCCATCTTGAATTTCTTTAGGTTTAGAAACAGTTTTTGTCTTTTTAGATTTTTCAAATAAATAAATGCGATGTAAAAAGTTTCACTTGCACCGGGCCCGAGCCGGAAATATTTAGTACCCGGCAAATGTTTGTTATGCCAGAAATTAGAAATATCTTCCTCATCTGATCATTTGAAAGTTTAAAATCATTTTCATAACGTGGCTTATCAACTTGGTTCTAAAGCAATAATGTGAAGTAAATACCGGCATACGACGGTCATTAATATGCCATCTCAACCAGAAACATAATCGATAGACGATTAGCAGGTAACACTTCTCTGGACTTTTGGTCAAAAGAGTCAATTGAATGTTTACAGTAGTTCAACTTTTGACTTAATTGCATCACTTTTGAAGTAGGTTTAATGTCTTCAGTGCAATTCGTTTTGCACGCTTTAACTTAAATAAAACTTACAACCATGGCAGCTATCGGCACATCAAATAAAATCCAAAATATTTGTGATAGATAAACACGTTATACATACATGTGCTGAAAATTCACTGTGTTAAATGCTTAAAAATTTGTCTTAGTGCTCAACAGTTATCAATGTACAGTAATTGCATATGGCACGTAATCCCTAAGGCATTCGATCATGCAATCAAGAACAGAATGTCTCTCAAGGCGATTGCACTCAACAAACGTAATTGATATCTTTACTTAGGATCACAGAGTGTGCAAAATGATAAAATTTTTCACCGGAGCCCAGATACAAAATTCATCAGGGCTGGGACGGGCCTAACATTGTAGAGTCGATGATGTAATAATATAATAACTAATAAATATTGACTTTCTTCACATATGAGTATATATGTAGTCCGGGAGCTGGCCCACTGTTGTGCAGGTAACAAAGTCTCACCTGATTCTACACATAACATTATATTCATCTTAACTACTAAAAAACTGCAAGTCTGCCACATCAGATCGTGTGATAAATATAATCCGTTTCATAAAAAGTGGATCATCCTAAAATTTGACTAAATAAAACATAAGTATGATACAGAAAGCATTTTTCATGTTATTTCATGTCCCTAATATATTCAAATGTCCTTATATAATCTGATAAGCTATGATACAGTAACGGTTCTTAAGAAGCTAATATTTTGTGGCCCTACCCTTATTGTCAATGACATTACCAATTCGTCTAGGCATTGATTCGATGATATCGTTGATTTTTGACTGATCTAACTTTCTCCACTCTCTTTTTAGCAGTGACGTGAGTTGTGATACGCCATCTGTAGGTAGCAGTGAACAACGAACGTTACGTTTTAGAATACTCCATACATTTTCTATGGGATTCAGATCAGGAGAACGAGCTGGCCAAGATAATGTCCTAAGCCCTAATTGAGACTTGCATAAATTGACTCTACTACTCCTGTGACACGTAGCATTATCATCCATAAATAACCAGGTCGATGGATCACCAAGTTGATCTGTCATTTGGCCAATGTTCATTCGTAAAACATTCACATAGCGTTCAGATGCCTCATCAGACCAGACAACCCGATCCCATTGATTTCGCCAGTGACAATGACTCATTGCCCATCTGAGACGTCTTTTTGTATGCTGATCTGATAATTCGATCTGAGAGGGCCTCTTACAGCTCTTGAAATTCGACTCAATAAGTCTTCTACGAATGGTGGACTTAGAAATAGACGAGTCTAGTGCAACCATCTCAGTTAACGAGAGACTTGGATCAACTTTAACAAATCTCAAAATTAGGCGGTCTCTACGTTTGGATGTTTTGCGTGGACGGCCAGAGCCCTCTTTACGACAGAGTCGAAAGTCATCATTATGCCATCGATGCACATTTGTGCAAGGGACATTTAGTCGCTTGCTTATAGCTCGCAAAGAAAACCCTAGTTCTAGCAAGGCTGGCACTTTGCCTTTTGTGAATGCGATCTCGTTATTGTTCATTTGTGTTTTGCACTGTTTTCAACCGGTAAGAGATAGATTTCTAGCTGAAAGCAATCAGGAGTGCTGCCAACACCACCGCAACGAAGTCAGGAAGCTATGGAACATGAAGTCCAGTTAATCACATGTAGCAGTTACATTATTGTTGATGAATAATGGTGCTATACTGGCTCTGATTGACCGATTTTCTTTATTTTTGTTTTCCTTGATAGCTTTTGGCTTGTAGAACAACATATTACATAACAAAGGAAACAAATATAATTTTATAGGAGTGAGGTATGATTTTGTGCAACATTGCTAAATGAAGATCAAATTATCTACTACTTTTTTATCTATAACAGGAAAACAACTCAATATTCAAGCTTGAAATTTCCAACAATGATATTAGTAAGCACAACTGACATATCTTCCAAATTTCAGAGAAATTCGTTGAAGTTTGGCGGAGTTAGACAAAGTTGAAGTTAAGGCGATGTTTAAGGGTGATCCATTTTTTATGAAACAATCTGTAGCTTGGTTTGAAAAAGCTCGCATATTTCCAATGGAGAAATTTTGACATAATGTACATTGAGAGGATGCACAATAACTGCATGCTGCCATTGTCACGTTAGTGCCCTCGGATTATCGTAATTAAAGCCCGATTCAGATGGTTATTACTATTATTACTATTATCTATAACCCGAATAAGAAGTCTTTTCACAGCGGGCTTAAATGCCATTTCTTTTTCATTTTAGGCCGGTAAAACTCATTGGATTTGCATGCATTAGAAAATAACATTTAAGTCCGCTAACAAGAGATATGAATATTTAGTAACATAATAGATATATGAAAAATTTACTTGTAACTTATCTATGGCAATAGTATATCTACGTGCAAGTATTGGTGTTGAATTGAAATTACCATAGCTGAGGAGCATTTAGATTATCTAAGTTTCAAAGAAATTGTTCAATAAATTCATTCATTTGCATGATCGCTATCAGGTCAGTCGTAGTTTTACAGAATATTCATGATCAGATACTCATGATATTCATGATGATATTTCATTAATGAATTGAAGTTCAAATGGAAATTCGGATTATTAAAGCATATAATGTCACTCAAAATCATTAAACATGTGATTTATGTCAGCATCAGCTAGTATTCACTTTATCATTTAAAAATTTCGTGCTTGTCTCCATTTCGTTCTCATTTCCCGTTCTCTGCATTTTGAGCAAGGCGGTCGATCGCGAAAATGTGTGACTAAAGTTTTAAATATATCAACATCGGCTCAAATTCTCTTCTTATAGACTGAACATGTTGCAGAAGGAAATTTCAACTTTTTGCAATTTGCGACAGGTTTGGTCAACTTGCGGGATCCATTACTTGATCTATGTTGAAAACATAGACATCTATTTTGCTTAAATATCGGCAGTTGAGGCGCATGTCTCGAAGCGTGAGGTCCATGTATTGAATCTTGACTCTCTTAACAATCGCGCTACTCTTATCTTACTACTGTTGATTCAATTAAGAGTGTCTCGAGAACCCTTATTTTCTGAATAAATTTTTAATCTCATTATCAGCGAAAAATTGATATTCTGAGTGTCATAGTTGTGCGAGCTGTATGACGTGTTTTCTTCATGTCTTTCTGAAAATGTGTCGCTTGCTCGATGCTTCAAAACAAGTAAGAACAGTCTAGTGATTACATGACCATCTTGTGAATGCCTTTTTATTACCCAATGTGACCTTTTACACACTTTCGTCCTTAGCTTCTGTAGCCAAAGAGAAAGAGGATATCAACGTGATTTCACCTCTCAACCTCGCACAATGTCTGTAGAACGCCCGCAAATTGGGGTTGAAAAATGAGTTCTGTTTGACGATAAATTCTAACTTTTTGACATGTGGTTATGCTTCTCATTTCTCATCACTCATTTGCATTCTTTCTAACGAGCACGTTGTTTTGAGAAAACCGGTGAAAGGTGTCCTGAGCAAAGGATATACGAGTATAAAGTATGCATGAACCAGATTCACGATGTTCAAAACACCTAATGAACGAAAATGCTTCAATTATTTGCAGACCATTGACAAAGTACATACCGGTATTATATAATGATCAATATGTTGGTAGCGATAGTGGATCACAAATGAAATAACTGACAGAATTCTTCACAACATTCTATTTTTTGGAGTACCATCGACGTGTTGTAGTTAAGAAGGTGCGAGCTCGTCATCACCGTGGACTTCGGTTCGATTCCTGGGTTGGACGAGTGCGGTCAAGGCTGTTGATATATTTTATGTAATTTATTGCTGTCATTCTTTTTCTATATATTCAATAAACTACAACAGATCATTTTTGTTGTCAATATTTCTGGTGTGTTAATTCAATTGGATTAACAGTTAACGTATTTTTGATCAATATACATATGTATAAGAACGGAGATTCTGTGGCAGACTATTTAAAATTTAGCCTTTCAGAAATCTCTGTTAATTAGTTCGTGCTCAGCACGTCTTGGCTACTTGTATCTCATTTCTCATTGCAATCAAAAATAATCCCAACGATTGTCTTAAGACGTTTACAAGCTATAAATGATCAAAACATTGCTTGTCAAGGCCATATCTTATATATTTTCAACATGAACTCAATAATCTATTTTTTTGAAAGGAAGTGAAAATCAAATTTTAAACTGCAATGATGATAAAAGAAGATTGAGTCAGCTGATGCCGCTGTTGGAAGTGGCCCTGGGTCACGAAATTGTGTGGCTGGGTCAGGTGGGTCGTGGGTCAAGTTTCGCTGATCCACTTCTAATCTGCTACAAACATTAGAGCGAGCATTCGTCAATGGAGTTGTGAAGTAGGGTAGAGTGGGGTAAGACCCCAAGCGAAATTCGACTATTAAGAAACTATTGTACTGCTTTTATTGCATGTACTAGTGATACGGACTACAGACAGAAATTTAGAGAATATCCTTTATTTTCCTACATTCAAAAAAGTTTACCCCCTGTAGGGGATATCATACCCCTAACTTTTAAATCGTTTAATATCTTTAGGAAAGCTTGCATATTTTGCCAATGTGATGTAATCATAAAACCAAAATAACTTGCCATCCAACTATTTACTCTATAACAGACAGAGGCTTTAGAAAAGATAAGGCTGAGACATCGTCACTATTTAAATATTTCACAGAGATATAATGGAAGATTGCCGGCAGCACATTCCTCATGTTGCCACTGTCTGCATTGGATACACTGCATTCACTTTTCGTTTCGTCGGCTATTTGAAAAAAGGGAAAGGAAATCCGAAGATATGTGTAGAACTCGAATGTATTGAAATATCAAGGTCACAAATTTTCGGCCGAAGCCTTCATCAGGTGAAATTCACAAGCGCAATTAAGATGCGGTTGGAAGAAGTGTCAGTTGTCATGTAGTGGCAGTCATAAGTGTCACAGGATTTTCTGAAGCAGACGCTTCATGATGGGTAGGTACAATAAAACCACAGCAAGAAGATATGGAACATGGAAGATATGAACCAAACGTAACATAGCTAAAACCAGCATGCAACAACAGGCAATGGACAAAACAGCATTTCTACAAATAAAATAATAATTTCGGTATAAGACACAAATACATGCAAGTACAGCATCAGCAGGTACTAAAATTTGATAATGACATTGTACCTGAGTGATCGATAAAAAAAATTGCCTTTACACGTCCAGATCTCTGCCTATGCGTCCATTCATTAATATTCTCTGGTTTCTTTTAATGTGTAAGTTTTCAACAGAGCGTCGGAAATTAGGATGTTTTACGTTTTTATCCAAAAATTTCCATTTCAATGACAAATCAGTAGGCTTAGGGTAAACATCATGACTGGCCAGATGACGGGAAATCGCCGAATTCTTATCATATACTTTGAAACGCGTAGCAAAAGCCCTACCGGTTTCGCCGACATACATCTGATTGCAGATAATAGACTACAAGTAATTTCATAAACAACAAATTGAGTAGGGTGGGGATAGTATCCGCATTAAAGCGTTCAGAAAAAATTTATGTAACAAGAACTACATATCTCCATTTGTGGACTTTACAATTTCCAAGTAAATTGTTTAAAGATATCTTGAGTGAAATTTCACACAAATTAGCCAAATAGTCTAGCTGTAATCTAGAAATTTATGTAAAAAAGGAATTGCGGATTCTTACCCCGTAATAAGGGTTAGAGTACGCAGTAGTATGGGTAAGAGTACGCATTTACTATTGTTCGAAAAGTCTTATATATTTTGCTTTGAATATAACATGAAGTTATTCTGACTTATAATCTTCTATAATAAACATGCAAATTAATTGCATAGTATGGGCTTTTATCAGAAATCAGCATGTGGAAGCTCGCGAAATCATTAAAATCATTGAGAGATTTTCAAAAAATTCATTTTCAGAAATCAGAAATCAATTAGTACCTACTGTATAATTGCATGCAATGTTGCAATGTAAGCTCAACATAACTCTTTCCATGCCCAGTGATAGATTAGACAAAAGAACTTTGCTAAATGAACATCCATATTTATTATACAAATGGGCAACTGTAAGATAGCAAAACAAATCATGTTATGAAATAACATGCACAAAATTACAGAAAGACAGAAAATTTCCGAAATGCTTACACCTAGACCTGCCTGATACTAAAAGTGTAATTAAAAGTAATTAATGAAATAGTTCAAGCATAAAAGCTATCAATCTTTTGGCCTACAACAAAGAACAATCTAAATTAAGAGCATAAAAAACACGTATTTGTACCGAAGCAATCCTCACACACCCATTCATTACAGTTTGTACACTTACACCATTCGCACATTGATAGTCTGTATGGTTCATTGCAGACCTTACATAAACTTTCTGATCCAACTAACTGTTTATTTGTTTCTTCACGCTTCTTTTTGGTCATTCTTGACGTTGTGGGAATTTTTTCATCTTTTTTATCAGTCAAAACAGATGCTCTTAATCTTTTCTTTGTCTTTTTGGGGGGCTGGTCGCATCGAGGATATGGTTTAATATCTTCTGGTCTAGCAGAAACATTCTCGTTTTGCTCAGTCGAGGGTTGCTCCAATGCTACAGTTGTTGTCTGATTGGGCTGTTCAGTAGGTTGCTCCAATTCCACTGACGGCTGATCGACTCTTTCAGAGGGTTGTCCTACATGTAACTCCACGGACTGCTGATCGGATTGCTCAGTCGATTGTGCGGTCACTGTTGAAGGTAAGTACTCGTCATCGCCGAATACCATAGAGTCTAAGGGGTATGTCCCTGTTGATTTGAACCCCTTCTGTGCGATTTCTACCGTTGCTGCTCGTCCATATGCCTTTGAAATCAGACTGCTGACCTGGAATTGACTGATGCATCTACCGGGGTGGCTCGTCATCCAGTTATCGCAAGCACGATTATAGTATCTTTTAAATGGCCCGAAAAAACAGCGATCTAGTGGTTGCATACGGTGGCTTGAATGTGGAGGCAGGGTGAGAAGATGAATATGGTTGGCACGACAGAACTCTATGCCTTGCAAAGAAAGGTGAGAAACATGATTGTCCATAATAAGTAAGACAGGTTGACTAGAAGTCGGATGAGCATGTCGGTGAAAGTGTTGCAAATACTCCGGGAATAGTTCTGAACACATGTATCCCGAGTCACTGCACAACACCAGCGATCCAAGGGGTGCACCGTCAGTTAACTCGGGTTTCGAGCGCTTACGTCGAAAAATAATTACAGGTGGAATGAAGTTGCCCGCCGCGTTCATCGAACAAACAAGGGTTGTGGTAACTCCTCTTTCTCCTGATACGACTTTGTTCACCGACTTCTTTCCTTTCTGGGACACGACCTTCGGCAATCGGTTTGGTACCGTTGAAACACCGGTTTCATCCATGTTGTATATTTGATGAGGTCCGAAGTTATGTTGATCCATCAACTTTTGGAGTAGATCATAAAATACCTCACAATTCTCTCTCGAGAATGCTGAAGTACGAGCTGCACTTATAGGTTCTGGTGAGCGTAGAGATAAACTTCCGTTTCTTTTTAAGTAACCTTGCGCCCAATCCACACCTGCAAGTTTCCGCTTTTTATCAAATGGATGATCTTTGTTCTTCATTTCGGCCATTTCGAATGCGATGGATCTCAAGGTCTTCATAGTTATTCCATGACACAACTGATCCATTCGAACACAGTAAGCGTGAAGCTGCTGCTCCTCTTCTTTGGTGAAGACTGTTTTGTGCCCACCCGAAGATGGAGCTTCATTCTACAAAGAAAAAACGCTTCTTAGATTTCTGCATTTCACTAAATGATTTGGTCACAACCGTAGCATTACACAAGTTACCCATATCACAAGTTAGGTAGGGCGACGCTTACGTATAATACGAGTTGATGCGGTAGCCTTCGTGACAATTATTCAGTAGGCAACCTATAAATACATGTTAATGTGGTACTATCATAGGCCTATGTACATATCTACATAAGTCTAATTAATGATTTAGGATTACACCACTCTAGAAATGTTTCAGCTATAAACCAATATTGCCTTGCCGCTTGAAATGTATCTATATAAAATAGAATAAGCTATTTTAGCAGCAAGACTTGCTTTTTTACATATCAATTTCTACATCATGTTATCAAGAATAATGCTGTAGCATATCAAGGAAAAATGCGACTTGTGTAAAAATATGAACGAGATTAAAACCGAATCAGCTATGATCATCACAAAGCTTTGTTAAAAACGTTCAAGTAATAAAAACGGCCCAGTTTCGACCGTCGATACTTACCTTTTTCAAATAATTCCGTATAGTTTTCTCCGAAACACCGTAGATTACCGCCAAAGATCGACGGGATTCACCCTCATTGACTCGACGGTGTATCTCTGCTCTTTCAGTTTCTGTCAGTATCTTTCTTTCTGTCTTCCTCTTGTAATTCCTCATTGTTCTGTAAGGAATCATAGGAAAAATTCAAGGTAATCTGCTTATCCTTTTATCTTGATGAAAAGAATTATAACGTAGGGGGGCCTATATTCCCGGATACGTATAAACATGGTAAGGGGTTACTTTCCGCACTGCGGAAGCTAACCCCTAAAATGATGCGGATTCTTGCCCCCAGTGTGGTACTTTTAAATCTGATGTCGTCTCTGCTATATCAGAGCAGTTATCGTTCAACCACTAATATAGTGTTTCAAATCATTCACTTACGTTTGAGAAATGGTGCACAAATAGACTGTAGCTAACCGCTCTAAGTTCACAAACTAATTAACAGACAGTGGGAAAAATTAGATGACAATCAGAAATTCGATGTCACTCACCTTCAGAGTTACGCGCAGCAAATGACGCTGTCTTGAGGGGAGTCTTCATTATTCGTCGATACTTCTAATTCGATTGCCTGATTGGCTGGCTGAATTGATTCGGGAAATAACTGTACAAAGTTGGTAAATTAGAAGATGCGGAAAGAAACCCCTTGCGGATACTAACCCCACCCTACAATACAACACTTTTTTGGCTTGCTGGCATATTTACACGATATGATCGGGAAAACATGCTCGATGACCCCTTAATGGCTGCAAAGACTGAGACAACAGTAAATAATTTCTAAAAGAAATTTACATGCTAGACTCAAGACCATTCGATTGCACTATTTTGCAAGCTTGGGATACGTAATTTGTGACCTTAATATTTTAATGCATTCGAGTTCTACGCACATCTTCGGATTTTCTTTCCTTTTTTTGACGAATACAATTACTTGATGACTGCTATTTCGGCTATTTGAACACACTTCGTTCCATACAATGCATGCGCATTCTGAATCGTCCCAGTGGTAGTCGATATAGACCTACTTTCTTTTTGGCTCTAGGTGCTGCTTATATGAAGATGAAGAAGGTTTGTGTTCTTTCTGCTCTCTCCTTCCTTGGACTATGAGATTCTAGTTTTCATTGCTAACGTCTACACTCATGATACTTGGATTGCATCCATCAGCTCGCGCGCACACAAAGCAACTGCACTGATTAACTAGTAAATCAGCGCACAGACAGCAAAGAAATAATCGTGAATTTGGCTTGAAATCAGTGCCTGCAAAGTTAGGAGATATGAATCAATGCCGCTGACGACGAAAGCGTAAAAACGTATTTTAAGGGAGGCGTCTTACCCCGCCATGTAGGGTAAGACTAAATGAAATAAAAACAAAGCATTACAATTTTTCCACATTAATTTTTTCTTCAATTCTATTTATTCTTCTTTCTGACATTGCAAAAGTGTCAATCGATAACATCTGAATGCCATCTTTCAGGGCCACTTTTTATCATCCTGCATTCTGCCGTGATTTATTCTACCGGCAGAATTTTCAGTCGGTTTCGGTATTATACTGTCGTTCAAAAACCATTTACCGGCAGAAAATTAAATCGGTTTGATATTTAGCAGAATTTTAGTTAATGGTTACCTGTTACCTGGTGCCGTCCAGTCGCGTACGACTCTCGGCGACGTCATACTGGATCCTTCTCCATGCAAAGCGGTCTCTTGCTTTCCGTGTAATCCGTTCCACCGTTTGTCCTTTGATCGTTTTCATTCCCTCTATCCACTCGGTTCTTGTCTTTCTCTTCGTCTGGATCCCTCTGTGGTGCCAAACATGATGTCTTTCTCGAGGGACCCATCAGCTGGTGTGACATGTCCAAAATAACGCAGAGCTACGGTAGTAATCTTTATTTGAAGCGGCTTCACCATTGGCAGTTGTCGTAAAACCCACTCATTGGTCTTTCTTGCCGTCCAGGTTAAACGAAGTAACCTTCTCCAGCACCAGAGTTCAAAGGCATCCACACGCTTCCAATGTGCTTTCAGCAAATTCCACGTTTCGGCACCGTACATGAATATCGGGAACACCAGTGCATGCACTAGTCGCACTTTGGTCGATTGAGATATGCCTCTATCCTTCCAGACCTTTGAGAGTGCCAACATGGCCGATCTACCCAATGCGGTAAGTCTCTTCAATTCTTCTCCAGCGCGTCCATTCGCCGTGATCTTAGCACCGAGGAACACAAAATTGTCCACTACCTCCACGTTCTCGCCGTCAAGCTCGAAGATAGTAATCGAGCCCGTCGTCATAATCTTTGTCTTTGCCACATTGAGATACAGCCCTGCTGCCTTACTTACTGTCTTAAGTAGGGTGAGGCCTTCCTTCAGCTTTTTTGAAGAAGCCAGGATCGTCGTGTCATCTGCATGTCGCAAGTTTGACAATTTCCTGCCGCCAAATTTTATCCCTCCGTTCCAGCAATCTAACGTTTCTCTTACGATTTTTTCTGCGTAGATGTTGAATTATAATGGGGGACAAGATACATCCCTATCGAACTCCTTTGTCGATACGAAAAGCATCAGTTTCTCCGAATTCCGTCCTGACAGTAGCTAATTGGTCTACATATAGCTCCCGCATCACTGTGATAAGATGCACAGGAACGCACATTTCCTGCAACGTGCACCATAGTCTTTGATGGTCGACACAATGAAATGCCTTTTGGTAATCAATGAAGGCCAACATGATAACTTGCTGTTTAGCGGGTGTCATTCCATAATCGCACGTAAATTAGAGATGTGGTCTCGTGTGCCTCTACCTCTCCTGAAGCCAGCTTGCTCTTGTGGAAGTTGGGGAAGAAGGTAGGGTTCGAGACGTGTCTGAATAATTTTCAGCAACACTTTGCTCGCGTGCGGGATCAGAGCAATCGTGCGATAATTGCCGCATTCTTTTTTGTCCCCTTTCTTGTGCAATAGGATGAAAACAGAGGTTTTCCAATCGTTTGGCCACTTTTTCTGTCTCCAGACATTATTGCAGAGATGCGTCAAGACTTTGATGATTTGTAATCCTACTGCTTTTAGTAATTCTGCTGGTACACTTTCGCATCCTGGCGATTTTCTGTCGGCCAGATCCTTAATAGCAGCTTCCACTTTGTTCTCCAGTATGTCTGGTTCGAGTTGGTAGTCGTCATCACTTATGAAGAGATTAGTGAGATTTGGATCCCGCTGGTATAGTTTTTTAGTGAAAGCTCTCCAACGTCTTTTCACGTCAGCCTCCTCAGTCAGCACTGCACCTTCTAATGATCGTAATGAACTGCATCTTGGACTGGAAGTACCGGTGATGGCCTTAATCTCTTTGAAGAGACCTCTTGTTCTGCCAACTTTGCTATCCTCTTCAATCCTTTCACATGTTCTTTTAAGCTCAGTTTCCGTATCTTTTCTTGCTTGTCGTTGAAAATCTGCATTCAACTTTTTGAATTCATCCCTATTACCTTAAGCTTTTGCTTTCCGTTGTCGCTCAGCAATCCCGAAGGCTTCTATTGATAACCACGGATTCTTCTTTTTGTTATTGATTTTTGGTACACATTGCTCTGCAACCGAAAGAACAGTGTCTCTAATGAAAATCCATTCTTCATTAGGGTCTTCACAGGCACGATCAAGGCATTGAAATCTGTTCTTTAATTCAATACAGAATTTGTTTTTTGAAATTTGTTCCAAATCATAATTTGGTCTGAACTTTTGCTTGGGCAAACTCTTAAGCTTGCATCGAATCTTAGCAACCAACAAATTATGGTCGGTACCGCAGTCAGCTCCTGGGTAAGTAACTGTTTGCATCACACTTGCACATGTAATGGAACATAAGATGTAATCAATTTGATTTCTTGTATTTCCATCTGGTGAGCGCCATGTGAATAGTCGCCTTGGGTGATGTTGAAATATCGTATTCATTATTCGTAAGTTGCCACAGTGGCAAAAATCCCATAGGCGATCACCTCTTTCGTTTCTGTCTCCCAGGCCATGTATACAGGTAAAATTGATCTTTTCTCTTTTTCCTATTTTTGCATTCGAATCACCAATCACCAGCATCAGTGGCGTCGCGTGCTCCCTGACCATAGGCCTTCACTCGGTATTGGAATACTATTTCCACACCAAACACTTTTATGTTACAACATTAATTTTCATAAAAGCTGAATTTTTAATAACAATTTCCGACCATTTTTTAAGGTCAAGTGAAAGTGCACATGAGAAGTGATTGCTCATGTCGCTTAACCGCTTTACTCAAGGAGCTGAGATCACTATGTTCTATCCCTCTATGTCCTGACCACATTTTCTCGAGAAAAAAGGAGGCAAGGTCAACAGTTTCTTGCGTTTCTCATGGCCGGTCAGCCGCTCACATGTTTGAAATTTTAATGCATTAAAATGTCTTGTGTATTTCTTATTTCTTTCTCTGTGAGTACGCTCAATTTTATATCAGGTGTTGGCCTACCTTGCTTGACGACGGTCATCTTTCAGTATATTCCCTTGGGACGAAAGGTGTGGTTATGATCTCATCTGCAGTACTAAACATAGCGTCACATCAATCACGTAAAAACAAATTATGGAATTCTACCGAATCTGGGTGTTCAAGTCAGATGCATTACTCTGCATTCATTGGAGAACGCTCATCATCTGATTTCAGTCTTGTCTGAACGTCAGCCATTTGCTACGGTTGACGTACTGGCCTCTCTCACATAAAACGAATCCAGGAACAATTGGGTTGCGCTTCCCTTACTTTATTTAGGCACCGCGCCTCGACCAAGAATTGCGTAGAATTTCATTGCAAAAATTGGAGAAGGCAAAGCATCACGTCTGTCGGAAAAACCAATATTGGCGCGGGCGCGCGCGCTTACTGCCTCACACGCACACAACTCTATTTCGCTGTGTCTGAACATCAATGCTCCGTCTGAACACACGACCAGCTTGTGTGTCTAATTGTTCGAAGAAAACAGCTGTGATTCGAGCACGCGTTGCAAAACTGTTCACTCTTGAGGTTGAGCGTCTGATTTGAGACGGAAAGTTGTGCACAGCTATCACGAGAAGCTATCGAATTTAAATGAATGATATGACACTTTTCATTTTTATAATTGTTGGAAATAATTTTTGAGGATGCGCCGAAGGCCTCGCAGGTACGGAGAAGACACCACTGACCAGGATCATGTCTCCCCTTGGCACATTGTCGATTGCACCTGCACTTGTTGATAGAAAGAGTCAATCTCATCATCTGCTGTAGATGCAGGTGCACATACTTGAATAAGATATATATTAACTGGTTTGCATTGGATCCTGATGGCTATTATTCTGTCATTGATTGGGTTGTAACCCATAACGCATTTTGCAAACTTTTTTGAGCAAATGAAAGCTACTCCATTTCAACGGTATTTCTCGTGTCCACAAAAGAAAACTTCATGAGTGTCCGATATGAATCGACCCATTCCTTTCCATTTTAGTTCACTAACACAAAGAATGTCAATTTTCATCCTTATCATTTCTCTTTCAACAACTTCCATCTTTCCTATGGACATTGATCTCACATTCCATGTACCTACAGACCACGGTTTTCTAAGATTTTGTCGACTTGCAGAGTTTAGTTAATGGACAGCCCCATAATCTTCTTAATATTGAATCTTCTTTCACCATGTAGATTTCACCACTTTTTGAAGTGTTACTAATAAGCTTCAAATATAGGAGTACAAATATTAATAATTATTTATAATAAGAATTAAATTTCTAAAATTATTTTTTAGAACGAATTTCTCTATCATTTAAAATGAAACGGTAAAAGTTGGTTTAACATGATAATTTGACAGTAAACGCTTGACAGCAATTTGACAGTTCACCCTGAGAAATAGCCACTGGTTCCAATCCATTTTCCTATGAGTATTACACCTCAGAGGCGTCAACAATCCTGCATCATTTTTGACTTCTGAAAAATTGAAGTCTCACCCTGAATGAAGGTGGAAAAGTTTCAAATATGCAAGAACAACAAAATCAGGGATTCAGGTATTCCGGGTTTTCAAAGCTAAGACGCGCTCGGATAAAATAGTGCTAGTGGGTTAACTGTTCGAAACAACAGACGGATGAACAATGAACATCCTTGTTCTTAATCGTCCTCTCAGATACGAGCGATGAGTATTGCGAATATCTACCTGTATTCGACAATTGCATGAGGTTTGAAAAGCAAAACCCATAACTTGTCTTAAATCTAAAAGCCTGCTTTCAAACTTGATTTTGATCTTCATTTTCAAACAATCAAATGAGATATATTTTAGCCTTCTCACACAGTTTTATGAATTTATAGTATAATATTTTAACAACCATCCTATAATTTTCTTCATAACTTTTTTCATTATTATTGCTGATTTTCATGCAAAGTTCCTCATAGTTCACATTAGCCAAAAACACCATTAAAGATATCGCATGCAGCTTCTAATAACAGTTTAGCAACCGTTATTAAAAGAGCAACACGAATCATTTTAAGGCAATGTTTCAAAACGTCCTGAAACCAAAAAAACAGTCTATAAAATATTTTTTGTCACATTGCTTGCAACTATGGCTTGCTTTTCACATACCTTAATGTGGTAGTGTGACTGTTAACCCCCGTTTTTAAACATGTTTTGTAAACGTGCCTTCAGGCATGTTTACAAGTTAATTTTAAACTGAAATTCTGATCCCAGTAACAGATGAGTAGGTTGCACTTGTTGGTAGGGCCTTCACATAATGTACAGGGTGAGTTTTTAGTAACGCAATGTTTGACATGATCAGTAAATCGACCCATCCCAACAATGCTGATGAAATTTGCTGTCGCATTGCTCTATATGCATTGGGATTTATGATACTGCATTGATATTCTGTTAAATTGATGAAATGTCACGCTTGTCGACGGAAGATAGAATCCTTATAATTCAGTTATATTGCGAAAATAACAGAAGTCCAAAAGAAGTAGTACGCAAGTTCCAAACATTTAAAAAATTACACAATAAGCCATTCAATGACTCAATCGTAATACGAACTGTTGATAGATTTGAGAAAACTGGGTCAGTCTTCGATCTACCAAGAACCGGTCGTCCTTCTTATGACGGCGATATGGTGGAAGAAGTTAGAGATATTCTTGACTCAACAAAAGATGCTTCAAAGCTGCAATTATCTTCAACACGTCAAATTGCTGAAACTATGGGAATATCGCAGACGTCAGTTCACGGGATCTTGCGACATCGTCTTCAACTGCATCCATACAAATTACGAACTGTACATCAATTGTTTGCACGTGACGAGGTTGCTCGAAAGGAATTTGCAGATTGGTTTCTATTGAAAGTTGATGAGGATGAAGAATTTTCACGAAATGTTCTCTGGACCGATGAATGCGTATTTCATTTAAATGGTCATGTAGATATGCACAACAGCATTGTTTGGGGATCGTCACCGCCCACCAATCCAATTCATTTCAGTTGCCGTTGAAATCACCAAAAGTAACAGTTTGGGCAAGTTTTGCGGCTAAATTCCTTCTCCTAATCTTCCTGTTCGAAGAAACTGTAAACCAAACAAATTACTACAATATGATTTTGAATCATGTTGTTCCAGAACTGAAAAAGATGAGAAAATTTAGTAGCACCGTCTTTCAACAAGATGGTGCTATTCCACATACTGCGTTGAACTCTCGCAAAACTTTACAGGGGCAGTTCCACAACAGACTGATCAGCCTTCATTTTGATAACAAATGACAACCACATTCACCAGATATCAACCCATGTGATTTTTTCTTGTGGGGTGCCATTAAAGATTCTGTATATGAAGACACAATTGCAGATGTCAATCATCTGAAAGAAAGGATCAATTCTGCGGTTAGTTCAATTTCTTCTGCAACGTTACAATCGGTTCATGATTCCCTAATTGATCATTTGTTTTGCTTGCAAAAGAATAATGGCGGTAATTTTGAACATCTGTTGTAGGCATTTATTGAAATTTAACATGACATCGTAATTCGTAACTCTTCGCATTTTGATTAGTTTTAACTGCATCTTCAAAGTCAGTTAAACACAAACAAGTTGAAAACAGATTATCAAAAATAATGAACCAAACGGCATTGATGGAATAATAACAATGATGCAATAATAATATATGCGTACATATCTATATATCCCGCCTCCACAAGAAAGCTTTAAGATGTCAATAAATTCTAAGTTCCAATATGACAATAATTTCTCTGGAAATATAATTTCCGAGATGAACAATTTAATCACTGAGTTCCGAAATGTTTTGCCCGCGACGTGCAAACTTGATTTAAAGTGATTCACTGACGTGATATGGCTCTGGAAACTCTAATTAGGAAAAATTAGGGTTTGAACAACATGTACAAGCTGCCGCCAATCAATTTTTTGCCTGTTTAAAAAACAGTTCGCAATATTTTTATCTCAAATCATACACGTAGATCCTCTCAAATTATGTTTCATTTACATGTTCCTAGTGTAGCAGAAATTGATTCTAAATTGAATGTAGTCAACAGTCGACATGGGTCTAATTAAATCAACCGGCCGGCCGGTCTTCAAAATTTGCAGCCGGTGCCGGGCCGGCGGCCGGCAAAAACCGGCCCTGCCAATGACCCGCTATCGCTATTTTTTCCTAGTTCACAGATTTTGATGAACAGCTTGTCAAAAGAGAGCTCAGAAAATGATTGTTTTCGCCGTACCCGATTCATTATAATACACGCATATTTTCTTTTTGAAAAATTGCGATTTGTGAATTGAGCGATTTTCATGTTTTAAGCACAGCTCATCATATATAATTGCGGATACAAATCTATCATAGCTCATCTTAAACCTGAGAATGCAGGCTTTCGAATGATGTATGGTACTTTGTTGTGCGACACGACTGGAATACATGACAATCGAATGAACTTCATCGAAATGTAGGTGGTCCGTTTTTTTTATCAGAAAATGTTCAATAAAATGAAGAAATTCAATACATCATCAGTCAGAAAGAAATATTCTGGCACTGAATAACACTTCTGTGTTTCTTTATGGCATTGTCAATGATATGCCTCACAAGTCATTCAAGGAATGTAGCTAAGTGGAAAGTCAATGCAAGTGAAAGGTGAAAGTAGACAACTTAAGCATCTATGCGTGCAGATAGTAAGTCAATCAGATGCGCAAGCACATTTGTAAACTAGATACTAAAGTCATCCTTAGTCCTTACTGGAATGAGCGTCAAGTTGAATTTTCAGTTCAACAATCTTTTGATAGCAAACAAAGATGAAGGTTTACAATATGAAGACTACGATCTCCTGTAGGAAATTATACAAAACATCAAAATTACAGCTGCTGACAAAAGCAGAATTTAGAAATTTGAAGACTTTTCCTCAAAAGCCTTCATCTAGTGCCGTGGACTCAAAGGTCTAAATCGGCAATATTTTAAGACTCTTACTCCGGGTTTGACAATTTTCATGACTCCGACTCGGGGCACAAGCTAAAAACAACTCCTACTCCCTGATTACCTCCCTCATAAATAGTAGCTACTTCTTTTTCACAATGTATTTGATGGCTTCAACTTTCAATATAGCTACCTGCAAACAGAATACCGGGTGAATGATATGAATAGCCTATAGTAAATTGAAAGTGGACAAAAAATTAACTTTCATCGAAATGGCTTCATTTTTGAAATTGCGTGATGTGACGGATTTTATATGCTATCTCTATTTCTTGCAGACATTTCACACTATTGATAAACAGTCTAAACCAGTAGGTAGATATGTTTTCGGAATTATTATGCTGCAGAGAACAGATGCTGTTGTTCTACAACCAAAAGTTACATTGTGAACAGGCTTTGGAAACTTGCAAACTTAGCAAGAATTCTGGCCTTCATCTATTAAACAGGATATACGAGTAAGTCACTCCTTATTCTGCTAATGTCGTAGGGAATATAAGAGTGCTATTTAGGAAAACCTAGAGGGCTAATTCTCTTTTGCAAAAGCGGCAAGAAATTCGTTCGCTCCTGATTGCCTCAACCTGACAGGTATGAAAAGGTGAACTGGGTCGCCGAATGTTACTACATACTGCCCTGAACAGTGAAAACAGTTAACCCCTTACACGCCATCTGACAGGCAAGTGCTCAGTTATTGATTAGCATCTTGGGATGTACACTGTAAATCGCTCAATACCAATCACATACGAAGGATGCATACCAAAATATTTTTTGGTATATTTTTGTATTCTCTTGGTATATATTTGTATGCTTTTCGTATGCTTTTTCAAATGTGGTATGCTTTACGTACTAAAGCCATACCAACACAATGTTAAAGGAAAGCATCAATGATTTCTAATATATGTTGATTTAAGGCCTTTAGTCAATAAAGATCTCACTAATGTTACTACTGTTTTGTAAGTAGTGAGATAATGACATTTGATAGTCAAACTTACAATACTGAATTCGATTTTAATACATGCAAGTCTAAGGCATTTCATAAATAATCAATATGTATTTGACCATCAACAATTATTCATTATGTAATTATGAAATTAAGCATATTATCAATCCGAAATAAAAACCCATTATAATTCATAAACGCAAAAATAGTTATGTTTGAGATATATAAGTCAACATGGTTGCTCGATTGTTATCGAGCAAATGATGTTTATCAACTTAGTTCATGGAAATGAGCTAATTATGAGTCTTGTGAATGTCACAAGACAAGTAGCAACCATGACGGCGTTACTTTAGCAATAATTCCAATCTAGTTAAATACCACACTTTCACAATATTCACGACTGGCATTACTGGAAAAAAGTTATTTGACAGTAGATGTAATATAACTTAATTTTTGCCATGTGACTTAAATCTCTTCATACTAAACACATACGAATGATGACGAATTTGGATCGGGTCTCGTATATAAAACATACCAACAACTCGTATTTAATTGTAAAACAGCCAATCACAGATAGAATAGTTCGTATCGCTACATACCAATCACATACGAAAGTAAGTGAGATTTCGTATGAAAAACATACCAGATCTCTGTAAGCATACGAGAATCTCACATCAGATGTTAGTTTCAAATTGCATGTGATTTTGGTATATGTTTGTATGTAATTTTCGTATCCAGCGGTTTACAGTGTAGCTTCATTGAATAGCAATGAATCCGTCAAATTCTTCAACTGTTTTGAGTTATATTGTCACATGAACTGATACATAAATGTTGGGTAATATCGACACCACTATCGATAGGTACCCAACTGCATTTTTTCAGCATGAAACTGAATAAATACCGTGTGTTATATCATTATAGTAAACTGTCTCATAGAGTATTGCCCTCACAAGATTTGAATGCATCACTACATAAATTCAGTAGTTAATCGATTCCGCATCGCGCCGTTCTTGAATGACTAGGAATATTTTTGCAGTGTGACTTCTCAATGAAGTTTACTTAATGAAGTAGAAATTATGTTTCTATTCATTCATTTAACGCTTGAGATAATTGCATTGTGTGGATGCTGGTACATGAAATCATGCAAAGCTAGACAGAGTTGCCATGTGAAATCTCTATGAGAGTTCCCCACACCGCAGGAATGTATTATTTTGTACAATATCATTAAATAATAATAATAATGATGTATGTATTTCAAGCCCAATATTGGGAATGGGGGCATTCAACTTTGACTTGCTGATGATTATCATTTAAGGCAACCTATGCATGTGGCGTTAGTGAAATTTCCCAAATCATTTGCTCTCACCGAAATTCAGAGTCCTATCTTTTGATGATCTAGAAAGTGATCTCATAAAATACTTGAAGCTGTGAAGCAAAGCTGTGAACATAAAGGGATCAACAAAATTCTATGATGCATGTACATAAACATCGAAGATGTTAGGTAGCTATGCATTCAGGTGTTAGAATATGAAATTTAGAATTTAAATGCCAAACTATAAAATATGTGGAACTGAGGACACAGGAAGAACACTGTCAATATATCTACGTCAAAATATCGATAGATATTGGAAGAATTAAAAGTTCATTAGTGAACGCCTGAAACCTCGTTTGCTCACTCACTTACTCAAAAGTTCAAATGCACTGGTCAGCATCCACGGACTTCCCAGGATATACAGCATCGATGAAGATCTTCTTGTTCGCTGTTAAAGCCACCAAAAGTATGGCATTGTGATTCGTGATCTTGTGCTTGACAAGTACGAGTTTGGACTGTCCTGGAGCAAGCCATGCCATGTTTTGCGTGTTGGTGTTCGGCGTATCATGCAGGGCTCATGTTTTACCTTGTAAGCACCAAAACCAAAAAACGAAAAACTTCCTTACAAACTCTACTTTTGCAAGAAAATAATGATAGTTTTTTCCAAACGTCGTTCTTTCAGTCATAAAGTTCGCCATCACAAGTCTGTGATCAAAAACGACCGTGCGCCAACGCCGTTTTGGCTATTATCAGGAGGTTGATTATACCGTCGCATCCCATTCTGAGGAGATTAATTCAAACGAAGGTTGGGAAATGCTTCAACTTCTGATCACTGCACTTCCTCGTTGCTTCATTTGCTTTACATTTTTAGTTTTCGTTTTGTCCACCAGAAATTGCATTGTCTCTAGAGAGACAATATATGAGATCTCATATCAGACAATTTTCGAAGAGCAGCTAATTTTTGCTTCGAATCTATCCTATCTCGAACGTTTTCTCCATGAAAGTGTGGGTGACAGATGATGCCGTCTAAGACTCAAATGCGATCATGGATTGACGCTTATTTACCGAGTCAATTTTTTTTAAAGCTTTAGTTCACTAGAAATCGGTACTTTAATTCTATAATACGTATAAAAACCACTTTGAGGGAAAAGGTAGCCATTTGGTTATAAGAACACCATGCTTCACATTTCCCAATCACTAAAATATTCAAACAATAAAAATCGAAGAGTTTTAAAAGGATATTATAGCATACAACCAAATACATAGTATATTCTAGGATTATAAAGCTTCCCGGATGATCATTAACTGCGGAGTATTTCACGAATGTTCCGCAAAGTGACAGAAGGTTTTAATCTGATGAAGATCTGTCATTGTTTTTAATATTGGCAATGAAATTTGATAGGGAATGTTGAATATCGCTGCATGTCGCTGCAAACCTGCGAGAAACCGTATCAAGATTGTAGGGACAGGTCAAGACGCAACAAGCAGAGGCAAATGTCAAAATTAAAGGAACAGGTCCATGCGTTGCAAGTTGGAGTTCTATCAAAAGTAGTTAAACTAACAGAAGGATTACAAACTGGACATTAACGTCAGATTTCAAGCTTACAAGGACAAGTCAAGACGCTACAAAAAAGAAAGCAAGAGAGAAATATCAAAACTACAAGGACAAGTCAAGACGCTACAAACAGAAAGCAATAGAGAGAAATATCAAAACTACAAGGACATGTCCATGAAATAAGAAAGAACGGTGAGAGTGATTTTCCCCATACTTTTGTATGCACTGTAAATTACTTTTGTATGTTATGTATGTATGTATGTTATGTTATGTATGTTACTTATGTTATGTTATGTATGTTACTTACTTTTGTATGTTGTATACTTAAGAACGCATCTGACTATTAAACGGGAAGAGTACTAAAAATCACTTAAAACTTAAAATCACAGGAGTTTTGAATTGTGTATTATTAAGTACTAATTGAGTACTAACATTATGAAATATCAACATAAATAAATTATCTAGTCAATCTTAATTTCAAAAACATCGGAGAAATGTGTTATCAATGTAATTGCTTCCAAAATCGAAATGTTGATTGGAAAACCACATCTAAAAAAACAGAATAGCGTGGCTAGTATGATTTTTGTTTCAATCTTATGACTATTCCAAACAATTCACCCACAAAGACCTGAGGAGGGAACCAGTGGACACCAGAGCCATATTTTTCTATTTCACTTTTTGTGCTGAAGATATATCAACCACTCATGCCCATGTAAGATAATAATCTTGACAGTGAATCTCCATGTGTTATTTCATTTCAGTTGAATCAGTTGAAGTATAGTAGATAGTCCAAGGGGGTCCAGTGAACCCCCTCAGGTCTCAGAGGGTGTAGAAACTCCCATCACAAAATTTTTGCTATCAGGTGAAAAAAGGTTTTGGACATGTCCACGATGGTGCATAAAGAGTGAAATCATTTATTCATTGTTTACATCAGCTTCGCGCATGTGCATTGTGTTGGAAGATCGCAAAATGTGAATATTTTGCTTTTGCACATGATCGCGCATGATTAGTCGCACTAGATGAACAACTCGACATCAATCAGTGTACAAAATATACGCCATCATTATGTTCATAGTTCAACACTAAAAACAGACTGTTGGCAAAGTTTTCACAGCAGAAGGATAATTGATGAGTCTGAGATCTCCACAGCTGTTTTGAGGGTCTAAAAGTGTAGTATTAATGACTCATTTTAGGCCTATTTCCGATGGGCATTGATGAATTTGAAACAATGGATAAACGCGGCTTCTGCTGCATGAAATAGATCAATTTCATTAAATCAACTATCTGAGGTTTTTTGGTTACAGCAAACATCGTAAGACTGCCTCTTAGTAGCACTGATACTTTGCTAAATGTGGTTGACTTATGAAAACACCATGTTTTCGCACTTGTTTACTCAGACGGCTGAAAGACACTCAAAGGATTCGGTATATCAACCTGCTACACGCAAACATCATGCTTTTACTTAAAATCAACTTTCCTAATGTTTTGATATCGATTTAAGCAGGTAAACTAAGAATTTGTAAAAGGGGTCCATTTAAAGGGGTCCAATGGTCCACCTCTCAGGTCATAGAGGGTGTGAAAAAGCTCAGATCTCTTGGGATTAAGAGTATTTTCATTTGATTTCCGTGATTAGGATGAACTATGGCGTGCAGATCTATGTGCTAGTGTTTGAAAATTACCGGTAATTTATTTCAAGCTACCTTACCGGTAATGTATATTTATGTCCTTATAACTACAAATATAGCGCACCAATATGCTCTGATTTCAACCAAATGCACATTTGGTGTAATCTGTCTCTAATGGATGCTTGAATTTTGCTCAACATCACCTTCTTTGTAACTTCTTCACGATAAACTCTCACTGGCAATAAATTTTCAAAACCACATGCGTTTTGTAAAAGTATGCATGTATACAGAGTTACAGATCTATCCTATAAGCTAGGTAAGCTTATATAGTACCTTCTAATTATGCCAATAGGTCCATACCCTACCTCTACTTAATCATCACGAAACAAAAAAAAATTTCAGAAGGATTATTAATGAAACATAAATAGGCCTATAGGCGCTAGTCAACTCTAACTAATAACAGTACCTATGTATAAACAATATAATAGGCATACAGGGGTTCTTTGGTCATATATTCAGTCGATTGGCCCGGTAGTATATTCATTAGAAAAATGCCACGAAATGTGGCCCGCCGAATTTTTGAGTTGAGAACCCCTGTCGTATGATAGATGAAGTAGAAGCAGTTGTGCACCACAATACACTACTGTAGCAAGAGACAGCGCTGAAGCACAACCGTTCGACTGGACAGATATTGCAGAGAAGAACATTTTTGTACATTCTAAGTCACATATACCAACAAAACGAAAATGAACTTCATCTTGAATGAGAGGAAGAGCATTGCTGAACGATGCTCAGATAAATTAACTCTCAAGAAGTACAAGGAAGAATTTGACAGATCATTGCGCAAATCATGCGATCTTCGAACATGAAACTCTAGCGACGAAGGAGTACAAGAAAACGAAACAATCAATGGGTCAATAAGGATGTTTTATATTTCCCTTTCCCATAAATAACAGACAAAATAGATTCACGAATAAAACGGATTTTTCATAAACACAAGCTCAACGTTCGAATAACTGTAGGCGCAACAAAACTCTTCGTCAACAGCTGAAAAAGAATGAAACAAATATAAAGCCAAGTTCTCTTGTCAAACTGTACGATATCAACAAACTATTGTGTAATCGAAAAAATGTTGTTTATGAAATAAGCTCCAGCAAATGTAATCAATTTAATATAGGCATCACTATTGCACCACTTCATGTCCTCTTTAAAGAACACCTTTCAACTGCAAAGTCATCTATTTTCAGGCACATTCACAATTGTCAAGTAGAACATACCAACATCACCATCGACATTCTGGCCTACGACAACGATGCCACTAATTTGCGATTGCGTGAGGCATTCTTCATTGATAAATTCAATCCATCCATCAATAGCAAAGCTGAACCTGACAGTTATCGTGATTTTCTTTTCTTTAACTACATTGCTTAACATGCTCTACTAACATTGTTCATCATTCTTCATCTCATTACATGTCAGGTCAATTATTCTTTTGCTACTGGTATAAAGATATATAACCCAGTACATCCTGTTCATATCTACACTACTTCATACCACATCTCATTGTAAATATCATTTCTAGACTAATCTCATACATTTAAACTCCTACGAATACCAATAGAAATTCTTTTGTACCTGAAGATGATTGCCGGACAGCAGTCGAAAAAATTTGTACATGCATATAAGAACAAAAATAATAACATCTCAAACTACTCCTGGCTCTTTCCAGCTACAAAGCTGAATATGGGCTTGTTTGTTGGACTAAGCTCCACTTGATACTATATGGAATTGACTTGATATCACATTTCAGTGACCATATGTATTGTGACAACAAAGTTTCATTTTTATATCGTATGCTGTTAAATGACTTTTTGTGATTATTATATCGGCCTTCGAAGCCATGACATTTGTATAACCATGATTTTGTAAATTGACTTCTTGTTATCTGATATCTGATATATTGTTATCTGATGATCGGTGGCATTCATGTCATCCATGAAACGTTAAGTAGTAACAATATATAAATGATGTAGCTGAAATTTGATTCTACTGTCAAAGCTCTATTCTCCTACAATATTGAGCACTATTAGCACTGAAGTTGGAACAGAGAAATCGTCAGCATATAATAATGATATGAATATATGATAGCAAGATAATGTAATACAGGTAATATGAAGGAATTGTTTCTTCATTCTTAGGAGTAATACATGTATGTCGACAAAAGCAAACGCTTATCTGCATGCAATTCGACAAACTAGTTACCATAAACCAGAGATGCATAATTGGCTTTTCCAAGACCCACCTACGCACCCGTCTCAAACATTGAGAAGAAGATTGGCCTCCGAGCAAAAGGCCGTCCCCGCCTCCACAGCCTTCAGCAGGACCGTGGAACTAGCTTTTCCAACAGCCAAATTCACTTCCGAGGAAAAAGGCCGCTTCCGACCACCTCCGAATCTACAGCTCTGCAAAATACACGCTCACATAGTGAACGAGCGAACTGTGCGGCTTAACGTAATTCAAGATGAACTACGAACTGAGTAAACGCAAAACTTCTCTCGTTTGAACGCATTTCCATCTACACTGAAACGGTGATTGAATTTCAAAATGAATCTCAAATTTGATGATATACACTGAGAGATATTATTTCTTCTTTGATATTCTTGATGGAAAGAATGGCTTGATAGGAGAGCTAAATATGACTCCAATATAATGAATGGTTCATTGTAATTATCTCGTTGAAAAAACAACCAATGCTGTATTTCTAATAATTAAAATAATGATTTAATTTAATTTAATTTAATATAATTATACTTAAAATTACTGCAAGAAGGTGTGACAAGCAAGTTTGATATTTTTATTGAATCATTCTTTGACTATAGAAATTGTTATTACTGCGAATATCAGCTCAGAAAATTGAGCTTCATAATCAGTTTTGTTGACCTCTGCTCCGATTGCTTTAAGAGCCATCGTATAACCAGATTTTCAATTCACATGAAGTTGTTGCTGTGTCATTTTTCTTTTTTCAACTTGTCATTGAATTATAATCGAATATCAGTAATGATCGTGAGATATTGGAAATTGGCCAATGACACGCCCATCAATGGAAACAAATTTCAAATTCTCAAGGAAAACTATTATGAAAAGGGCAGCAGAAAATGGATTTTTAATTACTTCTTCTGTATTCAGAAAGCGCTATAACATTTACTTGTGTCAGGTAAGAGTTTTTTCTTTGTATTGACAGCCTTATGCTCTCTTTAATATTAGGTATATTCTTCATCATCAAATTTACTCTTTAAACTTACTAAATTTACAGAGATGGAAGCACCAAAATTGCTTTACACTTGCGCTACTGCGACATTTTACGATCACTGTATCCTGTGACTGGCAATGCTTTGCCACCTTGATAACATGATAAAATGAATTAAATACTTAATAATGCTAAATTGAAATATTGAGTTAATGAAAATACTTGTAAGTCACTGGGATATACAAAATTTTATGAGCAGGATACTTGAAAAGCCATGATTCGAACATGTAAAACTAATTTTGAGAATATTTCTTCATTTCTAGTAGAATTTCACGTAGGGTAAAATCGGGTAATATCAACAGTCGGGTTATATCGACAGTTAAGCCGCTTTTCCAAATTGATGCCTTAGAACTTCAGAAATTCACCCATGCGGGCAGTAAATTGCACCAATTAATAGTTAACTCTCAATGGTACAACAGAAGCTATTGGAGCGCTTCTGATCGCCTCATCCGGGCAGATATCGAAGCGTGGAGTGGCCGATTTCTGCAATATATTGCCCCGATCGATGCAACTCCTTCACGCGCCATCTGACGGCTAAGTGATTGGTTATTCCATAGCATAGGGGGTTGGAGCTTCACTGAATAGTAATGACCAAAGATATTTAATTGTTTATAAGGGCTAGATGAGAAATACATGCCTAAATTTGAACCCATTTTGGTACGGTCCTTATCGTGGCAGAAAAAGCATTACGGCAATGGAGCGAAATTGCTGTTTTGTCGGCTGTGGGATGTGCGATGCGACAAAAAGCCTTAGAAATGGCATATGATATAAAGCATAATTCACTGATATAAAAGGGTAGGCTTCAAGAATATTCATTCATTAGTTTTTCTGAAATAAATTGTTGAAGATGAGAGCGGTAATTTCGCAATTTTATGCAGTACTGTCAATCCAAGTGGAAGAAAAAATATTCACATGAAGACTGATGGGGTATCAATTGATGAACACTCAGCTCCCTCTGTAGAATTCATGACTATTAACAATTTCAGTGAGAATCCGAATATCACACTGAGGAATTGGCTATTAATAAGGCTCACCCATGTGAACAACGCTCTTCGAGTTATTCACCAGGCTGAAACTAAAATATGGATCTATGTATTGCAAATAATTAACAGAGGGCCAGCTGGAATCGATCATCGCATGTCTGTCGATGTCAAAGATGTTGTCGATGTCATTTTGTCAGAAACATGCATAAACTGCATGATGACAAGTAAAGATGTAGTTCATCTTTCTGTTCAGAAAAGTCATTTATAGTCATGTATTTGGTGAATTGTAAGTGAACTTTACTCTGCTTTCATCTAAAAATGAAACAATTGGTCTTCATTTGCATTATTCCTATATATAACATGCGCTCTTCAGATCTAATAATCAACTGACATAAAATAATGCAATAAAGTCTAATTGAAAGAATTGTATCAGCAGAACTCTTTTTATTACGCTTTGCAAAATATTTGAAAAAGTAGAATGTTGGACTATTATTTGTTGCAAGCTGGACGTTGTTTTTAAATTTATATAAAAAATTCTTGATTTATTATTAAAATGCGTTTTAGTTCTGTAATTACTAAAAAGAGACAATGAAAAGTAATACATGTTGCTCACTAACAAATATTTTCATGCAATATCAGCTGATTTTCACTGGTTTCGTTGCACACAAGGTAAAGGCACGTCTATTTCCTATCTAGCCC
Organism: Prostheceraeus crozeri; assembly: GCA_907163375.1. Classification (NCBI taxonomy): domain Eukaryota; kingdom Metazoa; phylum Platyhelminthes; order Polycladida; family Euryleptidae; genus Prostheceraeus; species Prostheceraeus crozeri. The sequence goes on from CAJQUW010015129.1 coordinate 471,074, forward strand.
TTTATAATATTAAATATCTTTGGCAATGATATCATCAAATTCTCTAGCTGTTTTAAGTTATATTGTCATATGGAGTCGATGAATAAATGTCGGGTAAGATCGACACCAGTGTCGACAGGTACCGAACAGCTTTTTTTACAAGATGCTGACTAAATAGCCAGTATTGTATCATTATTGTTTACTATCTACTAGAATACTGCCCTCACAAGATTTGAATACATTTCTTTATGAAGTATTAGGTCTAATTTTGCCATGCGTGGAAGATGTCGGGTAATATCGACAGTAAAAAACAGTTTTTGGGCTCTCACGGTTGTTTCTCTCAGTTTTTATATGAATTATGACATCCAAAATAATCTCTCCTTACTCGAATTTATTAATTCATCAGTTTGACATACGATTCTAGGTGAAAAGTAAGATGTCGAATGATATTCGTATAATATCGGCACAATGCACGGCGACATCAATAGTCCCATAAATAAATGTCGGAAAATGCCAAATATGAGCAACTAGAAATGTTGCATGTTGTGTGAAACGAAACTTTGCACATCTGTTTTCTCTTTCATAGTCTGAAAAGGCGAAGTTTCAACCCTTCCGTGGCGTTCACAGATTTAGAGAAGAATCTGTGGTTTCTAAATCTGTGGTTGCGTTACATGCTTGAGCTACATGCATGAAAAATGTGTAGAATTCCTCTTCGTTTTTGACGATGATGGATTCGTCTGTATATACTGTTTTCAGCTGTGAAATTTCGCCTTTTCAAACAACCAAGTAGGCAACAGATAAGCAAACTTTGGTTTCACATAATATAAACAAATTTTGGCGTCTATTTTTGGGACTGTCGCTATTGCCCAACAAAGTGTCGATATTATGCGATCATTACAGTTTGCACACCTTTCTTTTCACCTTGAATCATAAAATAAATCAATAAAATAATAAATTCGATTAAGAAGAGATTATTTGGACACCATAGTTCACTTAAAAACTAAGAAATACAGCCTTGAGAGACCGAAACCATTTTAATTCAAAAATACCCGATTTTACCCAATAATTCGTTCAAAATTTGAGTTTTAACTGAAAACTGCCTTTCGTTGCAACGAATCATATTTTTACATGTAGGCAAGGCCTGCACTCTCTAACTACTCTAACTCCAAACACCACTCTCTAACTGAGGTCCCCCTAAAAGTTGCAACAATGCTAAAAACAGCACAGAAAACTCATTCAACACTAACATTTACGGGTGACAGGTGTTGTTAATTGGCAATTAATACAGGCCATGAGATTGTTGACACTAAAATGCTCACACAGGTCAAATTGTGGAATCTTCATTAATGTATATCTACATCAATAAGAATCGAAATTCATCTGTCTGAGCGTTTCTGATCTGATATTAAGACTTGAAAACTGGCTAAGGTGGGTAAATTCATCAATGCAAGATGAATGCAAATTAATGACGATACTTATCTGTATTATAAATATTGGTAACTAGATTATTGATGCCTCTGAACCGATGATCCCGCAGGGACGGAGAATGCTCCACTGATTATGAATGCTCCAAAACATTAGAAATACGAAAACGAAAAGTCGTGATATGATAAGAGCAAAACTCGAAATACGAAAATGAATATCAAAAGTTTAGACGAAAACAATACTACCTCAACTGAGCCTTTTTTCAGTACGCTCTTGTTTTAGATCAGCTTATTTTGTCACATTTTTGCCATTGACAAATCCGTTAACATCAGGTACATGAAGGTTTGAATTTATCTAACAAAGATTGATTCATGAACCATCCCAAATGCTTTCTACATGTAATTTAGAAGTGGACGTGCGTATGCCGCACATTTTCTCTCCATCATTTCGATTCCTTAACAACATGTCTTCAATTGTTTCTTGCAGTATGTCGCTGAGAACATTTTGCCTTATGCTGATTGCAGTCACTGGTGTTCTTACCAGCAATGTTTCATTGCCAACAGAAGGGATACAAGGTGGTATGTTTGTAACTAGTCCGAACAATAAAAATATTCAATTGAATATCTACAAAGAATCGAATACGTCGGACGCAAACAATCAACTGGTGCAAGTCGTAAAGGAAATGCAAATTCAAATGGAGAAAATGACGAAAAAGGTGAAAGATTTGGAATATTCAATGGATAGCAAAATAAATGAGCTGAAATCGTCACATGCCGAAAATATCGCGGAGATCTTGGAAGAGGCAAAATCTATGTTAAATGAATCGAACAATCAGTTACTGAACAAACTCATCGGTAAGTGACTCGTCAAAATATCATTTTGTAAATTTCCGTCCAGTGCGGAGTTCCTCAAAGCCTTCAATCGACATTAAATGAATAATTCACACTGTAAGATATGGACAAAGCTCCTTCGATCTTGCTTTTAATTTCAGTTATTCATATCATTGCGAATGATAACTAAATATGGAGGAATTAATCGTATGAATCCTATGCTTGCTCAAAGTTATCGTAATTTTAATTTTAATTCAGATGGATATTATCCTAATTATTATAAAGCGAATTCGAACTCTAGTTTCACTACTCTTTGCACTGGAAACAAATATCATCATAATTACAGTATCATAATTAATACGACTGGTAGGACTGTGGACCACAAACAATACATGGAAATCTGCATATGCGGCGGGAGTGATTTAGAGCACAGGAGCAACTTTGGTAAGGATTAGAGCGTTTTAAATCGAAATTATAAGCACATTCAAATCAATACATTACGTTGGACAATTTTCATTACATACACAATACGTGGTGTGATCCAAAATGTCCCGGACTAACCTACTTGCAGATAACCTGTGATAACGAATACTACTTCAGATGTAAATTTAGGTCTTTAAGGCATGAGAAATATGGTCGCCGAAATTTTTCCGGTCAGTTTTCTATTTTTTCAAAATTTTCAAACATTTTTGTCTGAATTTCAAGATTTTCCTATAAATTCTAGCGATTTAGAATTAATATATTTAGATTAACTTGACAGTTAAGCTATCACTAATAACCTGACTAATAATTAACGGAAAAACAAATGTTTTGTTCCAGAAAACAGTTTACTTTTCAATGTATGAGCCGTTAGCATTCGTCACTTTTTGCCAACGAAGTCTCAATTCACAAAAAGCTTTATGAAAAAATTCCGGTGTCAAAGAATCAAAAAACTCAGTAACTGCATCCCGCAGTTCAACTGGCGATTCAAAATGGTGTCCACGAAGATGCTTTTTGAGGAATCTAAACAGATAGAAGTCACTTGGGGCCAAGTCAGGTGAATAAGGAGGATGGCTCAATAGTTGAAATCCGTTTCTCGTTAAGGCATTGGTTGTCTCCTGCGAGGTGTGAATCGGAGCATTTGTCATGAAGCAAGTAGAGGGGAATGTTTCGTGGCTTTCTTATTTTCTTCCTCGCTTCAGATAACAGATTGGAATAATATTCGCTATTGATTCTTACTCCTTTATCCGCAAAGTCAACCAGTTGGATTCCCGAAGCGTTCCAAAAGACCGTCAGCATCAACGACCGGCGATGTGATGTTCCGGATCGCATTTTCAAAGGGGCAGACTCGCCTGATTTTCGCCACTCTGCAGATTCTCGCTTACTTTGAGGCAGATACAAACTTAAAGGTGTTTCATCCTCTGTAAGGATGCAGTTCAGAAACTGATCTCCGTGCATTTCGAGGAGATCCAAATTTGACTGTGCCGCCAGAAGTCTGTTCTCCTTCATTTCAGGTGACAGAAACTTCGGTACGAAACGTGATGCCAGTTTGCGATATCCAAGTCTTTCGATGATGTCATGACAGGAGTGATAACTGATTCGCAACTCTCTTGACAACTCACGGATGGTTATCCTTCTGTGTGCTGTAATCACTTCATCGCACTGACTCGATTTCTCTTCCGAATCTCCTGCGGCCGACCAACAGTTGAAAAATCTTGCTCCACAGATTGTCTTCCGCGTTTTAAATTCGCTTATCCAGAAATAAGCAGTAGTTCTCGATGGAGCTTTGCTTCCATATGCCAGGCTTAATTCCTTTAGAATGTCACCATTAGCGAAGCCGCGGATCAGGAGGTATCGTATCACACTGCGATATTCGACTGAAGACACGCTTGTCACATCCATCATGAAAACTGATAGAACAAAGAACCATCGTTGACACGGATTTCTTAATGAATGCGTGCTGAATGAACTTCACTGATTGATATCGTAACACATGAAGCAATTAACAAAAGACGTGCAATATTCATGGCAAAGATATCCGTCAAATAAGGTACAAATCAAAATCAATCTAACTATAACAATAAGACAAATCGGATCTCGATCAATTCAGAAAATACAGAAATTCATGTTAAAATGTAAAAATATTTTGAAAAAATAGAAAACTGACCGGAAAAATTTCGGCGACCATATTTCTCATGCCTTAAAGACCTAAATTTACATCTGAAGTAGTATTCGTTATCACAGGTTATCTGCAAGTAGGTTAGTCCGGGACATTTTGGATCACACCACGTACGTTGGACAATCTACTGTGCAATTTTGCTTCCAGATAGAGTGCTGATTTCAAATACTTTAAACGGATAAAGCAACTTTGTTTTCTTAAAGTATGAGAATCAAATTCTCCATCTGATTTAACACATGTTTGAAAGCAGTGAGGGAGGCGGGACTAACATGGGCACCCTAAGGGCTTTTCAGACATATTTTTCACAAAAGCAATTCCTTTCGTCCCGGAACAACTCACAGGGCAAGAGGAGCATATTAGCCAACTTTCCAAAAACGATGGAGGTTCCAGGATCCATTAGAAAAAAATTAGGAGCGATTTTGTAAAAAGTATTAAAATACCCATTTAGTCCCATGCCACGGGCAATATGGGCACTGACTTAGAGCTATATGGGTTTTGTATATTTTGACTTATTAAATGATGGTTTTGTCGTTTCTTATACGTGATTGGTTCTTCAAGATAAGAAATTAAAATGGACCATGATCGTATCGGCTGCGCATTGAAAGTTAAGTTAAACAAGGTTTCTTTCACATAACCTGAAAAGTCATGAATCATCATTTTATTCGATTTTGCATTTAACACAAAATAGCAAGCGTTGTATGAAGCGCTCTTTGACTCATGCCACATCAGTCATGTGCCCAATTCTTATATGGTATTTAGTGTAGAGGTCAATCATCGTGATTTACTGTCAAACGCCACCGATAACATGCATGTACAAGATTACAAACAACTTGAATAGTAGATTCATTCTTGAAGATGACTAATAATCAGCTGCTAGCAGATTGGATATGATATTTATTATATTATTATTATGTCTTCCTGTAAATCTCTCACAGATTCTGGACATTTCTCTTGAAAACCAGCATGCCAGAAATAATAATAGTGATGATAAAAATGCACTGCCCATTTTACCCCAATGATATTTTAGGAGTGCGGCTATAGGGGCACTTTTCTTGGACTCACATTTTACGGAAACTATCAATCGTGGGCCTAAATAGAAGTTAGATCGTCAATTTGTATGCAATTGCGATGACGGGACAGCTTTTGTTTGCCTCGAGCAATCACTCCACACAGAATGAGAGGCTTAGCCAAATGAGCGTCTGATTTCATTGTCGTTACTTCAGCGGTGAAATTTATGCATTTTATCCATATTTTCTTTGTGCGTGCGCACGTGTGAGCGCGTGTTTTCCTCGAATGAGCTGCGCTGCCACATGCGGATAAACGATGACTATGACTAGTTATTTTTCGAATTTGAATTCATACGAGCAATGGGTCCTGAGCTACGTGTAGAGGCCGAAGAACTAAAATTGCCCATATTGGTCCCGCCTCCCCTGCTATATTTTTTCTTGGACAATCAAGCATTTGATGAGGAAAGTGCAGTTATCGTAGACGTATCTATAATCTGTCGGACGTTGTGCAAGATGCATAAGAAGAGTTTCATAATGAGAGTGAAACATGCTTCAAGAATAAAAAAGATGTTTTACCTACAGTGCTAAAAAGCATTTAGCATTAAAAAAAGTCCGCCCACTGACACTGCAACGATTGAAGGTCATCATAATACTCAACATCATAGAGGTTCCATCTACACCATATCTATACCTTCCAGAATGAACTATGCAGTTTGCAATATAAAGTTCTTATCGCAATGATTTTTACTGATTGTTCATTTATTATGCTCCAATAATATACAGTGCCACTAATGACACTACTGATAAAACTGTCGTGAAACACACTAAAAATCGCAATTATGCAATGCTAGTTGAGAACTGTATTGATAAATGACTGTGCCTGGCGAGTTATGGCTTCACAGCATTGCGAATGAAAAGTGGTAGAGAATATGAGCGACAGACGTTATCAGAGTGGGAGACATAAACAACAACAGCATTTGACTTTCGAGTTCGTCTAAATCACAATAAATCCACGACAGAAAAGCGCTTTCACCCACCCACCCATAGCCATGAACGGAAAAGGAAATATTTGTCCATACTCGCTTGTGCCCGTGGTCACGGTTAATACCCACAGGTCACTAAGGAATGATGAAACTTCTTGGAACAACAATTTTTTATAATTTTCGAGTAGAGTTTAAACATGGCTGGCATTTTTCACATCTCAGCTGTAAACAGCTTCACGATAATCTATTTTTCAGGATTAAACCCCGACGGATGCACATTACTTGACTTTGTGTGCACACATGTTTGTTGTGGATTTATTGCATGACATCAATATTGTACCCTCAATATTGTACACTGAATCAGTTCTTCCTGTCTTCAGGCACGTGGACTTCGTGGTCTGCATGGACCAATTGCAGCGCTACTTGCGGACATGGTCAGAAAAGCCGAAGTAGACAATGCAAGGAATCTGTATATGGATCAAAGTGCTCAGGGAATGCCACACAAGAACGAAGCTGCAAGATACCGGACTGTTCCGGTAAGATCGATACAGAGTTAGCCTATTGTTTATGCTAGGACTGTGCGCTAGCACCTGTTTGCACCGTTCGGTGCATCAAAAATTTCAAAAACTTGGCCTGAAGCACTTCTTGAACTACAACCGAAATATAACTTTGTTTCGCTGTCAGGATTGTCGTATAATTGTCAATAAAAACTTCAAAATCTTCAAAAGGGGCTCTCTATCTTTCAGATAATGAATGTTCATATTTTCCAGAGCTCAATGCAAATTTTTAGAGCATTAGAAAAATCCAAATAGTGGCAGCAATATAGACTTTGAAACAAACTTAAACAGGTCACCTTAATTTTAATTTGCCAATACTTGCAAGTGACTCTCATCATATATGTACTTAACCCGCATTTCAGCATCATAGTTCTGATTCGAAGTTGGAGTGCAGTTTCGAGTCAGTTTCCTTGCTTTTCATACACCGTCGTATTCTGTTGACTTCGATTTGGTCCCCTCCAGCCTTCACGGATTCTGATTTTTAGTCAGCCCTACCAAAGTATCAACTGCAACCGTTTACAAGTCAATTGGATCCCTCAGATGCTATTCTATCTGAATGAATAAGAGTCTAAAATTGTCTTTCAATTTGTGAAGGTGATAGAAATAATCACCCTTGGCAGCTACACTGGAAAATGTTCAACTTCAACACAATCGATTGTATTTTTTGAAACATTGAGTCATGCAAGCAAAACGCTAATAACAGAGAAACAATAACCATGGGCTAGCAAAAAAGTCAGGTGATATGAGAACGTATTTTTCCGCAGAATGTTGTGCTTGATCAGTATTTTTACCGAGGTGATTAAAGCAATCACCCTTGGTCTTCTGTAGGTTGAATCTCAAAATTCTTATCAATATAGGTGAAAATCTAAAAAGTCTAAAAAATGTGGTCGTAAATATTTTTTTCATGTCACTCCTGTGGCTAAAATATTAGGTCTAAAAGAACAGCTACCACTCAGAGAAAGGCAACACAAAGTTACTGAAGGAGACTGAAGGGATATGGGACATATGTGTACTTTCAGTAAAACCTTGCGCTACATGTGAGCACAAGCCTGTTAGTGTCATCTAAGTGTCATGTAATAGTAATATACTGTATGTACAGTATTTCATTTTAGGGCAGTTTAGAATAGGTCACTTCACGTAAAATTTGAACTTGAAATTTGAAAAATATTTTTTTTTAAATTCAAATATTGAATTTTCATTATTTTCAAGGGATTTAATATTCATGACCACATAATTCATTCTGGAACATGATCTGATCGTTGTTTCTCAAAAATAGTGCGCGCATCCAATACAAATGCAATATTCTGTTATACTTTTGATTTTCGTCATGGGACATGTGCGGTCCTTGTCATGTCAGGGGAATGTTTTGTGCAAAACTTCAATTTTTTAACCAAAATAATGCTGAACGTCAAAATTAGGCACTCAACTCATATCATCTGTTAATTGTGTTTTTTATTGACTTGTGTAGATGGAATAACTTTTGATATAATGCGGTGTGTAGATGCACAGTTCAGTACAATTAGAGCAGAATTGGATAAAATTCACTCTCACATCCAAGTCTCGCAATACGAAACAAGTGCGAAGTATCGATGGCCAAAATATTCTTCGGTACATCTTCGCAAATCAGTTGTTCAGTTTCTCAGTAGACTTCTGTGAAGATCTTTAGTAAATCAATCGTTAGTTTTTCAATTTGTACATGAATATGGATTCACGTTATATATACTTTTCGTATCTAAACGATTGCGTTGTGAAGCATGGAGGTGGAAGATTACATGCGGCTTCTGCTGAGCATTAATTAAAGCATGAGCATGCTTGTTGAAACATACCAATACACACGTAACGCCCATGTACCCCTCAGTTCACATGCTGCTTGCAGTTTTGCGAGCAATTTCAAGTCTTAGATATGATGTTTTTGATGGTCAAACAGACACGATAAATTCAATTAATTTACTTTAGCTTATGTACCAAGAAGAACCCATTTTCTATTAAATGTTTTATAGAATAAAATAGAGACTGTTTTTTTCTATTAACACTGTATTTGCCTGGCAGCAATAAAGTCCCATGTCAATATACTACCTCCGGCATGGGGATAATGGGACACATGGTTCCCATTCCTCAAAACTACCCTAAATGAGATGGTGAGACACATGTGGTCCCCATAAACAAGCGCGGTCGTAAGATTACAACAAAATAGTTTATTTTGACAAAGTATTGCTTACTATAGTGTATATGACTATTTATCATGACTATATTTCATGTTTCTTTTGCATCAAGAATAGTCAATACAATCGAAGATTAGTTGGAAAATTCAGATTTTGAAAAGTTTGTCCTCTTTAAGGGTTAAGCGTCATCCACGGCGAATGCAGTGAAACTTGAATAACAGAGAATTGCTTTGTCCACCAATGCAGTCTTGGAATTGCATGCACGGGTCTTTTGTAGAAGGGTCTGTTGATTCCCCAATTCAGATGCAAAAATAGGTGCTCGGCTGATATGTAATGTCAATGAATATCCTGATCAAAACTTTCCAAAGACTTTTTAGTCTGTCATTGAGCAGTTTTATGACAGGGATCCCCGCCAGGCATTTCGGAATCAATATTTTTCAAGCCAAATGTTTTTCAGCATATTACTCATTCATAGAATGAAATAACTTTTAAGATGTGAGTATAGATGAATCTTGCATAAAAATTTATTTAATAACTTGAACATATTTTAATATAACAGTTCGGCCGGGCCACCAGAACGTGCCTCTACAGGAAAACGAGGCCGAAAATGAGACTTTTCAAAGATGATATACACCATGGCTACTGCAATTCCTGCGTGTCTGACTTAGTGTATATCCGGTTTCCCGCTTCTGTGTGAGACTGGTTCAAAAGGAAATCACAGGCATATTCCAATGGAAGCAGAGTACAGTATTTCGTTAAAATGAGATTTTGTATCATTTTCTTATATCAGTCTGTAAGCTGGTCCCAAACTGGGTAATAGCTGGGAGGGAATATGTCAAAAAATTTGAAGAATTGTGCACATTGAACCAATTTTTGTAATCTGTGCGTGTTGCTGGACATGGATACACCCACGTTTTAAAAAACACCGCACACAACATTGGGTGAGGCCCGGTGGGGCCGATTACGCAAAAATACATCCAAGATGGCCGCCACTTGAAACTAAAAATGCAATATCTTGACTCAATAAAAAGAGTAGAACACAAAGTGATATCTACGTTCTTTCTAGGGTTTAATTATAGGTCGAGAAACACGTTTCTGATGCTATTATTTTTTTAGGTTCCGCTACATTTTCATCATGACTCAGTCTATGCCCGTTGACCAGTTTATAAGACCTAAGTGTCCCATGTAGACCCCTTGCCGAAGGCCTATTTGACCTCATACGCAAATGAAAACGAGTTCGCGGGTACTTGTTGCCATTTCATACAATTAATCTAATTCCATTTGAGTTTTTTGTTATCTTACACAATCTTTGCAAGAACAGTAACAAGCCGCATGATTGTGCAACAAAACTGGTGATTTTAATTGTGATAAGCATATTATGGACTAATGGCCTTTTTTGTGAGTAGTCAATGTAAAAATAAAAAAAAAAAAAATAAAACAGTAAAAAAAAAAAATAAAAAAAAAAGTAAAATAAAAAAGTAAATCAAAAAAAAATAAAAATAAAAAAATAAACAAAAGTAAAAAAAAAAAATAAATATTAAAATAGTATATAAAAAACAATAAAAAAATAAAAATAAACTAAAAGTAATAAAAAGTAAAGTAAAATAAAAAAAAAAAAAAAACAAAAAAAAAAATAATAATTAAATGTAAAAGAATAAAAAAAAAACAAATAAAATACACTAAAAAACAAAAAGTAAAAATATAAAATAGTCAGATAAGAATAAAAAACATGAAATACAATAAAATAAATTTATAGATAAAAAAAAAGTATAAAAGTAAAAAAGATATAAAAAACAAAAAAAAAAGTATAAATAACCTAACAAATAAATAGTCAGATACAAAACAAGTAAAAAAAATAAAAAAAAAAAAAAAAAGCTAAAAAAACCTTCAATAACGCCGTTCTGTAACTCAGTTTCCGTTTTTCGGTAAACTATAACCATTGAACAGCAATCGGTTTTGTGTGCCTGGGAGTCTTCATAAACGTTAATGATATGGCCTATCATCATGGTAGGCTATCATATACTACCATGTACGCTTATCACTCAAGAAAACACAGGGATATCTCCATCTCAGCCTAAAAATGCACGCCTTTGTGTTACTCTTTTCCTGAGAACTTCGCCATTGTTCCGTATAGTTATCGAATATGCTAGGAGAAATCCCGACTTTTCCACGATGCACAAATGGATCAACTCTACCAGCACTTCATGAATGTACCACAGGCAGAGGACACCTGATGAAGCATGGCTTTTTTTTTTAAAACCCATGTCCAGAAAATTGCAACGAAAAGGAATTGGATGCGTGAAGATGTACCTAGTGACACAGTCTGGAGTTTTTCCCATGACCAGAAAGTAGAAGACCATCCGAACCCATGAGCTACGATTCGCGTCTTTCCCTATTTTTTGAGGTGAAAGCTTCTACGATGAACAATGCAAAAACCACGCAGGGGTTGTTGTCAAGAGAGCAATAAACTTATCATCCCAGCCGAAAATTTCCAGTGATTGTGGGCGGAATGTCCACGTAATGTCCAACAGAAGAAATGTCAAAAGGCAGACCCTGACGAGATCGGCCAATCGAAAATGGTGTCCTTCTGGGCCTCATTGCACATTGAAATGAATGTCGCTAGAATGTGGGGGGTAGACTAATTGCTGGGCTCTGGATGGGAACAGATGCGCTACATAGCCAACCGATTTTCACTCTTGGTGTCAGCAAGCATCTTCCGTTTGGGGTAAGGCATGTCAAGCGTATACGTTATGCGCATCAACTCACTCTCGCCTGGCTTAATGAGCTCAGAATGGAGACATAAAAACGGGAACGAGTACTTTCAAGATGGATGCGGAACTCTTGAACCAAGCGAAGTGTGGGAAAAGCGACTCAATAAGCAATGCTTCCAACAATCTGTTAGTCTGGACCACTTTTCGAGACGATATGCTTGTCCTGTGTCGCTTCGTGCGGGGTCAACGAACTGATGATTGGGCTATCAACACTCCAAATTCATTGAAGAAATGTGTCATTGTTTTTTTATGCCTTTGGCAAAACAAAGTATGGCGCGATGAATACCAGTGTTCTTGAATGATAAGCGCAACCGCCACAGATCCATCCGACTTGTCCATGAGGCCTTTCATGGATGGAAAGTTAATTTGTAACACACGAGGTAACAAGAACGTTGTTCCATGAGGGCACTTTGATCAGGAGTCATGAGCACAGTATTAAGTATCTGAACGAGGACAGTGCTGCAAAATAGGCTTTTACGTAAGGAGGAGAAAGAGATGAATCGAACTTTCCAAAACCGGAGGTGCTGAGGATAATATTAAATGGAAATTTGAGAGGTTTTTCTATCCTAAATCATATACAAAGGATAATCGTGAACATCCGAATCAATCATCAACCGCTCAGAGTTTCTCGAGAACCAAAGCTATTGGGGGATCTTACCTATGAAGGTGAAGTTATTATCAATCTACATTACAAGGAAACCGGTCTGTTACCTTAGACAAGGGAAAATCATGGACCCTGCAATTACAAGCCCAGCGTCAAAGGAAGCAGCAAACATAGGTAAATTAATCCAAGTGTTCTTAGTTTGTTGTGAAGGCAGATTAGGAAAAAGCCACGAAACGATTGCTTAATGTCATCCAAAGATCCAACTCATTACATTCAATTTTTACCAACTAGGCCATCTACAATTCTGAAGAAAGGTACCCAGACAAAATTGGGATCTTCGAAGGCAAACTCAGTCCTCTTCACAAAAATCAGCGAGAGTCCTCCATCACTATCGGACCAAGCGTCTTCCTGGCATGCCTGGTCCGGGGCGAACTACAAGAAGCTAGAAAAGCTTCTGTTGCAGTTTCTCGACATGGTCCGCAGAAGTCCAAATCGTCCAAGCCTCAGCGGACTCAGTATGGTTGGGAGCAACACAGAAATGCAGTTGCTTGGCCATACTTAAAGGAGCCCGATTTGATGGACAAAAGCAACAGGAGTAAGATTGCCATCTGGGACACATATACAGAAACTGAGTCTCATATCCCAAACGGCGGATCGAGAGGGGAGGAATTGCAATCACGTAAGAACACGGAATCTCCGACTATGTACCCAATACATACAGGAGGGCAGTTGCGGCTCAAAGATACTCAAAACAAAGATGAAGCTTTTCCATTACATAAATTTTTGAATATTGCAAAGGATCGCTAGCCATTTCACAGTGCCCCTTCCTGTTGACAGCAGGAACCTTGATATGATACTCCGTCATAAACCTGCAGTTATACCGAATTTAGTCCTCTATGTTGGCGAAGGAAGCCGACACCCACAATGATGGCTGCCACTTAGTCATTCTGCTGACCGTGCGGTCCATATGAAAGCAGTACCTAAGGCACATTAAGATAGTGGATGTTGTGGTTGCTGGCCATTTATTTCTCATTCCACGACCTTAGGAGTCCTAGAACTCTGGATTGGAATTTGGGATCAGGTAAAACATACAAAGACATCCCAATAACATTCATTATCAACATGGTTTGGGGCTACAAAATTGTCAAGATCTTGCCCATCTTCCATTCTTTCACAGGTTGTGACTTGTGTCTCCATGATGGGAATCGGCTAAAAAGACAGCATGGAATGCACGGGCAAACTTACGATGAGGTCACCACCAACCTCAATTGCCATTAAGTTCGAAACCCTACCAGTGCTGACATCATCACAAGAGACGTCCTGGATCGATTGACAGTACTTAATGTACAGCAAGAACTGTGAGCGTGTGAAAAGTTAACTTAATGTTGCAGCAAGTAACTGTTAGCGTGTTGACAGTACTTATGGTACAGATAGAACTGTGATGGTCTGACAGTACTTATGTACAATAAGAACTGTGTTGCCCAATCAGTCAATAAAGCATGGAAGCTGATGTTCACACCGTCAATGTCTCAAGTCGCTTCTACTCCATCTGGACACGACCCAGAATGCAGCTCTCCAACCACGTCAAACGTGCTTCTCCATGCAGCAGCATTACGTCTGGAAGCAGTCCCCTCCTCCAGAATCTCTGAAATTTTCCAAATCCGAGTGATTGGGGCTGGGAATGGAATGCTAGGACCATCCGGTTGGGTGTCATGATGACTTGCCAGATGTCTGCAAGGCCTGGCTCGCTGCTTCTTCAATATGGGAGTGTTGGTTTCCTGCAAGGGGTAACTGCAAGTGTCATCGAGGCTGGACTTTCATTGCAAGTCCAATTGTGCAAGGAGAGGGGGGGTGCGAACGAGGCTGTAGAAAACTATGCAATTTATGTTTATTTATTTCTTGTACATGTACACTGTTTACTGAATGGACAACGCTTTTCCTGTGCACCATTATTCAACTGGTGATGGGGCTTGGTTTAAAACGAGTCAGCAATTGACAGTCGAGAAGGGACAACCATGATCCCATATAAGGCATAAGCTTACATGGTAGTATATGGTAGCGCCACCAATATGCTAGGCCTATCATTATGGTGTAGGTCCCAATTAAGCAATTAAACAGGCAGTGCTCTATCCAATGTTGTAAACAACACAACAGCCACACCAATATATTTTTTTTTTCTCTTTGCGCCCTCTTGCAACCCGCGTCAGCTATCCTGAAAAGCGGCCTCGAATGCAAACCGCTTGAATAGAAACTGTCCTCGAATAGAGCGTATGAGATGGAATGACAAAATTGCAGCAGCAATCTGAAAAAAGCGGATGAGATAGTCGAGTAAGGAAATTACCGAAATCAAATTTTGGGTGCGTCAACATTTCTAAGAATGAGGCCTGAGGAATCTCCTGAGATTTCTGATTGATAAACACTTGTTAAAATGACTGAGTGTGTGTTTATCACACTCGTGTGTTTGACCTTCCAATCAGCGCATGATAATTGTTCATTAAAGTTAATAATTTGTTCGCCACAATGAATAAATCACTTGGGTTGAGGACAAATCATCCTCCTACAATCAGCGAACCGACGTAGAGATGAACAATAATCATAACAAACCAACTACAAACATGAATTTAAGGTCATCTCAAATTCTTGCTTTCATTTGATTTCTTCTGATTGTCTTGCAGATAGGTGTGGAGCTGATTGTTTTTTTTTATTTGAAAACGAATTCCACCGTCACATCAACGGACGCCGATACAAGACACCGGGAAGTACAAGTTGGGCATTCAGCCCCATACGTAAAACAAAGGGAGATTCCTGTGCATCCTGGATGGTTCCTGAAGCAAGCTGATTGAAATCCTGGAAGAGGTTCTAGGGTTTCGAATATCGGAAAATAATCCAAGGAAGAGGGAGGGTCGGAGAAGAAGTTGTAGGAGAGTCACGACCGAACCCGCGATAAAGTGGTGAGGAGTATCAACGTAGACCGTTTTGTTCGACAAACGCAGGAAATGAGTTCCCATACGCCGCTGCAGGGCGTCCGTCATACAAGCGGCTAACCTTCCACAAGACAACATTTTCATTGTCTGGAGCAGGAGACTGTTCTTGCATTGAAAATGAACATTAACTCATTCATGCGTCAATACAGAAGGCTGATCCGTCCTCAAAATTCTTGTTTTTTTTCTGTAATGATAATCGTTGCACTTCAATACAATAGGACTGTGGTATTCCGACTTTTCAAAATTCATTTAACCCTTCATCTGCATACGCCTAACATTTTCATAACAATTCCACTTTAGATACTTTAATATTGAGAGAGCTCTCGCTTCTCATTCAAATCATTGGCACATTGACTTCACGAGATATGACAATTCGGAATCAATGATAATAATATTTATATAAAATTGTCTATCTATCTACTTAAGGTGTGAACATCCGAATGACAATAGCGTTGAATTTATCATTGCTGCATGAAATGCAACAACATGAAACCGAGTATCTTCATCTTATATTCAATGAAAGTGATAGTAATGAAGAACGATACAGAATTCAATGACTTGAAATGAAACAGAGTAGTAATAACGATTAATGAAAAGAAAACAATTATTTCGTGTATCGAACATGATGACTGTGATCAACATGATATGAAGGAGAATCGTAGATTTTTATGCATGAAACGAGTGACAACGAATTACAATTTTCGGACGAATCTGATCTGAAATTGTGGATGTGCTGGTAGAATCTCCCTACAGATCTAACCATTCTAGGGACGACGTCGAGATAGAAACATCATGCTGGGTGTAAATTCAGCGACTCTTTGGTACATCCTTCTAGTGAAACTGAGGCTTTCATCTCTTCCAGAAGATGATATTCTGCACATAACTTTTTCCGATGCAACTAATCGTAAAATTGATAGTCTTCGAAACGAAGTTCGTGTCTGTCATTCCTATATGAAAGCAAACAAAATGGATGAATTGAAAGCTGTTATGGGATTTCTACTTCGAGCAGGTGCAAACAGAGACAACTTTACCTAAGCGAGAGAACTTTGGGATCCGATCGACAGTAGACCTTTCTTCAGAGCAATCATGTGAAATCATGTGCAATCAAATGAAATGCCCAGTCATAAAAGGAAGCATACTGTCATACTTGCACCAGAAAAGTACCGTTCGGTATTTCGTAACCTTCAGGTGTAAGTTTTTTATACACAGTACTTTTGATTAAGTTAAAAGTACAAAAATCTTTGCTAACAAAAAATATCTCTAAAAAATAAAAAAAAACATGAAGTCTATTTTGTGAAATATTACTTGAACTGACTGCCGCTCAGAAGATTTCGATAAATGTCACAGTTTGGTTTGCAGGATCATTTATTGTTTATTTATTATTGGCGGAACCCAGAGTTTGACAATTGAGCATTCCAATCTAACACAATATTCACTTTCAGTGTCTAATGTTCAGGAAGGTTACCGCATACTTTTACAACAGGGTAAAGTGATTTAGTTGACCGATGGAGTCATTGAACGAGGCAATGGCGCATATAATGCAACTTGGACCCTGGGTCTGTGTTTGCATCAGTGTGCGGCTAGTGTCCCGGTCACTTAGTGGACCCGAGTTGATTCGAAGATATTCAATTCTAATTACAACCGCGCCTTCTGGAATTGTGAGATATTCAGCAATTTACATGACCTATTTAGAAAATTTCAACTATTGATAGTAATTTAGGGACAGTTAAGGGGTTTCGATTGGCCATTTCCTGGATGATGTTGATTAAGAATATTTGCGACTGTCCCTTAACAGGAATAAAAAAATTTTTACTCAGCGTTTTCGTGATCTCCTTAACGAGTTCCCTTCATAAAAATACCCTAAACAAATGCAAAAGCGAAGATCACTGAAAGCCCTTTACATTCAAAACACGTTTAATTTAGTAAATGGTTGTGTTGGTGAAGTTTTGCTTCCGCTTTTTATCCTAGTTTGCTTGAGCACACCGTACGTTTTTTCGTGTTGTCAATTTCTCTACGGTTGATATTTTTGATTATTCTCCATACATTTCCCTTTTGATTAAATTTCTTTGATAAACCTTGTATGTACTATTTTAATTTTTATGAAAGATAATCTTGTGCATATTTTCTATATCGTATTCTATGTCTGTATCTATGTATATCTTAGTTACTTCATTTTGAAATTTTGTTGAACTGCTATGCATAAATGATATTTTGTCACCTCCTCCTAAAGAATCATGAAACGTTAAGAGCAAAAATTATTTTTATTCCTCTGCGAAAGCCCATGGCAAATATTTATAGTGAAATTTAGTATCAAATCTAATATCCGTCTTGAATATTAACTTCAACGCATTGAAATCAATGTCCCCCATTTCATGGAGAACATCAATCTCATTACCGGTTTTCATTGTATAGCAACACAGATGTTTTAGAACAAAAATAACTCTGAATACTTTTTCGTAACATGATCCCTCCTTAACCCCGTTAACCAACTACGCTTTACATCAACCTGACTTATACTTAATATCATTTGTTGTTTTGTAATCTCAGATTAGCCAACATGCTTTGAAGACCTATACACTATATTTCACTATCTTTCTCAGATTTTGTGCGTCCCTAAAATTTCAACGATGTGATTCACATATTTTCGTAAAATTGTTATTTTTAATTTCCTTGCGAATTCAGATTCTCCTCACAATTGTAATTAGAAGACAATTTGGCCTCAAAGTTATATGAAAATTGTATAAGCCTTTGAGAACTCCATTTGTTGCACACAAGCTACGTCAGAAAACGAAGTGGATAGCCATAAAAGGTTTTTATACTCTCATTGATTTAAGTTTTCGTCTTGCACAATGCAGCAATCCAGTGCCTAATGCGCATTGCCAACAAATACTTTGCCGTCAAAATCAATTTATTGACTTTTCTAAAAGTGCCTGGAAAAATCCCCGAAACAAAATGCCAACAAGCTTTCATAGCCAAACACTCGATGCTCCACTCGCCTCAACCAGTATAAAAATAAAAATGTACAAGCCACTCACTGCTCATCTACTTCCTACCACACAAGGCCTAACAAGCAACACAGACTCCCAATTCGCAATACATCCACAAACTCCCAAAATCCCATATCAACTATCGTGCGAAAAAAATTTTCTGTCATTGTGACGACATCGAAAGATCAAAATGCACATCACAAGACCGCGAAAAAAGTCCACGCTAAATGCGGCTGTGCAAAAGATTCCATGGCTGGAAATTACGGGGGTGGGTAAAGTGATATTCCAATGAATGCCCTCTAACTAATTGCAAACCTCAAATTTACTCTCGGCCATAGGCCTGCAACTTAATACGGATTTTGTCGATGTTGAAGATAGATACTAGGCCCTGCTGATGATTCCCTGATATTGAATGAAATGGCAGCTATTCAGGTCTGTATTCCAATTTTTTCAACTGAGGATTAACACAATATTTAATATTCTAATCAACATGTACATTACAGTAAAAATGCTTCAATATTTGTATGTATAGTTTGTCATTTTCGTTCTTTGTATCAATATCTTTTAAAAAGTCTCCTCCCCATCCTCCTATTCAGCGCATTGCAGCATTATTATCGCTAGTTGCTTGCTACATACCTTGTTATTAATCTTGAACTATATTGAAAGTGTGGAGCAACGCAGCAGGATTTTGACATATTTTGTGACTAGAAGAGTATAAAATATATTATATTTTATTGCTTAAATTTTAGATGATATTTACATGTACATGTGCATGCAGATGGCAATCATAATATATGCGTGCATTTAGATTATGATCCTCTATGCACTATAATAAATTGAGATGATTTTGTTGAGTGATTATGTAAAACACCCACTACTTGTGAATATCATAAGTAGTGGATGATAGTTTTATTTGGCCGTTTTGGACAAATTGACGTCAAAATATATTCATTCAACATTTTTAAAGCATGAAATATTCCTACCGACGAATATTGCATGAAACTTATCAAAAAGTCTAGTAGAAATCACTTAATAATATTGGAAGGTCCAGTGCAGGAAACACCTGAGCATATCCACGATTTTACAACCTTCGAAAAAATTCTACGTCTTCACATCAATATTTAGTCATTTTGTATTAGAGTTAAGGGTCAACTGCAGATAGAAATAAGTTTTATTTAAAGTGCCACGTCTACACGTCATAATGAGAGCTCGAAGGGTGCCCCAATACCACCATGTGCCCAAATTTGCATGACTCCATCATCAGATCTTTAAAATATGGAACTAAAGATCAAGAAAAAGATCAATCTTGAGTAACTTGCCAAAGTGTTTTATATAGAATAGAAAATATAAAAAATGTACGAAATAGAAAAATTAATACAAACTCCGATACGTATTTCATTGACCACCCCGTCAATATCTAATTCAGTACATTTTTTATTTTTCTAACAATATATACACTTGGCCATTCCCAGTTTTTCTAATTATTTTATAATGCACGGTCAAGGCATTTTCTACATGATTGTGTACTTGTGACCAACGTAATCATATTCACATGGGAACGACGAATAAGCAACAAATTAAGTAGTCCCTTAGAAGGACAGTTGAGCGTTCAGGCTGGTCATCAGGCGCTTAAGAATACAACCAAAAAAATCATGTTATCATGACGGAAAAGTTTTATAAGTGTTCATCAGGAAGTGAATTTTCTGAAGCTCACCATAAACGTCAGCATAGCAAATTGAAATATAACTGGTTGCCTTTAAATGAATTCTGATCCTTTTCGTTTTAACCTATCACGAAGAGTTGATGAAAATACAGATTATTAAAACTGACGAGAAGAGAAAAAATCTTCAGTCGAATTCCTCTGCCGCACTAAGGATGGATAAAGTATATCGCCAATTCTTAGAAAGTCCAGCGCATGATTCCGATCTACTGGTATTACAACAACAAACAAGGTCAATATCAAAAAATGTTTTGCCTGTTCAGTATTTTTCTTTTACTTCTGCTCTTTGTTGCCTTCTGCAACCATATATTACTGACATTTGGCCAGAGTTTCTAATGCATTACAAAGACTGGAGTAAGCACCATGGTATATTTCTTCACTCTCGCAGTCTTTGAAATGATCGCAATCATGTCGTTTTGCGTTGAACACCACTGAACTATTTCTTTGAAGCTTTTTTTGGATTTATTCCCTATGACTTGAATCTTCTCAAAAGACCAGAAGACTTGTACTTGGAGTTTGCGGTGAATTTTACATTTGCGCTCAATGCAATGTTGCTTTTGATTTATCCTAATGATCGATAATGGCTTCGACATTCCCTTTTCTCCCTATATAGGCTGTAAAAAGAACTCCAATTGTAATTATGGTGAGTATGATTGTAATAACCACAGGAGCCACCTCTGTTTACCTAGCACTATTTGCACACAAGCATAGAAGTGAATCCATTGGGTAATACAGCATTAGTACTTCGTTTGTTTTGGTAGAAGACTGTCAAGAAGCATGTGTCATTATTTGTCATGTTGTTTCATTTGTTCCCTTGTAGATGGCTTGTTTCCGACCAGCCTATTTGATGATTTTCAATTCCTTTATAATTATATCAGAATTCGTGTCATTATGTCCAGATCGAAGCAGATGTGAAATATGACTAAACAAGAAGATAGTACGACGATCGAGGCGACAATGAAGATATAGTCGTTTATACTGGCTATGTCGGCTCATGTACATGGCATGCTACATCCAAACAGCATCGTTTTGACTATTAACCTTATATTGGTATACAAATGAGTTCACCAAGCATATTACATAAATTACACTATTGCGACTTACTATATGGATATGTGCACTACCCTGAAATATATTCCTATGACAGCAAAAGCATACTATTCCTATGCCAAAGATGCCAAATTTTTCCGGAGTACGCTGTCGGCACTTATACCACAGACGAAAGAAAGTAATAAGCCAGAATGCAATCTCAAAAGCGTCACAACAACGGCGAATTTGAATACTGTCACTGGCGATTGACGAACCACGAGCTTTCAGCAACTTGAAAACACTAACATTTGTTAACAATTTGCGCTTATGGCTTTGTGCTATAAATGTAATGGACGTTAATTCCCTGCACTTTAATTATTCTATTGTGACGTGAGTTGAATGTATTCGATTATTCAGTGAACAGAAATCCATTGTAGCTCTGCGGTCATTCACCTGAAATTCAAACAGTGTGAATGCAATCATTTTTAGAGATGGTTTTTTTTATGATGATAGACTGCTAAATGTCTTGATGGAAATCGCAGATACGTGTCTAGTGACGTAAGCTCATTTAACCAGGTGGACTTATCTCACCCGAAATTAATGTATACATTACATTGAAACCTAGATGAATTATTTGGTGACTTTCACATTTCCAAATCCAAAAAGTTGCAATTTGTTTTAAAATTATTGATAGATACGTAACATAGCGAATTTGTTCTATACACTTTTCATTATTCTCCATTTCTTCTTCAGAACAGAGCTTTCATTTATGTGTGTGGAAATCGAAAATAACTGCAAACAGTCATGAAATCATGTATTGTAGCAACAATCTTCAAAAAGTTTCTAAATGATTCTATAAATGTGTTTTATTATAGATTTTAACCACCCATAGTCCGAGAAATGCAGTCGATGCATATTGATCGCAATCCAAATATCCAAAACCGCTTTCGGATATCATAATAGACCTCTAAAGTATCCAAAAAGTGCATTCATCTAGTCAAAAGAAAACAATCATGTTCCACTAGCATACTCAAGGTGCAGCTAGATCAATCATTAATACAATTTGTTCATCACAAGTATCAAATGGTAGAATTTTATCATCGCACACAAAACCTATATATCGCTTTCTTATTATTAATTAACTCAGGTTTTTAATTTCAAGAAAAATTGGTTTAATTTCCTTATAATCCCACCACTTAATATGCAAAGAAAAAAACATTCATCTATTCCAATAGTCTATAATAAGCAAGCTCCACTATAATTAAAAAGTCACTCATAAGCAATTACACAAGAATGTCAACCTTACTCTAATACAGGCAGGAATGTAACTTTGCGAGTGGTTGAACCAAGCGATTGACCTTCTGCGGTGTAACTACCGCTACTGACTTGCATCGATACCAGTTGGTCAGAATTGCCAATCTTCTTTCATGAGATTCGTTTGATCAACTGGTCCCGAATCTCTTCCAACTGATTCTTTAGCGCCCATTTAAAATGCATGAATGCATTTCTCGACTATGTTTAGAAAGGGTGAGTAGTAGGGAAAAAATGCATTCATGTACGTCTCTCACATGAATCAGACCAC
Organism: Prostheceraeus crozeri; assembly: GCA_907163375.1. Classification (NCBI taxonomy): domain Eukaryota; kingdom Metazoa; phylum Platyhelminthes; order Polycladida; family Euryleptidae; genus Prostheceraeus; species Prostheceraeus crozeri. The sequence goes on from CAJQUW010015129.1 coordinate 493,852, forward strand.
TTTCGGCTGGCTTCTGCTTGCGATCGAATGACAAGAGGCATTGGTCGAAAATAAATCGAATCGCGTTTTTCGTGGGTGGCTGACAGAACTCGAGGAACTGTCGAAAACGGTCTCCATCATGCTGCCTTCTGAATATCATGGTGCAGAAGGCCTCTGTATTTCTGACGGCAAATACAACATAAAGTTTTTTGCCTCGTCTCCCAGCTATTGTCCGCAACAGCTCGCGATCCAACTATCCCTCTTCCTCGAGTTCTTCGTTCCATAGATTAATGCCCACATTCATCAATGAACAACACCAGTTCATTATTTAAGCCATTGAGCATTAACCACTGAGCAATAAGTCATAGTCTTAAGAGTTTTTACATGGTCCTGTGTTCCTCTCAGAGGGGCAATCTTTCCACTTTTCACTTTTTTTCATTATTACAAGTAGCCTGCCTTCTATTCAAACAACTACCTAAGGAAGTGATCGAGAAAGGAGCTTATTGGGGAGGCGCGGCGAAGTTCATCATTTAATTTGGCCGTAAGGTGAAAGCAGGTTTCATCCTGCACAATTTTCAGCACACGCGTTACCAATTTCCGTTCATCAATCTTAATGATTGTTCGCCCACCTCGAGGGAACAAACCACGACAAACCGTCCGCGAAGACGTGCAAGACGAAATGATCGCATAAGCGGGTATTGGATTTTAATATTTAATTGCTTCTCCTGCCAGTTTGTAGGTAAGTCATCTCCCCTATCTGCTTTGCACTCGCAAAGCCTTTGCTTATCTTTCCGCACTGATTCTTTGTCGCATCTTGGACACATGAATGAACATTTTGGACAAATGCTTGCTCTATATATTGACGGTTGAACATTTCTTACTAACAATGGACAATCGGAATGGCTTATTTAGACTCGCACGATTGAACCAAAATGGACAACCTGCTTGAAGATAATTGACAACCTGATTGCGTTTACATTGATTGATGATTTGATTCAGTGGACACATGGTGTGGATAAAACCTATAGCATGTTACCACTTGTAGGTTGAATTATTTGTTTATTTTGAATTGGCCATGTATGATGCTTTGCCATGAAAGTAGATAATAAAACCACGAACTCTTCTTAAATGTTACATGTAAGTATTTCAAACGTTAACTTAGTTTTCGGCATATCAGACACTACAGCAAAAACCATTTGATGGTACTGTTTTTTGGCGAAAGAAGCCACCAAATTGAAAACGATGTGGTCAAATATCATAAAGCATTTCATCAACTGGCATAGGTAAAGCGGAAGAACGACGGTCTGGGACACTCAGCCAATGAATGATTTCAATATGAAATCACTTGTAAATCAAGTTTATCTGCACGCCGCAGACAAAAACACTTCGAAACATCAACACTTAATCAGTGATCTCCACATTGAGTCAAAAAATTGTCGATCTCAGAAATTTTGAAGCTGGAAAAACTTTTATGAAAACTTGTATTGGAATTATAAAAATTACTTGACCGCTTACAGCTTTCTTGTGGAGGCGAAGATATAGATGATACACGTTGCTGGTGTCGAAGGTTTCGCACTCCGTTGGTCGTCTCCCCACCTCTCTCTCGTCCCTCTCTGAACCTCTCTGTGCCATTCCGAAAACACATGAGGCGGACATCGTCTCATCTCCATAAACCTGGTGAAGCATTTCGAGTGCTTTCAAATGGAGATTTTCCGAGGCGTAACCAGAAACTTCAGGTTTGTTCTCCTGTGCCATCCTTACGAAATTAAAGCGAGAACGAATTCGTTGAACTTAAATTCAAATGGTTGTAGAAACTCCGCGTATATGCTACACAGAGCTGAATGTAAGATACATGCACAACAATACATCATGTCAGATGGTGACGTATCAGATTTCGATCAAGCAATCAATACTACACAGCAGGCTCAATCTCTGGTTAAAACCCTGTTGAGGACGGAAGACGAACAGACGTGCTTGTCTATTTTCCATTCAACTGCCAGTCCGCGTATATGATAGACAGCCAGAATAGATGTGTCAAGACAAGACCTGGGCCTTTCACATTCATGTTCTGTCATTTCCTCAGCACCTAATCTTGAAGTCAACATCTCTGTTGATGAATTGAAATCTCAATCTGTCGTGGGAGTACTTTTTCCATTTTGCAGCAGGAACGATTACTGTTTTGTTACTATATTTTGCATTTCAAATTTAAATAATAATTCGTCTTCCTTAGAACCTTAGCTTCATGGTCTCCGTACCATTTAGTGAAGAATCTGTAATTGATTGATCAATAGTCATGTTCCTGACACATGTCTAGATATTTTCTCTAGATATTTTCTTTTCGAAGATATTTAAAGCGACCAATTAGAGACTTCCAATGTTAGAGAGTACATATCTACAAAGTATCGGCATATTTAGAAAGATATGCGTCGTACATTGAATATCTTTCATGGAATGTATTCTAAATTCTAATAAGCTCGTTGGTCGGCTGCTGTGTCTTATAATTTTTTACGTAAAGTCAAATGCTTTTCGGTCATTCTTTTTGATAGAGTGAATAAAAAATGCAAATAAGACATATAATAATTACATGTACAACGCTAAATTTCAAAGCTTAATGATTATGTGTACAGATTCGATAGTTCAAAGTAAAGATTTTCACAAAGGATTGACGTACCCGAAAATCGTATTCTCATCCAGATAATTACTGTACCAATGCTGTTCAGTGTGGTTAATGCATGAAGTGAATCTTCTTTGTGTTTTACTACATAATCGACATCTCACGAATGTCCAAAATATCGCAGCGTTTGGAGGAAGCAAAGCATAAGTGACATGGTTTAGTGTCGGTCATGGCAGAAAAATATCCTAGTGTTAATTTTTTTCGGTCTTGAGGCGGGAGATAGAAGATTTTCCGCATTCGTCACTAATGAAACTACATAGCATGCGAAGATATCGCCTTTGAATAATCTTCTAATGTCTCGGAATTTTGTCATTAATCCCACTGAATAATGGGTTACAATATTTGCAAAGATCGACAAAACAAAATGTGTTGCAAATTACTAGTAAGATATCTTCCTTTCAGGTTTCGCATCAAAAAACAGATGTTTTTGCTTTTCGCTTTCTTGCATGATGATGTATGTGACTAAGAGACGCATTTTAAATGAAGATGTAGACAGTGATAAAGAAGGTATAATTTTTCTTGACCACAACCAATTTAGAATCCCCTTATTTGGGTTCAAATACAAGACAATTTTGTAATGCAACCAACTTTTTAAATGCCTATTTTTCTATACTCAATACAGTGTCCAACATTGGACGATTTGCCCATTAGGAGTCAAAGGGATGATCATACTTGAATATGAATTCATTTAAATTAGAAGATAGTGAAGGCGCCCAACGTAGCTTGTAAATATAGAAAAGCGAAATACTAGAAGCCATTTGGCAGCACTTCAGAAATGGCACACGATTCTCACTACAATGATTACATCATACTTAAGTATCACATAATATCATGACTATAATGTTCATCATTAATATGTTTTGTTTAGAAATGGCATTACACATATAACATGCACTTGATTTTTCATATTTAACTATGACTCTTGTATTCTAAAAAATAAGTTATTTGATTGAAGAGGAAACTGTCATGGGAACATCAGACACTTGTGTCAAATAGGAATTCAAATTTTGAAGATTCGGAGCTGCAAACTTTATAATAATATAGCTGATATAAGTTCATTTTATATAAGTAGCGCGATGATGAATCCCTACACTGGAAATCGCACAATACCATACACAAACGAAGGAATGCATGCCAAAATATGTTTTGTATATTATTCTGTATCCATTCTGTATGCTTTTCGCATGTTAGTTTCAAATGTGGTAATGCTTAAACATACTAAATGCCATACCAGCACAATTGATTAAGGAAAGCATCAATCATGTCTAAAATATGTTGAATTAAGGCCTTTTGTCAATAAGGATCACACTTATGTGCTATCCTAACTGTTTTGTAAGTAGTGAGAGAAATGACATTCAAAAACAGTCATACGTACAATACTGAATACCTAATTTCAATGCATTTAGAGTTCTAAGGGATTGTCATGGATAATCAATAAGTATTCAACCATCAAACAATTAATGAAATTAATGCAATTTTGGAAACTAAGCATATTATCAATCCGAAAATAAAAACACTTTATAATTTATGAACACAAAAATATAGGTCCATGTTTGAAATATAATTAAGTCAACATGGCTACACAAAAGACATCGTGTGAATGAATTGATGTTTAATACAACTTGGTTTTCATTGAGTAGAGCTAACCAAGCGTTCCGGTAATGTATTAGCTAGAAGCAACGATGACATGCATCATAAAAATTCACAAAATATCTAATCTAATAAAAAACAACAGTTAAATGGCCCACACTATTAAAAAGAAGTATTCACGACTTGTATTGCTGAAAAAAGTTATTTGATAGTAGTAATGTTATATACATACATATCTTTTGCTATGTGACTTAAAGCTCTTCTGGCGTAACACATGAGAATAGAGGATTAATTTGCACCGTGTCCTGATATAAAACATAGCAAATATCCTATTTCATCGTTAAACAGCCAATTCACTGATGTAATAGTTCGCATCGCTACATAACAAATCACATACGAAAGAAATTAAGTAAGGTTTCGTATGAAAAAAACATACCAGATCTCTGTAAACATACGAGAATCCTCGTTTTCAAGTGTTAGTTTCAAGTTGTATGTGAGCTTTGGTATATGTTGTATGTTAATTTTTCGCATCCAGCGATTTTAATTTGATCACATATACAAAAAAATGAGACGGCGATCTCTGTTCAAAAGAGCCATCAACTTAAATTACGTTGCTAATAAATTTTGCTGTATGTGCGGATACGGAGAATCACCGTCATTGGTAGCATTTCTTATCCATATGCGGTGACGAGATTTCTGCACACTTACTATGTGGGCGGAATGAACGGAGATCTCCGTTCAGAAAATGTTAGAAATTTTCAATCTTTCAGCAATTTATTTCGCACTCACGCTATTCGACTGCTAATGTATGGCAGTGTGGATGTGAATCATCACAAAGAGAATGACCGTGAGCATTCGATTCGATATCGAACCACAATGCTGATTCCCAACCTGTTGACGGCATAGAAATATAAGTTTTGCTGACTAGAGTGTATATACTATGGCGCGTTTTCTTCTCAAACGTCTTCACTTGATTTGAATGATGGCGACAACTACTGTTAGGTCGATTTTAGAACATTTCGGATTTGGAGGAAGAAGTCGAATCTCAGGTGATGAGACCTACTCAGATTTCGAGGATCCAATACTTAGCTTCCAGAATATGTGGCATGAAACACAGATCAATCAATGGATCATCAAAGTGATTGATACAGTTTACGGTTTAGCATGGCTTGAAATCCAAAATATTTGTCTGATATAAGAGAAATATTGAGCTGAAAGAGACATTTTTTACTGATCTATGGTTTACCAGATTCCCTCTTTTCCAATTTGGTTGACTGGACAAACACCAGAGCGCGACCTCTACTATGGCAGAAACCAGAAATGACCAGCAAATCCTAGAATGTAAGAGTTGGACTGATTGACTTTAGATTAAAGAAAGAAAACATTTGCTTGTATCCCTTTTAATGGGCACAGTAAAGAAACCGACGATAGCAAGCTATTGGTCAACCGCAGAACCTATTATACACAAATTTCTTTTTCGATGAGCGCTGCCTTCGCAGGGATAGATTCATCAACATCATGAAATTTCTTCTGCGTTTTCGCAGAGTATGAAAAATTTGACCGAGGTGCAATTGAAACAAGAATGCGGCCCTTCATTTGCAGAAGTTAGCCTTACGATTTTATGACCGCTATATAATATGTCCTAATATCAAGTATAGTTTATATATATTTCCAGAAAATGTTGAAAATGATTTCAAAGGAAGTCTAACCTACCTTCCGAGAAAATGTTGCCAGTGGATGAGATGTTGCTCCTTTTCAAAAGACGGCTACATCTTTCGTTTCAATATATTCCATCGAATACGAAGTCGGCATGGTATCAAAAATTTTATGGCCGCTTGTCCGACGAATACGCAACATCTGGAATTTTGTAGTCCAACACATACTCAAGCTGATATTGGACCTGGCTTCTGATATCGATGGTTGTCAAACACTTTCTCTTCTCAGAATAGGTTGTGTTGCATTAGGCGGGAAGCCACTGTTTGATATGAATATATCTGTCTTATCGACAAATCTTCTTACATCCTGTTCGACTTGCGGAATTTCTTCTAAGTTCGCAGAACGTCATTGTGTAGAATACTGTTCGGATTAACCCGTGTCCCTAATGATCAATTATGCGGTCGTGAACGAAGATAAAGTTTTTTCAAGGTATGTTAATTATACAGTTGATTAAAACATGTCCATGGAATTAATTACATTACATTATTTATTTCTACATTGCTTTTACAGGAAGGGTGCAGTGCACATGAGTTGTTTCACAGAAGAAAAAGTCATCTGGACTGAACGAAGATCACGATAGTTGGATACCAGTGGAAAGTGATGTGATTTCTCAGAATCGGAGAGTGAAAGGTGTGGATGGTAGCCCTCTACAAAGCCTTCCATCAGTACAGAAATACAAGCTCATTTAATGAGAGCAGTGTATCTAAAGTGACGCAACTCAAATTCATCCGTATGACGCCCACCCGCAAAACAATGAACTGGAGGAACCGCAAAGCTTGGTATTCATCTCATGCAGAGGCTTCTTTTGAATGCTTTATGCCCTGTACAGAGGTCCCGGAGACAAGTTTCTGATCAAACTATCATAGATTTTTCGATGAAATGTATTTTCACTTCTGTTTGATTCCTACAGGCTAAGAAACACAAAACCTTGTTCGTTGAAAAAATTATAATGTAAATTTTTGAGAATTTCAGGTAAAGACGAACTCAAGGACCAAAGCCAGGTAGACTTCGAAACGCTAGAAATGCAGATGAACAATCAACAAACCTGAAGTGATTCCTCCCTACAAAAATGAAGTAGCCCGTCAAAGAGGTGTGTGTGTGTGTTACCAATCCGGTAGGTTCGCACATAGACAAGACTTGAATAACCGACAGTGTTCTGAGAGGCCCAGCACTGTTTGTGCACATCCCCTTGTTTTTAACGATGTAACCATACAGTGAATGGAAGTAAAGCACAAAATTGGAAATTACATTACTCTCAGTTTTTCAGTTGAAAATTTATTCGCACAGGGTAGGTGATTGTGATGAAATGTTTTTCAGCATGACAGACAAGAGCGTTAGGGAAAAATGCCGATATTCGTTGGAATGAAAGATGACGGAGACTCTCCGTCATCCGCACATGCAACAAATATAATAGCTATAAGTGAAATATGATTTTATGACGAGATCTCCCGTCAAAACGCCGCAGCGAAGGGGTTCTATTGGACTCGGTTGAAAATAAGTTTAATTGAAAATGCTATCAGCATTACCATACAATCCCACTTCATGCACAGCGATAGATAACGCATCGAATGTCAATGAAGTTTGCAGTTATTTTGTGTTCCTCTTGCCTAGCTCTCTCAAGGTTATTGAATTGCTGATTCACATCATCATGGTGTCCGGGAATTCCAAGGATGTGCTCTAACCTTGACTCCTCATGGTGAATATTGTGCTGGCTGTTATAATCGGATCGTGTAGTTGTGAAGTGCCGTCCAATATCCACAAGTGAAGGACGACAGTGATGAAGACTGCAACGGGAACTCAACAAAAAGTACATTATAGAGGGAATCAGTTGCTACCCCCCCAGTAACACCTTGTGTGTAACAAATTTTCAAATTGGGGAAAGGATTGGGGTCCGTGGATTCCTCCCCATCCAACATGTGGTAATAGTTATTTTTCAAAAGGCGTACAACGACAGTGTAGTTGACAGTGTAACGACAATCAACGTCCCCAACAAATAACCAGATAGAATGTGGATTCTATGGCTCTGATGACTACCAAATATATACAAGCATGAAGCTGTGCCCTGTTTCGTAATGAATTGGAGTCCTTATAACCATTGGATTTGGATTGCAGGCATTATTGGCAATTGGTTTTGGGACTGATTGGCGGGCTTTGTTCGATCATTTGTTTCGAAGACAACTGCAGTCTTCCGTAGTTCCAACAAGGAAAATATTGTAAATTCACCTTACGAGAAATAGGTAAACTGTTATTATTCCAGAAATACTTGTATGGTGAATGATAGAACTCAAGCATTTCTCTCTCTTGAACAAATTTCTTCCTGTTTTATATTAATTGTTTTAATTACATAATGGCCCAATCTAACAAAACCAGAATCTATAATGAATTCCACAAAAATCGGACTTCTATATCAATATTCACAGAGTGAAAGGTAAACGATGCTTCCCAAAACCTGATTTTCTTTCTAAGATTGTGAAGAAATTTTATTCACATTAATATGAATCAAATATCATTGTCAAAGAGCCTGAGAGAAACAAGGACAGAAAACAACATTCTGGATTCACTCCATTTTGTGATGGTTTCGTTGCCTTTAATAATACCATTCAATAATTTTCCTAACTTTTTGAATTCATTTGTCTTCTTTTCTGAAGAAAGAAAGTTTAATTGTTGGTGAATCAGAGCAATTTAAGTTAACGGGACGAATCGTGTAGGAAATAGGCCTAGGCCTAACATATGTCAATGTTGCTCCATATTCATTAAATTATAAATAGATGAATCAATCAAATTTGGTTGAGGCGATATAAGGCCTGCCTGCGAAGAAATATTTTCCCCCCTCAGGGGAGGAAGTGCATAATTAAATCTACCCCAACTTACCGGGATGAGGACGCGACAGAGAGTCCCGGGAAACTTCCTGACTTTCCCCTCCCCTCAAAATCCTACACTGGTATTAGGCTAAGAGTTCATATGCGGGCATTGAGTAATCTTTGGTATGATCCAAATGTAAGGAAAGCATAATCAGAAAATCAAGTTTGGCTTCTAATAGTGAGATAATGTACATTGCATGCAGCTCTTTAAGAAGTGGAATCTTTTGGTCACACTTTTTAACAGCTCATCATTCTGCTAGCTATCGTAACATTTGTCATTTTACATATGCATGCTACGTAATGAATTCAATGACTTATGCAAATCCACACATATCCTGATACAATGTTTAAGATGTGCTGTTTGAGAGTTGCAGGCGAACTGGTGGTGGCAGAGGACCTTATTTGATAAGGAAAAAGAAAAGCGTAGCTCTGCTGTCTATAAGCCAGTCCGGTGTCCAATTGTGATGCAATTCACACATATGCAATCCAGAGCTCCCGGGTAGTCCCAAACGGTCCCCGGGCTTGGGTCCCCTGATATTTTTATGCAACTAACACTCGACGACGCCCTGCTCGGGACCCCCGGGCCCAGGGCCGGGCCCTGAAAATTCATCACTACACTTTACATTTAGCCAACTTTGTAACGATCCATTAAATAATCCAGTTTTTAGCTTTTCTCATAACTTAATCGGTCGGTATGTCATATTTCAGAACTAGCTAGTCGCGAGGAGTCAGGTAAGGAAAGCATTTTTTCATTGAACAGAGTAAACTCAAGTCTGAATTCTGACAGTGTGCACGGTCAAAGTAAATTTATTGAGCTCGTGAGACTAGCGTGAAAAATATTTTAATTGACGTCTTTGATGCTACGTAATGAAGTAGACAGTTGGAACTCACGTGTGTGTTCTCTAATTCTGATGAATTGCACTTCGTTGACCTTGACCATCAGTTCGCATGAGAGAGAAGGGAGATGAATATTTCCTTGTGCATCTCCGGTTTGTTGATGTTCGACTTTTTTTCTCGCATAAAAATACAAAAAACAAAATAAGAATTCACAAAAGAAGTTGCTACCAACTAAATTACGCATCATTTTTGCCAGGCCCATTTGCAAGTCTGTATTTGCCAGCTTTCATAGTTTTGGCATGATGTCAACACAAGTTTAAAATATCCTCATGAACATTGTATACCTGAGTTGAATATTACCCCTCGTCGTTATCAAAGAATCTCTAGACCATCTGAGTGTTTTATGGCAGTGGTCGCCAACCTTTTTTGACCTATCGCCCATTTTCTCCTCCAACGTTGTTGGTTCATCACCCACCAAGATAAAACAAGAAACTTTGTAATCAAATTTTATATCCAAAGAGTTACAAAAATAATCACTGAATGGTCTGAATACAATGTCAACAATCAATAGTTAATGACAGCCCTATGGTTGGTGTTGCTCCACCAAGTTCTTCACATTTCGAGTCAACTTCGTCAACGCCATTCTACTATCTCCGCGCTCTGTGATATCAAGTCGATTACGTGATTTAGTTAGGACAAGGTATGATGTTGGGAATGCCAATAGCAGAAATTCTACCTTTCGCCAGAGGTGGTGGTGCCCGATATAGTGGTGCAGCCACAGAATCAGATTCATCTGCGCGCGCTTCGGCTTCCTAGAAAGGAAGGGTTATATGTAGCCTTAATATGGAAATGGTACATCACAGAATTAGACAACTTGCTCCTTCTCGAATGGATAATTCGTGCATCGTTTGCTATTGGAAATGGCAAACAATAGGCTGTCAGGAGAGGACACCAGAGCCAGTAAGAGATGCGTGCGTGCTGTGATGTCACTTCGCACACACCAAAAGACACATCGCTGTCTAGCTACCATTCGATTCAATGTATGCACTATGCATGCAGTAAGGAATGGTGAGAAGACGATGGTGAAATCATCAAGTGAACTAATTTTCGTACGCCTGCTACTTTCTTTACTAATGATCGGAAGGACCAACATTGTGGAGAAAACTTGTGCGCAATGATCTGAATTCTTCAAATCTGAAGGAATTGTGGCAATCGTAGCACTTTGCTTGAACTCACATTAATCCGAAAGCGACACAGGACTTTTTTTCCTATCTCCGTAAGGTATTAGGAATTCCCTTTTGCCCACTTAATAAGTTCCTCGATGTGCCGTCAATTTCGTATGAATCACATTTCTAGCAAACCGAAGCAGACAAACAAAATATACTTAATTCTGTGGGTGCAACAGAAGGTCGCTTTGAATCCCTTTTGCTTGTGGATCATTTGGGCTTTACAATCGTTACGTAGCTTCAGTAAGTTGTCCTGCTGATCAGCTTCCACTGCAGACACATCAAAATTGAATGGATTAAATATCTAATCTGGGATAATCATAGCGAGGATGTCGTTGAACCGGCATTTTAGGTCATCAACAGCAACAGTCAGATGGGTGGCACTCTTGCATATACTCACTAGTTGAGGCAATTGATTGGAAATCACGGCGGAGCAAATTCGATCAATTTGTCGATAAGTGTTGAGACGAATTTACGACATTCTATCAAGGTGATACACTGTCCTTGGAGCTATTTAAGTATGAAGCTTGCATAGTGGGTAGTAGTGAAGTGTAAATATTTCATGAAATTAATCAACAAAAATGATAATGTAAACCACAGAAAGTGAAGTGTGTCATATGCAGACAAATAAAGATGTAATTTCTCAAAAGTTCAATCACAGCGTTGGAAGGACATATTGTAGTCAAGACTGGCTTTTATATAAAATGCGCTGTTTCATCTAGCGGTGCGAAAAATGTCTAGATTGCAAAGTGTCTTGAAAAACTTAGTCGATGAGGAATAATTTCTCTCAAAGGGTGAAGTGGGTTTCACATCTTAATAGAATGGAAATACCAAATTTGGTGAACAGTTCATCAATATCACACAATATGTGCCACAGAATTAGACCGGTCGACTTTTCTTCTGTTTGACTAGAAAGGAAGCATTGGAACATGTAACGTTAATGAGATGGCACAATCTGCTGACATAATAGCGTAGACATCGAACAATGAGCAGCCAGTTCAACATTAAACACGCCACATTGTGATAAGTTTCAGTGACTGTTATCAAACGGATCACACAGAAAAAGAGACACAGACTATATCAAGTTCTGCATGTAAGTTTGTGAAGGTTTTTTTCGTGCGCCTGCTAACTTTTTTAATAATGATAAGAAGGACCAACATTATCGAGAAAACTTCTAGGCAATGATCTGAATTCTTCGAATCTGAAGGAATCGTGGCGATCAGAGGATTTTGAAGAAATTCGCAGCAATCCGCAAGCGACACACGACTATTTTTTCTATCTCTGCAAGGCATTGAAAATTTCTTTTTACCCACTTAGTAAGTTCCAGCATGTGCCATCGTTTTAAATCAGTTTGTAATTCTAGCAAATGATACGCTTAAATAATCTAATTCTGTGTATGTTGCATTTGAAGCCGCAGATGACATAGTGAGCACGTTTCGTAATGCGACGAATCTTAAATTGCGCACTTTGAGTTCGGTAACAAAAAGTGGGAGCAGCATGCGCAAACACACATAAGATTATGGTGGTATACTTCACGAGCTGGCTTTTAGATAGATACGGCTTTAGACGACGAATAGCATAAAGTCTCTGCAAACATGATTTTGAAACCGATATAGAGTGCTCGTCCTTGCTTCGTAAGTTATTAGACTGCATGACACCAATTTTCTAGGATTTTCACTACCTTGCTACCAGGTATAGTTGGCACGCTAGAATTGAGGATGCAGTTGAAAATTACCTGCTTGCTTTTGAATTTATTGATGATCATGGATTTTTCGGACTGAATAGTTGACAAATTGGAGGGTGTGGAAGACTGATGGACTTCTTAAATCAAATTTAAGTCATATGTGTACTTCACCATCTCTGCATTTTCAGAAGAGACTTGTAGGGATCCAAAAGCGGCACCGAACAGATCCAAACAGATCAAAAGCGGCACAGAGCCAGAACACTCCTTAATGAGGTAGCCCGGATGTTACAGGTTGAAACGGACCAATGACATCATTTAAATTTGCTCGTTGTTGTCTGCAAGTGACATGCGATAGCAACCAAATTAGGAAACCATGATTTATTCCACGCTTGGAGAAATCGTTCAATAGCCTAATATGGCGTATTTTATCGAAGGCTTTGGATAGATCTATGCTGGTAAGGCGAACGGCGACGGTGGAAGGTTGTTCCATAAATCTTGTTGCAACATCCTGGGCGTGTGTACAAGAACTGCTGAGGTTGAACGCGGGGGTCAGAGAGCGTTCTGTTCACAGCAGTAAAAATTCAACTAGTCATTTCTCATTGTGCTCAAGACAATTTTTTTCAAATATCTTGCTTAGGGCAAGATGGAAAGATAATTGGTCTATAATCTGTAACTCTTGGTTTCGCTCGCTTTGGAATAGGGAAAATCAAGACAGTTTTCCGACTGTGGACTCAACTTTCAAAAAAATGACGGATGACATCATAAATCAAGTAAGTGTCCTCTCTTAGCAGACGAGGGAAAGGCGATCAATGTCGTTTGAGTTTCAATCTCTGATACTACAGAGGTAATGGAATACATTTTCTGTAACAATTCCATATTTGATCATGAAGATTCCATGGAGTCTAGGCTAGGAGAGAGTTTAAATTTTCTTTGAAGGAATTGGAGAGAATCTGAAAACTTTCACATACTCCTGAAGAGATGGTGTTCAAAGACTCAGGGGATCGTTTTCGGCCGCTGATATCGTTGACTTAAGTCCAAATATTTCGACTTTCACTTGAGCATATCCTTGATCCACACATATTTTGCTTTTTTAACTCTTGTTCTCAACTTTTATTTGTAGGTGGTTGAAAACCCTACTGTAGACTTCCCAGCGGTTGTTTGTTATTGTATTTAAAATTGGGGTCATACCTCCTTTGTCAACAATGACGATCTCCTCGTACTTTTGATTAAGTCAGAAAGAAGAAGGCTTGGCTCGTGAAAAACAATGATTGTCAGTATGTTTACATGATGATTATGATGCTCTTCATGCTGCTGGCATACTCTGATTCCGAAATATCACAGACACTCTATTCTGAAATTCTCAGCAAAATTCCGTCCTTCATCTGATGTTTCTTTGTGGACATCGACAGTCTAGAGTTGCACGGAAGTAACCCTTGACACAGTCTGTGTAGAGTAGAAGAACCACGTCGGGTAGATTTAGTATTTAACAATACACATAGAAGTCGTAAAATTGGGAGAGATTTCTCTTTTGGATTCATCATGTCTGTCGGAACCTGCATGGAAAATGTACCCCAAAAATTCATTTTATCGCATCTATGGAGAACATTGACATCCAGCCATAAATACGCATTGCATCATGACGAATATCACTGACCCTTCTATTTGCATAACGTTGAATGATATGCAGTGCATCATCCGAGAAAAATAGCTTGAAAACCTCCATTTCCGATTTTGGATGTGCTAAACTGCGAGTCTGGAAACTTACAGCATTCCTGGCCCTTCTCCTTCCCAGGAAGGGCTCAGATGAATAGCTAACATTGCGAGAATGAAAGTCCATAACATATGACGCCACGTCAGAATCGTTATCACCTTCCGAAACGCCCTGTAAAATGTCTGTGTTGTCAGCATCGTCTGAACATTCTTCGCCAGACGAGTTTTCTGCGGTAGGATCGTCAACTTCATCGTATGCGTCATCCTGTTCCTCAACAATTTCTCAACTTGGATGTAGAGCTGATCATAAAAGACGGACCGGACCACCTATTTTTCGCTAAATTCAATCGATTCTCATGCCTTCCAATCGTGTCGTACAACCATGTGCTATACATCATTCGAAAGCTAGTATTCCCAACTCTGAGCTATGATAGACTTGCATCCGTTGCTCCATTTGCTCAAAATATGAAAATCGCGTAATTTACAAACCGCAAATTTTCAGTAGGAAGACATGGGAGCATGATTATGAATCGGACTTGAGGAGAACGAGCATTTTCTGAGCTCCCTTTTGATATCCTGTTCATCAAAATCGGTGAACTAGGAAAAAAGTCAGTTATATCGTGAAGTTGTCACAAAATCATGACTCTTTTAACTGGAATGTTATATTCTCACTATTTTATCAAAAATCAACTTTAGCGGAAATAAGAAAGAATATTGAAGAAGTTTGAAAAAGAACTATTTAGCACATTTGAGTAAAACTTAAATATTCGCACTCCTCACATCGCAAGGATTCCGAAGATACCAAACACGAACATTTTTGAAGGCATGAGGATCGATTGAATTTAGCGAAAAATAGGTGGTCCGTTTTTTATGATCAGCTCTGCGTCGGGTCGATCTGATATTCGTCGTAAGGCTTGTTCAGCTGTTAGGCGTCTAGGCCGCGCTGCCAAGAGTAACTAGATGAATAATAGGCTATCATTTGTGATAGCAATTGCAAACGGCGGAAGACATAAATTCTCGTCGACATCATTCATCTGAGTCATCATCAGGAACGGTGAATTGACATCATAGAAATTGATAGCAACATGATAGTAGTAAGCAAAACTCCACTTCTGGACCGCGCAAGATGGCCGCCATCGCTGACTCCCCCCCCCTGGAACGGCAGAGTGTCGTGGTCGGCCGCCGTGGTGCTTCGGGTCTGAGTCCCCCCCCCCTCTGGAACGACAGAGGTTGTGGTCTGTCGTGGTGTGCCGGCCAGGTGGGTTTACGTTCACAACATGTTCGCTGACGTCCCCCCCCCTCTGGAACGACAGAGGTTGTGGTCTGTCGTGGTGTGCCGGCCAGGTGGGTTCCCGTTCACAACATGTTCGCTGACTCCCCCCCCCCCGCGAAAACGACAGAGTGTGAGACTCGGGTGAGTTGGTCCGACCGCCAGGTTGACGTGGGCGACCGTCTAGGTTGACGTGGGCGACCGTCCAGGTTGACGTGGGCGACCGTCTAGGTTGTCGTGGATGGTGAAATGGCTGCCAGATTCGGATTCAGCGTAAAATTCTGCATCGGTAGGGTGAGTTTCAAGGCACGACGAGAAAAAATTTTTCTTCAAAATTTTAACAGAGTTAAAATTTGGGACGTTTTGGTGTGTAGCGCCCAAACGAAGCATCGGATGAGAAAACGGAGGCCAGATTCGGATTCAGCGTGAAATTCTGCATCGGTAGGGTGAGTTTCAAGTCAATCGGAGAGAAAAATTTTCGCTGACGTCCCCCCCCCTCTGGACAGCTTGCTTCGATTTTGGCTTCTAGTGGACGGATTTTGTCGTGCGATAGCTCGTTTGAAAGCTAAGAGTGAGACAAATTCAGTGAAAGAATCGGCTTGTTCCTATCTGTCTTCGTTTAGATGTGAGACGCCATTTAAGATTTTGGGACATTGGCGAAAAACGACAGAGTTAGAATTTGGGACGTTTTGGGCTGTAGCTTCAAAACGAAGCATCGGATTGGAAAACGGATTTCAGATTAGGAATCAGCGTGAAATTCTCTATCTGTATGGTGAGTTTCAAGGCAATCGGAGAGAAAAAATTTTCAACATTTTTCGAAAAAACGACAGAGTTAGAATTTGGGACGTTTTGGTGTGTAGCGCCCAAACGAAGCATCGGATGAGAAAACGGAGGCCAGATTCGGAATCTACGTGAAATTTTGGGTTAGGAAGGATGTTTCCAGCGAAATCGGAGAGAAAAAATTTTCACTGACGTCCCCCCCTCTGGACAGCTTGCTTCGATTTTGGCTTCCAGTGGACGGATTTTGTCGTGCGATAGCTCGTTTGAAAGCTAAGAGTGAGACAAAATTCAGTGAAAGAAACGGCTTGTTCCTATCTGTCTTCGTTCAAAAGTTAGAGCGGTTACAAGATTTTAGGTCGGAGCTCGCTCACCTGAAAAAATCCTAAGTGTCAGAGTGGCTTTGTATGGGTAAAATTTTGAAAATTTTCCAAAGTGTGGAATTTCGACCTGGGACCGTCACCAAAACATTTTTCATCAAATTCTGAAATTTCACTGACGTCCCCCCCCATTCTGGACAGCTAGCTTCGATCTTGGCTTCTACTGGACGGATTTTGTCGTGCAATAGCTCGTTTGAAAGCTAAGAGTGAGACAAATTCAGTGAAAGAATCGGCTTGTTCCTATCTGTCTTCGTTCAAAAGTTAGAGCGGTTACAAGATTTTAGGTCGGAGCTCGCTTACCTGAAAAAATCCTAAGTGTCAGAGTGACTTTGTATGGGTAAAATTTTGAAAATTTTCCAAAGTGTGGAATTTCGACCTGGGACCGTCACCAAAACATTTTTCATCAAATTTCTGTGAATGAGGGGGGGGGAGGTCAGTGAAATTTGATGAAAAATGTTTTGGTAAAGGTCCCAGGTCGAAATTCGGAAGTTTTAAATTTTTCAAAATTTTCACCACACAGGAGCTCTCACACTAAGGAATTTTTTCACTTGTGGCATGTTACATGGACATGTGCTGGCGGACCAACTTCCCATGGTCATATAGAATGGTTTCAGGTGTCATATTGTAAAGAATGATGAGACAAATCGTTTGCAACAAACCGCATGTCGCTACGATGAATACTTTCGGAGATAGAGCCATTTTTAAGTTTTCTTCCGAGCATATATAAACCCCCGACAACGTAAGTCTGATCACTTCATCGAAAGACGAGGTAAGCGACGGTCGTCGCTCTGAGCTCCCGATATCGGGTGCAAAGGACTCTATCTTTTGAAGTAGGCAAGCTATCTTGCTACTTCAAAGTTTGTATGATAGAGTTTGATAGTGTCTTTACTACTGATAAAATTTTTTAAAAGTAGTATGAGTAGTAAAATGCGGAATTTTTTAAAAATTCTTAATTTTCAGTTTTTTCAAAGTTTTAACATATAGACTAAGGTTTTCAAGTATCCTGAGTTCAAATCTGCTATCAGATTTGAAATTTAACTAAGTCTAAGGCAGCTTTGAGGGTTAGATCCCAGCTACTGATCACTACCTTTGACTCGGCGTTCCTGTTACCACTTCGGGGCAGTGACAATGATGTCTTCAGCTGTAAAGAGCGGGTATCGGGGAAGATCTCTCACTTCCCTAGTGATCAGTACAAGGCCTTCGGGCTGTCGACGGGATCGAGTGCCACTCACTACACTCTTTAGGAATATGACTGTACTACATGATTCCAAACTTATACAAATTTCATTATCTTACAGCTAACGATAAATCTTACATGGCTAACGACAAAAATCGTAAATACCATATCAAAATGTGTGTGTGCGGTCGTATAAATCGCAGTGCGGACGCCAAGGCTCACGTCAAGAAGGCGGGCACCGGCCACATGATTATCTTGAATAGGGTTGCGTGCGTGAAGTGTAGAGTGCTGAAGGGTGATGAGGATGAGGCGCGTTTTTACAGAGTGCATGCTGACTGTAGTGGTGGTTTAGTGACTGATTTGAGATTTACGCAGTTGATTGTGGAAGAGAGGGAGCGAATGTTGGCGATCGAGCGAGAGGGTAAGGCTGAGAATGTTGTTGAGAATGTTGTTGAGAATGATGAGTTGGCGAGAGCGGTTGCGTCGTTGGAGGGTGAGATTGGGCGAAAGAGAGTGCTTGAGAGTGATGATGAGGATGATGTGGATTTGGATAGGAGCGAGTGAGGAAGCGTGTGAGGAAGTTGAGCTCTTCGTCATCGGAGGTGTCAGACATCGTCATCACCGACCCCCCGAAGAGCTCATCTTCCCCAATAGTGAAGGGTGGTGGGGTACGGAAGCAGTCGGCGCGGTGGGATGAGGACATGGAAAAGAAGCATGTGTCGCAGCAAGCGGCACATGCTTTGTTGGTAGATCGCTACGAAAGTTTGAAGAAGGTGAATGAGAGAACGTTGAGTGAGTTGAGTGAGCTGAAAATGAAGGAGGTGAAGTGTAAGGAGGTGGCAGATGAGAATATCCGTATGAGGCGTGTTGTGAAAGAGTTGAAGGAGAATGTGCGAGTGTTGGAAGACAAGAATGATGAGTGTGAGAAGAGGGCGAGTGCTGCGGAGAGGAGAATGGGAGAGGCAGAAGCGAAGTTTGAGGAGATGATGAAGGAGATGAGTGTGTTGAGAGCGAGGAATGTTGAGTTGGAGAGGACTGTGGCTCGGCGGGGTGATGAGAGGCAGGCGTGTGAGAAGTTGGAGCGCATGAGGGATGAGTGGGAACGTGTGAATGAGGATCGTTTGTTTGAATTTCACATCCCTATTCGGGATAATCATTTGGCCGGCGAAGTACTCGTAAACCAAAGTCTCGATGAAAGTATACTATGCTACAATGGTCATCCGAGTAAGAAATGCCTCCACGCCACACTAAGAATGCGCGGGCATCTGCACAAATTTTCAATCAGGAAGCCCGCGAGACTGCCTAAGGATGACTAACTTGGTAAGTGAAAAGCAAATAAGATAGTATATCCTATTCTAATACATATCATTTTCATTGCAGATCTTTGCCCGCCTTCACCACCCCATCAATTTACTCCCGAGAACGAACCATCGGCTCTCTTAAGGGCCACCTAGCGGCAAGACATGATAGAACCTCCACGCGGTTTGCCCTGGGCAGTCTTCGGACTGGCGAATACTATCATTAAGTTGAATCTGCTATCAGTCAACTTGAACGTTGCGTCGCGTTAGAGGGGTATATAAACCACTGCCTCTCATTTCATTTCATTTCAATCATGCAGACGCCGAACAGTCAAGTCAGCTCTCCTCGCGGACCGCAGTTAAGGCCGCGAAATTTATTTGAGGAGTTTGTCAGGCTAGAGGAGCAAGACAGAGTTTTTAATAATCTTGCTCGGATTGGCAATCCGATGACAGCAACTGCTGTCAATCCAACGGAATGGCGCTACATTCCACTTTTTAGCCATGTGCCAGTCAGTGTGGAAGTCGACAGTGCTACCAAAGAGAGAGTCAAAGACTCTCTCAGCAGAATTGGTAGGGTGTAAGATGACGTTACTCCCGAGAAAGAACCATCGGCTCTCTTAAGGGCCACCATGGGGCAAGACATGATAGAACCTCCTCGCGGTTTGCCCTGGGCAGTCTTCGGACTGGCGAATACTATCATTAAGTTGAATCTGCTATCAGTCAACTTGAACATTATGCAGTCGATTGCTATCCCTGAAGCATTCTGATTCGCTGTTGAGCAATTCATTGTTGAAAACCCTATATAAGCCAGAAGATTGTAGCGCTTCTCATTCAATTTGAAGTCACGATGGAAGCGACATCTGCCGACAACATTCCCGTCTTCACTGATGAAGACAACGGCATTCCCGAGTTCGTCATCCTCGACGAGTGGGATGAGGAGGATGAGAAGAAGGGGAAGATCAAGAGGATCGTTTGGACGGATGAGGTATGGACTCCAAATACCACTCGCATCCGAAAGGTGCCAGATGCACCAGTACGACCTCGGCGGTATAGGGTCTATGACAACCTAACCGTCATACCCATTGACTATTCCAGTCAATAGTCAAATTCACGTCCCCCGAGAACGAACCATCGGCTCTCTTAAGGGCCACCATGGGGCAAGACATGATAGAACCTCCTCGCGGTTTGCCCTGGGCAGTCTTCGGACTGGCGAATACTATCATTAAGTTGAATCTTCTATCAGTCAACTTGAACGTTGCAAATGAAGTTCGGTGTAATACTTCCTTTCGACGGGCGTTCCTGTAAAGGGCGGCGGTGAAACCCGTAGCTATGTATACCGCAAGGGACATTCGGCAATGGTCAATCTTGTTAAACCTCTCTGCGTCATGTTTGCAAGTGATTGCCTCTGTCTCAACGTAGTTTGCATTCGCGCCAGGGCGACATTTAGCCAACTGTCGAAGGTTACCTAAAACTTTCCATTGCATACGTTATGAGAACCATGAGTTCTACCTGTCTCTATCAATGAGACGAATTGATGAATGGAATGAAATGGGAGGACACTCACGCGCCACACGCAACATAACACACTTCTCTCTTCCGTAGTCAAACAAGCTCTTTACACATGGATCGCAGTCGATTGCTATCCCTGTATCAGAAGTGTAAGCTATCTTAATTTTATTTAACACTATTTCATCTACCATCATCACCCATATGAAGTGTCATAAGATTTACAAGTTAGACTAAGCGTTCTACTATTTGTAAATGAAAGATATAGTTTCACCAGTTTACAAGTTAAAAATGAAGTTTCAATAGTGTGTACGTTAGAAATAAAGTTTTAGCTGTTTGTATATCAAAAACAAAGTTTCAAGAGTTTACAAGTTAGAAATAACGTTTCAATAGTGTATGCGTTAGAAATAAAGTTTTAGCTGTTTGTATATCAAAATAAAGTTTCAAGAGTTTACAAGTTAGAAATAAAGATTCAATAGTGTGTATGTTAGAAATAAAGGTATAACTGTTTGTAAAAATAAGATCGCAAGATTTACTAGTTTACAAGTTAGACTAAGTGTAAATTAAAATAAAATTATAACTGTTCACGAGTTAAAGCGTTGATGCAACGATGAACAATTAATAAGCTGAAAAGTTTTAGATTCACTTTAACATTACCATATGTTTACAGATAGAAATGTATCACAACAAAGCTACTTCATGAGTTAGTTTGCCAGGAGTGTATCATCTCAAACTTTTACTCCGTCGTTGAAATTTCATGACGACTTTTTGCTAGACGAAAGTTAACACCAGAGGAGCGTAGGGGTGGGTGGCATAAAATACGCCTACAGCACTGAGAGAGTTGGAGTGCATGAGCTATGTACATTCTTTTGACGACGAGAGGAGCGATTTAGCCGATGGCGCAGGTAGTTTCCCAGAGCATGGAGGACATTGTTTAGGTAACTCTAAGGACGTATGTCGAGCTGCCTTCAGTGATAGGCTTCCAACTCATGATGAATGATGATATGCTTACGACCTACATTCAACCATTGGTGTATGCCCACACCCTCCCCCACAACGAGCTTGTCTGCCACATTGTATTCATGAGTGTGGCTCAAAGTAGGAAATTGATTGATGAGACTTTGCTGAAATATCCAAGGCGCGTATTCAAGCATGGTCGCCTACTGTTGGAGTATTATTATCAATGGCGCGACGACACACATTTGCCCACCCGTGTTTTACCACACCTATCAACGGAAGAATACAATAGAGCTTTAGTCGAGACGGTGAAAGGAGACGATGAGCGCTAGCGGGTGAATGAAGCATCGGTGAGAGTGGGAATCAACTTGATGCTATTCTCCAATGAGGATTGTTGTCTAATGAGAATCAAGCATTCCTTTATAAATAGAGAGCCTTCCACAGTGAGAATCATTCCATCGTTGAATCGTACAAGTGGCGGACGCACATTCTCTCTCTCTACATCCCTGTTATATTATCCAACTAAAATGGTAAGTCGCTACTTTCCTCCCTCTCCTCCCTTGAACGTAAACTTAATACAATCTTTTTTATTTTCAGGCATCTTCTACATCTGCTGCACTAGTAGGACAAAATGGTGGCCAGACGTTACAAGGTTCGCTACAATCAGATCATCTACAGCTGAGACCAGTGGAAGAAACAACAAAGGTACATAATCCTACACCGCTACAGCGTAAATTTAAACAAGTCTTGCGTCATGAGGATCACAGCGTAGTACTGCGAACGGGAATGCTCCCTTCCACTGATGTGAAGATATTGAGCAATCAGTATGGGGATTACATACTCATCCCCGTGAGTCCGTACATTCGCCACCAACTTGACATTATTGAAGAGTACATAACATTAAATATGGACATTCCTACTCCTCTTGCTCAAGAGTGGAAGGCGAGAGATGAAAAGGATACTCCCTATAGAAGGATTTGGGATGGCAATCAAATTTGCCTACCATTATCACATTGGTGTAGTTATTATAAAAAGGATGGAGATCAATCAATACCCATCAGATGTGATGAGCTCGGAGAAGGTACTTGGGATATCATTTTCAAAGTGAATGGACTATATTATGGTCAGCACAAGGATAACAAAATAGCCTCTCTCTCGATATACACTGAATCCATCCTATATATTCCAAACCACCCAGCGTAGATGACATTATTGACGAAATCCTTAACGGGGATGGTACGAAGCGCAAGTCGGGCAAGAATGCTACTTCCAAACGCAAGTCAAGGAAAGAGAATTGCTAATCCTTTCCTAACTCTACCCTATGACAATTCGCTTATGTGCTTTGAGTGTCGTGGACGTGGTCTTATTAGATACATTTTACTTCTTCGTTGCCATCATATCATTTGTGTATTTTGTCGTGAAAAGCATCGATGTAATTCTTCATTTTGTGATATGTTATAGAACGTTTCCTTAGATGTGCAATTTACGTTTTAGGCTTCTATCATCATTTTTATGGATTGTGAAGGTGAACCTGTGCAGGAGCTCAGTGCTATTGCTATGAACAATTGGACATATCAGATTGTTAGTGTCTATCATCAACATGCCAACTGTGATCCCAATGTTGATCAATGGGCGAGAAAACACATTCATGGACTTAATCTGAACA